>OZ012689.1:29666165-29738519 GCA_963942565.1 Maea johnstoni | reverse complement strand
ATATATATATATATATATATATATATATATATATATATATATATAATATATACTATAATACATACTATATATACATATATATATACATATATACATAATATATAATATAATATAAATATATATATATATATATATATATATATATATATATATATATATATATATATATATATATTATATATATATATATATATATATTATATATATATATATATATATATATATATATATATTATATTATATATATAATATATATATATATATATATATTATATATATATATATATATATATATATATATATATTGTAGGTAATATAGGCAGTATATACTTTATATAGGATGAATCGTTAAACTAAAGCGGGATAGAGGATTACAGAGCCAAAAAAGGTAATCCCATAGGGTAGCAGAAGGTAATTATGTCGATCAGAAGTTGAGACACCAGTCGAGCACGAGCACGGACAGCCATTTAATTACCTATTTTAGTCTACTGCTAGAAAGGTGTTATCTTGATTAACACTATGAAGATTGAGGCAATAGTAAATGGGGGAATTCTTCACTAGTAACCTATTTTATTAGTAAAGTGTCTTTGTGCTTTCACAATGAATTTGGACATCATGGACGTGTCTTTTTTATCTTTCCAAAACAAGCAATAGCCGTGGTCTGTCCAGACTAACGATATTCGTAACAGTGGAAGGGAAGGTATACTTATTTCGAAATGAAATGTAGAGGTTGTATGAATCTGGAAAATGTATGACGCGTTGGCAAATGAGATAAATCTGACGATATGAAGTTGGGCAACTTTGAGGGGGGGGGGGGCAATAGTGTACGAAACACAAACAATCGTGTAATTTTGTTGTTTTTCTACAGAAAGAGAGTAAACATGTCAAAATCTAAAATGAATCACCTTTATTTGAAGCTGTACTTCTCACATCGGTTCTTCTAATTTTATTTTAAGTATTTATCATTTAGCCTCATACAAGTATGCTCATGAAGCAAATTATGATGAACTACACTTCCAGAGTGTCGATCAATTCATGTTCAGATCTAAATTTTGATAGTACATTTTATATGCATTTATATTTGTATTTTGATATCTATAACATGTGTTTCTTATGGAGCGTTTTATATTATGTATCAGAATAAACTGCAGCAATCAGAGATCTAATCGTGAAGTTATTATAGGTTAATATAGTGTTTATTCATGAGCTGATATCACAATATGCTATATATGATTCAGAACTTCGTGAAAAACTATGATGCACCGCTCCGCTTCAAAATTATAAACATTTACACTCTAGATGAACTTATTGGGAATCCTTTTTTTGATCTCTACTGTGGAAAGAGTGTCGCACAACCTCAACATTATTGTGATTCCAACCATTAATTACCACAGTCCGGAGTGAATGAGAACGAAAGCGTAATGCGTCCCTCTTGTCTCCTGTTTAGTGACTTTTAATGACTGCTAAATTAGTGATATCATGTCATAATAGTAATTTGGCAGCAGACTTGCAGATCACTCCAAGGCCATACTCATTTCTTATTTATTGTTGACGTAAATCATCATAATTTACCAAATGCAAACGTTAATCTTGAATGAATCACAAGCATTTTGAACTTTATTGTTATTTTTGTGTAACAGTTTCCGCACTCAAGTTAAACAAGTCTATTGCAAATTGTCCATTGTTGTCTGCGCATTTGTATGCAGGCCCGAACACTGAGAAGGTTGGTAGTGAAATAAAATGGCTTACCTACCCCCTGGCATTTAAAATGCCCAAAATATTAAAAGTAACCAACCTTATTAGGATATATATATATATATATATATATATATATATATATATATATATATATATATATATTATATATATATTATATATATATATATATATATATATATATATATATATATATATATATATATATATATATATATATATATATATATATATATATATATATGCGAGATGCATTTGAGGTTAAGGATTACCGGTAATGTACACACATTCACTCGATATTGAGGTTGACGAATGACAGACATATAAATGTCACACGAATTTCTACGTAACGCAACTTTTGATAGATTGCAGAAACTGCGTGTATCTTTAGATTATCCAATTCCAATTCTAGAAGTCTTTTGAACTGAAAGTCTTTTGAGATCTTAAATACACATTTACAGCTTGTGTGATTTTATTTACGCATCTACATGTACTGCTGGTACGAGCGAGCAAGTTAAAGCATTTCCTTTTTAATTTCTGCAAAAAGCATGATTATCTATTTCTTAACAACACACAAACATAAAAACAAACACATGCTGGTACATATAACACATGTACAACAAAGGATATTTATCTTACAAGATAAAACATACACTTAGAACTATACAATGTATAATGGCCTTGCCATTGAAGTGAATGTCTCATCTTTTTGAAGTGCTGAATAGTAATAGTAATATATACAAAATACGGTACCACATAACATAACATAACATTACATAACATGATCTTCATTTTGGGAACTCCCAATCCAATAGAACAGGACGCTGCAGATTCCTTCAACCATGTCCCAAACCTCGTACATCTTGGGGATAATTTAGAGGCGACTAGTTTCATGCAGGTGGATTCTTGACTACTTGACGCTATTGGCAACAAGACGATTGTTGGGAATTTGCATTTCATCTTCATTTTTTTGCCATTTTGCCATATAACTTGGTAGAGGAAACCGGTTTATCGGTCGAAAAAACACCGCCTTACCCCAAGTCATCGGCAACTTTCTCACATGGCCCTCCAAGATTGTATTCTGAATTATTGCCAATGGTAGTAACATAATATGTTCGATTCTCTACGCACGCACCCACATACAACTTCATACAGCAATCCATCCATCCATCTATACATACATGTACATGGACATGCATACATTAAATATAACACACACATACATACATACATAAATACATAGATACATATATACATACATGGATACATGCATACGTACATACATACATACATACATACATACATACGGAGAAACATACATACATACATGGATACATGCATACATACACACATACATAAATACATACATACATACATACTTGTATACATGCATACGCATACATGTACACATACATGCATGCGCATCTTTCATTGTTAATATGGCTTTGTAGGATAAACATGTGTATGTCCTAGAGTTCACCAATCCATCTCTGCTGGACACTTTGAAGAGTACGTGCACAAAGCCATGCATGCTAACAAAAGCTTTTAGGTAATTTGGGTGATTTGTTCTTTAGTTGACACCAAAAACGTATATTTAACGAAATTGGTTTTGAGAGCAATTTATGACAAAATCTCGTGAGGTGCCTCGATACATTTTTGAACACTAACGTAATTATCTTCTTAGAAATCTCAATAATTGCAGGAAAAAGTAACCTAACTGACCTGACATACATCGCATAAAATAGAGTAATTATCCACAAGCTTGTGTGGTGCTTAAGCTGATACGCACGTACTCTCTGCACCTCTGACATTTATAAGTGATGATGCATTCGCTCTTTAAAAGAGTGCCCTCTAACAGTAAAGCATGTTCATTTCATATTAACACTTAAAAAATTGCAAAAGACGAAGTTAGTGCTATCCGAAATGCATTTTCATTAAATATGATTGTATTCTTTGATAAAAAAAAACCCGGTAATAATAGAGGGGTTATATTCAACCAGTCATTACAGTCTCTAGCAGCAGAATCTTAGCAATCAATTATGCATTTATAATGACTGTTTGAACGCATATTTATGGTATGAAGTTAAATTTGAAATATGATATACAGTCTCGGGAAATACCGAAATACATACATGAATCTGTATCCCTTAAACATATTTCATATACATGGATATCGCCATCTGGATATGTTAATCTAGGCAGTTTTGATTTTGCGTACAGCTGAATTCAAAGATGTAGGCACAGCTAAGTATTTAAGCATTCCTATAACTCGAAGATACATGACTTTCTGTGCAAAAGAAGCGACAGATCCTGGTTGCAATATGTTACAATTTGTTCAATCAGGTTTAGTTTAGCGCACTTTCCACTTTCCTAGCGCTTGAATGTATGTATGTTTATTTATTGACTGTGATTTACATTACAAAATTGACACACGCATAGTAATATAGTTCCAAAATAATTGATTTATACGGATATAGAAAAACATCACAAAATAGTGCGGTGACAAATTAGGTACTACGTCAAGTAACGCTTTAGACTAGGTGTAAATGATATACTAGTAGATAATTAATCAACATAAAAACAATCATTACCGTCCGTGTTTAAAGCTATGTCTGATTCCAATAGGAGGCATTTGACGAAAAGAAAGATAGATTATATCCTACACCTTCTCTCGCCTTAATGCACATGTCATGCAAGTGAGTAATATACGTTGCGGCTATCAACCATACGCATTATACTTGGTGAAACGTAAACCAATCAACTTGTCAGCCGAGTTATACTCGGAAATTATTCTGTGTGGATAACAGTATTTTCTCTTAGCATCCTCTATCTTTTGAATATGATTATAGATAATATAAGCATTAGATATGATTACACAGAAAAGCAGGACAAAGAATGATAAAATGTAACGCATCTTCTTCCTCAGATAAGTCACAGAAACCACAGCACCTATTAGAGGCGGTTTGGTGTTTGAACCTGACATCATCACATTTCAGTAAACTACATTTGCATACGAGTTTGGCAATATTTTCACAGTTGCCCATCTGGTCCGGGGACGTGTATCAGACAATTCTCACCACATCAGATAACAAGGGGAATGACGTCATTCTTGTCGACAGATATCGTCCCACCTACATCCCATTCTAAAGTGAATGGGTCTGATTTATACCAATTTTGTAATATATATGAAATTGACCCCTTGTGCAAAGTGCGCACCCATTGTTTGGTGTCTTCCCCAATTAAAGCCAAACATCTCTAAAGCTGTATCTACAAAAGCCCATGAAATTACATCAAATGTTTTGAAACAATCGACCAAAATAATTAATCCTCCATTTTTGTGCCTCACTTTCATAGATTATTCCATTTGTTAACCTGATGTTTTCTACAATGAACCTGCCATTTATTTATTGTTATGCCCTTTTTGATCAGTGTATATAATCGAAGTGAGAACACCTTTTATTCCTTCTGCAATGATAGTAGAAAAAATAAGTACTATTCAACAATGTTATTTGTCGCCAATTTTGATGTCATTTCTCTTTTTGTTCGCCTATTTTTGTGCACGAGTATTCAATTTTGACAAATCTTATCTTAAATATTTTGTCGACTATTTTTGTGCAAGCTTGATATCTGTCCGCCTTTACCGCTTCCAAGGGAGCACTCATTATTTGAATTCAATGGTCTGTGGTGCCCACTGTGGCATGTAAAAGTGGATAAAGATGACATTTTTGAATATTCCTAATTAATTTTGAATATTCATAAATGAATTACGAATATTCATAATATGTTTATGAATATTCGTAATTCCTTTATTTATAGATATTCGTTAATGAATTGAAAATTAAAATTAAAATTTCTGCTATTTTCCCCAAAACAGTTGAATTTAAAAATACATATTTTCTTGGCTATTTTTGAAAAATAAAATTCTGCTGTTTTTGGAAAACTAGTGGAAAGTTTTTCAGTCGTTTTCCCGAAAAACTGCGGAAAACGTATACACTTCACACCTGCACCATCGTTTTATCAAGTTAGTATTTTATGTAGAAACTATCTCAGTTTCGGCCAAAAGAGCTTTGGAAATTCATTAGAGAAACCATCAGGTCCTGGGCTGTTGTTGTTTTTCCTGAAAGTTTCACATCATCTTCTAATTCATTAATATATATGTCGTGTTCTAATATCGTGAAAATAAACTTGCTGCGTGATATATACTTTGAAACATATTGTAAATTGGATCCGCCCATATTTAAGGCGGGTGAAGATAATTGAGGCAATTCATTTCCACATTGTAAGTCCTCAACAGTAAATGAGCAATATACTATATTCTATAGAGTATTCGCTATTGCTGCGAGTCTGTATGAGCACTTGCTATGCCGAGTTTGTGTGTAATTTTAGTCGGGCGAGTCGGGCGCAATCACGCCATTAGCACCCCTCCGTGGGTAAGTAGGATATGACTTTTTTCATTTTCATTCCATGAGGACTCCTTTTTCATTTTAAATTTGATTCGTCGGTTTACTAATTTCAAAGCTTTCACTTAGCAAATCCCCTGTGTCAATATAGATTGGTTGTTTGACCCTGTTACATTCTGCCACTCACATCAAAATGGCTATTATGTCATGTGTGGCTGAAAATAATGGAGTCTCAAGTCACAAGAATCCAGATGAGAGCCTTTAACCAGCTTTGAACCAGTGTGTATTCAAAGTGATGAGTATCTATTGCCGGGGGTTATATTACACATTTGTTTGAAATAAAAAGAAAATACGCACCTTTTAGCTTAATGGAATTAAAATGGAAAGTCTATTGATAAAAAAAAATCAATGGCCAGTTGCTTATTATGAAGAGATGTGTAAATATATCTTAATTATGATCATGGTATTGAAATATATATATATATATATATATATATATATATATATATATATATATATATATATATATATATATATATATATATAATTATATATATACATATATATATATATATATATATATATATATATATATATATATATATATATATATACGTATATATATATATATATATATATATATATATATATATATATATATATATATATATATATATATATATTATATATATATATACATGTATATATATATATATATATATATATATATATATATATATATATATATATATATATATATATATATATATATATATATATATATATGCGAGATGCATTTGAGGATAAGGATTACCGGTAATGTGCACACATTCACTTGATATAGAGGTTGACGAATGAAAGACATGTAAATGTCTCACGAATTTCTACGTAACGCAACTTTTGATAGATTGCAGAAACCACGTGTATCTTTAGATTATCCAATTCCAATTCTAGAAGTCTTTTGAACTGAAAGTCTTTTCAGATCTTAAATACACATTTTTACAGGTTGTGTGACTTACGCGCATCTACTGCTGGGATGATCAAGCAAGTTCAAACATTTATTTTTAAATTCTGCAAAAAGCATGTTTATTTATTTCTTAACAACACACAAACATGAAAACAAACACAGGCTGGTACATATGACACATGTACAATAAAGGATCGTTATATACAATTTAAAACATACACTTAGAACTATACACTGTACAATGCCCTTGTTTATTTCTCATATTTTTGAAGTGCTGAATAGTAATAGAAATATATAAAACATACGGTACCACATAACATAACATAACATGATCTTCATTTTGGGAACTATTTGACTCTATTGGCAACAAGACGATTGTTGCGAATTTGCATTTCTTCTTCATTTTTTGCCAATTTGCCATATAACTTGGTAGGGGAGACCGGTATACCGTTCGAAAAACCACCGCCTAACCCCAAGTCATCGGCAACTTTCTCACATGGCCCTACAAGATTGTATTCTGTATTATCGCCAATGGTAGTAACATAATATGTTAGATTCTCTACGCACGCACCCACATACAACTTTATACAGCATTCCATCCATCCATCCATCCATACATACATGGACACATCCATACACGTACACATACATACATACATGCATACATACGTACATGCATACATATAAACATACATACATGCATACATACATACATACATACATGCATACATACATACATACATACATACATACATGCATACATACATGCATACATGCATACATACATGCATACATACATGCATACATACTTACATACATACATACATACATACATAAATACTTGTATACATAGGCATTCACGCATGGACATACATGTACACATACATGCATGCTCATCTTTCATTGTATATGGCTTTGTAGGATAAACATGTGTATGTCCTAGAGTTCACCAATCAATCTCTGCTGGACATTTTGAAGAGTACGTGCACAAAGCCATGCATGCTAACAAAAGCTTTTAAGTAATTTGGGTGATTTGTTCTTTAGTTGACACCGAAAACGTCTATTTAACGAAATTGTTCATAAGAAAAAAGTTTTGAGACCAATTTATGACAAAATCTCGTGAGGTGCCTCAATACATTTCTGAACACTAAGGCAATTATCTTCTTAGAAATCTCAATAATTGCAGGAAAAAGCAACCTGACTGACATGACATACATCGCGTAAAATAGAGTAATTATCCACACGCTTGTGTGGTGCTTAAGCTGATACGAACGTACTATTTGCACCTCTGACATTTATAAGTGATGATGCATTTGCTCTTCAAAAGATTGCTCTCTGACAGTAAATCATATTTATTTCATATTTACACTCGACCAATTGCAAAAGACGAAGTTTTTCTCTCCGAAATGCATTTTCATTCAATATGATTATATTCTTTAATAAAAAAAAGAGGGAAATACTAGAGGGGTTATATTCAACCAGTAATTACAGACTCTAGCAGTAGGATCTTAGCAATCGATCATGCATTTGTAATGACTGTTTGAATACATATTTATGGTATGAACTTAAATTTGAAATATGATATATAGTCTCGGGAAATACCGAAATACATACATTAATCTGTTTCACTTAAACATCTTTTATATACACGGATATTGCCATCTGGATATGTTAGAGTAGGCAATTTTGATTTTGCGTACAGCCGAATTCAAAGATGTTGGAACTGCTAAGTATTTGAGCATTCCGATAACCCAAAGAAAACTGACTTTCTGTGCAATAGCGTCAACTGATCCTGGTTACAATGTGTAACAATTTGTTCAATCAGGTTTAGTTTAGTGCTTTTTCCTAGAGCTTGAATGTATTTATGTATATTCATTGACTGTAATTTACATTACAAAAGTGACACACGCAAAGTATTTTAGTTACAAAATAATTGAGGTATACGGATATAGAAAAACATCACAACATAGTGCGGTTACAAATTAGGTAATACGTCAAATAACACATCAGACTAGGTGTAAATGATATAGATAGTTAATCAACATGAAAACACTTATTATCGTTCGTGTATCAAGCTATGTCTGATTTCAATAAGAGGCACTTGACGAAAAGAAAGAAAGATAGATTCTATCCTACACCTTCTCTCGCCGTAATGCACATGTCATGCAAGTGAGCAATATACGTTGCGGCTATCAACCATATGCATCATCTTTGGTGAAACGTAAACCAATCAACTCGATTAATACTCGGAAAATATTCTGTGTGGATAAAAGTATTTTCCATTACCATCCTCTTTCTGTTAAATATGATTATACATGTTATAAGCATTAAATATGATTATACAGAAAAGCAGGACAAGAATATTAAAATGTAACGCACCTTCTTCCTCAGATAAGTCACAGAAACCACACAACCTGTTAGAGCCTGTCTTGGTGTTTTAACCTGATATCATCACATTTCAGTAAACTACATTTACATACGAGTTAGGCCATTTCTTTTACAGTTACCCATCTGGTCGGGACTTGTATCAGACAATTGCCACCAAATCAGTTAACAAGGGGAATGACGTCATTCTTGTCGACAAATATCGTCTTGCCTACATCCCCCTCCCAAAGTGGTTGGGTCTGATTTATACCAATGTTGTTATATATGAAATTGACCCCTTGTGCAAAGTGCGCACCCATTGTTTGGTGTCTTCCCCAATTAAAGCCAAAAATCTCTAAAGCTGTATCTACAAAAGCTCATGAAATTACATCAAATGCTTTGGAACAATCGGCCAAAATAATTAATCCACCATTTTTGTGCCTCACTTTCATAGATTATTCCATTTGTTAACCTGATGTTTTCTACAATGAACCTGCCCTTTATTTATTTGTATGCCCTTTTTGATCAGTGTATATAATCGAAGTAAGAACACCTTTTATTCCTTCTGCAATGGTAGTAGAAAAAAATAAGTACTATTCAACAATGTTATTTGTCGCCAATTTTGATGTCATTTCTCTTTTTGTTCCCTTTTACAATACATGTGAGGATTCCGTCTTGCTTTTTAAAAAGATTCCTCCGTGGTTCATTACTGCATGTATATGATGGTGCAGGTGTGAACCTCAGAAAACTAAAAATAAATGCACTGCTTTTCCAAAAACAGCAGAATTTTCTATGAATATTTAGTCGGCTATTTTTGTGCACGAGTATTCAATTTTGACAAATCTTATCTTAAATATTTTGTCGACTATTTTTGTGCAAGCTGGATATCTGTCCGCCTTTACCGCTTCCAAGGGAGCACTCATTATTTGAATTCAATGGTCTGTGGTGCCCACTGTGGCATGTAAAAGTGGATAAAGAAGACATTTTTGAATATTCCTAATTAATTTTGAATATTAATAAATGAATTACGAATATTCATAATATGTTTATAAATATTCGTAATTCCTTTATTCATAGATATTCGTTAATGAATTGAAAATTAAAATTAAAATTTCTGCTATTTTCCCTAAAACAGTTGAATTTAAAAATACATATTTTCTTGTCTATTTTTGAAAAATAGAATTCTGCTGTTTTAAGCTGTTTTCCGAAAAAAACAGCGAAAAAGGTATATAGTTTTTTCTGCGTTCACACCTGCACCATCGTTTCATCAAGTTAGTATTTTATGTAGAAACTATCTCAGTTTCGGCCAAAAGAGCTTTGGAAATTCATTAGAGAAACCATCAGGTCCTGAAAGTTTCACATCATCGTCTAATTCATTAATATATATGTCGTGTTCTAATATCGTGAAAATAAACTTGCTGCGTGATATATACTTTGAAACATATTGTAAATTGGATCCGCCCATATTTAAGGCGGGTGAAGATAATTGAGGCAATTCATTTCCACATTGTAAGTCCTCAACAGTAAATGGGCAATATACTATATTCTATAGAGTATTCGCTATTGCTGCGAGTCTGTATGAGCACTTGCTATGCCGAGTTTGTGTGTAATTTTAGTCGGGCGCAATCACGCCATTAGCACCCCTCCGTGGGTAAGTAGCCACTAATTGCTTTTTTATGTTTTAATCATAGTATGCAATGCGAAGTGCAAAATAGCTTGCGGGTCTGATACTACTTTGCTTCCGTCAGAGACTTCCTCCTTATGATCTTAATGTGTCGACGGTCTTTAATAACGCATTGAGAGATAATTAGCAAGAAAGACACGCTGGCGTTGTCCTTACGAGTGTCAATTACCTTTCTCATACTGGTACTGCGTGCCACATATATTTAGGGATATGCTGTGTACATTCTTCTTGCGGGTTTTCATTCTGAAATGTCTGAGAAGCGCAAATAATGCGAAGTAGCGTCAAATATTTCTGATGTTTTGAAGTATGATTCAGCTCTTTACAGTCAGGCGTTGTAGACTTGTGGATACGAATACTGTCCATGAATATCTGAGAGGACATTCCTTCATACACCATTGCTTGGAATGCTGATATTTTCGAATGTTGATGTCATGAATACGTTTCATGATCAACAGCAAAAGCACAATATATCCTTTGATGCCTGGATATATAAATATCATTGGGACAGAAACACGGTACTTTAAATGATGCTGATTCTCAAATTGACGATTCAAAGTACATGTATTTATGTATCGTCCAGCCATTCAATTTATCAGCCAGACCTCTATTTGGATACAGAATCGGCATAAGGACATTAGGAGAATTGGGTATTGGTCACGTATGAGACAAACATTTGAACAGGCGTAATTGCAATTTAAGTAAAGTAGAATTGTACTATAGCCTACCTCGCCTAAACCAAATACGGCTTTGATGTTTTTCAGTACAGGGTGATGCTGAGGTTTAATATTAGGACTGAAAAGGCACTTCAATATTTACCTTTGACCTTTGCTGTCATATAGCGAAAAAACAAAAGTTGACGCCGTTCTGTAATATCCACTCTCTCGGTCTCCTTTAAGTAGAAATACGCAGAGCTTGTACTATTCAGATAAGAGCGTCTATACGTACAGGAAATGCCCAATTAAAGAACAATTACATCATGAGTAAAACCCATATAGTGTTTTAGCGTGTAATTACTCATATCCTAGACCCCACAATTACTCACCTTCATATTAAACGGGTTATTGCTGTAAATTAAAATCATGTTTTGCCATCATGAACTGAGTATCTGAGAAGAGCGATATTTTGCCATGACCAAATGATAATAATAATAATAATATTAAACAATAATAATGATAATTAGAAATGTGATTGTGACCTGACCAGGCATTTTCTGTCCCTAGCAATCTAGAGGTTTGATATGTTATGTTAACTGAAAATTCAAATCTGTGTGAAATTCCTATGATAAATAGCTATGTGATGTGAGCCAAATACATTGTAGATAATAACTATTGTAAGCACTTCACAGAGTTGAAAAATTCTGGAACTATCCCTTGGTCCTCTTTTGATTTTAAGGCTCTGCTCTGCTCTTTTCTTCTTTCACCTAGAATAATATGCTTTGTCATTATTCTTCAACAAAGACAGAGGACCATCTTTTGGTGATATCGTATGGCACTCTGTGTGTCGATGTGCCTTTAAACACTCATCTATTCCTTGAAAAACCATGGGAATATATATATATAAGGTGCCTAGGAAACAGCCATTTCAACACAATTTTGTTGATTGCTATTGCCATTGCAGGAAGTGAACTGAGGAACTAAAAATCAATCAGTCAGGTAATGAAATTGACCTGGCTAGTACTGTCATTTTAAGGAACACTTTCTATGATAGGTTTGGGAGTTTTGAATTTTTAAGGGAAGTCATTTGGTACCCACCTTTTCTAGCTGTCATAAAAAGAATGCAACCAAAATGAAGAGTTATATGACTCTGATGATGGTATAGAATAAAACAGCCACATATTTTGGGGTCTGGCAGAAGCAAACATCAAATGTTAAGTGTACTTTTTCTATATCTCCTTTTCTTAGCCATTGTATTGTGCCCTCTAAGGGAAAATTGTCTTTCTTCCAATAACTTGATGTAACAGATATGCCTTATTTTTGTGCGTCTCTGTGCCCTTTCTTTTCTATCCTGTTGACCATGGCTCTGTGTTGAATTAACATAGAATATTGTAGGTAATGCATCAGGTTTAAGATGTCTTAGCTTCCTTAATCCCAGTCCTTTTTGCCATTTATCCTCAAAACAAAATTCCTCTAAATGTTCATGACAAACCTTTTGGGTACCACCAATTTATATAGTTGTTCACTGTCTATCCCTTCCCAGTGCTGAATAATCAACTTGCTGCTAAATCCTTTTTTCTGGTTAAATCCTTGAGATAACAATGAGGAAAAGGGAAATTCCTTTTTTCCCCCCTGTCACTCCTAGTTTAGCACCTCTAAGCAGCACAAATCACCATTTTATTAACATTATAGTCTGTGTGTCATATGTGCACTGTACAGGATGCATGCAGCTATCTGATCAGGTACCCAAGTGACATCATCATCCGGCTGTCTGATGGAGTATTGCAGGGAATTGTGGGATAGAATGGCCCCCATATCTTCAGGCGGAATGGCTGATTGGGGATGGCAATTAAGTGATATTTCACAGGGAGGAAAGCCAAATATATATGTTAAAAGGGACCGTAAATTACACATATTGAAGTGTGTTCCCTGCATTTAAGATCCTGACAGTGTAACTGTCCTCTAAGAATATGTGGATCACACACTTTGCAGAAACTGTATCCATTTTTCAAATAAAACCACCATGATATTAGATGGAAAGGGATTCAGTATGTCATTCACGAGCATTTTAAAGGACAATGCCACCATGAAAAAAAACGTAGGCCCAAATAGTGTCTTATGGTATTCTCTACTTAAGTCCAAGTTCCCAGCACTGCCAACCTCCATACAAGTATATTGCTCTTTAAACACATCCTAAGCGACAAGAAATGGAGGCACAGGCAGCGTACATTTTAGTCTATTGTTAGCTTATCTTACCTTACTAGTTGTAAATAGGCACATCTTAATTAGATATGTTCATAGAGTGCAGCCATGATATACAGTGGTCGGTTTCTTAACGATAATTTACGGAATAATGCATCCGTGTATATATTACGTCACCATATGGCTGGTTTCTTAATGATAACATACGGTTGGCATTAGGACTCCTTTAAGTTGGTTGCTAATCCCATATACATTTCGCGTCTGTTTATGTCAGACTCGCCGTCTAATGCTTTCTATAGATCCTGTGGCTCTGCTCTCCTGTTTGAGTTGCATCTTCTCTCTGCGGTGCGTGCCGTTTAAATATGTTTTATTCCACGAGTAAATAGGCACACTTATGCAAATAAGATACGAGATAGCCACACCCTTTAGCCAAGACACGGTTTGTAGACGGTTCCTATAAATGGCAAAAACAACATTCTCACGTCATTGATGTTCAGCTCTAGGCAATAAAGAATTAAACGCAGGTGCTAAGCGAGTTTGTCACTTATGACATAGCAAACAATAAAGAATTAATCGTGTGTGGTGCCTATGAAATTGCTGTTTTTTCGTAAGTACTGATATTGTTGCCCTCTACTATTTGTAAGGTAGGGGTACTAATGTAATTATTACTTTAGAAGGTCACAAACGCTCTTTTTCTCCTTGAAAAAGCATTAAACTTAGTTCAACTGAGTTCCATTTAAGGGCAATATTGCATCTGAGTGTTAACTTATAAATTGCAATGAACAACTCCTTTCGTGAATCTTTACTACATGTATGTGCATTAAACCAGCGCTAGGAAAATGCCAGCTCACATTTTTATAACGAAGACTAACAATACATTGAAATTAATGAATGTCAGTATGGTTCATTTGAGATTCCTAGTCATTATGATCTGAGGACTTAATATTCATATGTTCTACATTGTTTGTCATTTTACAAGGGATCAAGCATTTATCAAGTCATCGTGCGATATATATTCTCTTTAAAATCTACTTTAATTACAGGTTTCATGAAATATATGCAATATGTCTTATTATATACATCCCTCATAGTGTGCTATCCTCTTAAATCGTATTTTAATGTATGGTTCAATGAAATATTAGAAAGAAGTTTCAAATTACAAGTATCCTTTACGGTGTGCTATTCTCTTTAATTCTATTTTAATTGCTGGTTTCATGAAATATAAAAAAGTTTAATTACATGCATCTAGTAAAATGAATCGCTTATAAGCGTTGTGACGTGTTTAATGCATCGATAGTGTAATTGATGATGAAGGTGAAACAAACAAGCAGCGCCAGTTCTGATTTTCTCGTAGGATTCTTTTCTGATGTTCATCAAAATTAACTAATTGTGAACTAGGCAATACCAATCAGTTCTGCTGGCACCTGTAGTGTGGCGTGTGTGGTAATTGGTAGGTAATCCTTTATGGGATTATCCACTCAGACACACTCAGCCCATAGGGGACAAGTGCAGTAATTATTAACACATACACACTCCCAAGTCACGTGCTGCCACGTGGGCGGCAACATGATTACACCGTTATAAATACTCCGCACAACTATGGATGCTTGCTAAATGATACTGAACACAGGCCTTTTGGGAACTTATGCTGTCTTTTTTACATTTTGTTCTGAAGGGTTGGAGAAGTCGCTCATGGTCTAATTCACCAACTTCGGAAGGGCCTCTCTGGCTTCTAGGACACTAATGAAGGTGATATGTAAGTAGCATCTCTCTCTCTCTCTCTCTCTCTCTCTCTCTCTCTCTCTCTCTCTCTCTCTCTCTCTCTCTCTCTCTCTCTCTCTCTATATATATATATATATATATATATGTATATATATATAATATATATATATATATATATATATATATATATATATATATGTATATATATATATATATATATATATATATATATATATATATATATATATATAAATATATATATACATATATATATATATATGTATGTATATATATATATATATATATATATATATATATATGTATATATATATATACATACATATATATATATATATATATATATATATATATATATATATATATATATATATATATATATATATATATATATATATATATATATATATATATATATATATATATATATATATATATAACAACAAGACACATTGTATTAGGAACCATAAATTATGCAGCTTTAACGAATTACATGTATCAAACGTATTCCTTCGTTATTCACCTCGAGAAAATGAATAATTCTACGCAATTATCTATCCGGATGGACACTATTGAAGGGTTTTGGATCATAGTCCACCTTTCCATTATCTCAAATAGATTCCTCCGGCATGTAGTGCCAAGTATTATATCCCCAATAAATGTTTAAACACCACACTTGGCATTACGCGTTATCTACGGAAACCTTGTGTTGCAGCTGCAGTAATGCTAGACATGTCTGAATTAACTTTCTTGGGAAATTGAAGTTAATTATCCGAATGCATCGTGAGTGTCCAGGTTATGGGCACACTGTTTAAGGTATTGCAATTGCTAGTCATCATATTAGTTGACCTCAACGCATCCTTCGTTTTAAAATATCAATATATTATTTTTCACGTTAAGAACCTCGGTGAATGTAGATTTACATTTTAGGATCACCAGTAATTGATATTCCCATACAATTAAATGTTTGTATTGAAATATCAGTTATTGATCTATCCATATTACAAGTCTTAGTTTTATAGTTGTATTTATTTTTGCATTTTCAATTTTTACCATTCTCTTTTCCATACGCAGTATGCTTAAATGCGAAACCAATGCATGTAGAGATAACGCAGTTACCATGATAACGATATCATTGTTTTATTTTTGTCATTCTCCCTGCAGTGGGACATTATTCTGGTATGAATAATAAGATAAACTAATAAAAGCGTCATTTTGTTGATGAGTACATATATAATCACGGGGCTGATTACAAGAGGCATGATCATAATGACGCATCGTTTAGATTGATATGGCTTTGCAAGTCACGTGACCTATAATTACACATGTGCCCAATGTGGTAAGTGATAGATAGACCGCAAGAAAGCTGTAGTGTAAGTGATATACCCGAGGTGTTATTAGGCGAAGCCAAGTAACCCCAAGGGTATCACATACACCACAGCTTCAGAGGGTTCTCATGTAGCTTGTACCATGATGGATTGCCTTCCACCAATAGCAGGCCGAGAAAAGCATGGCTTAGTACTCTTGATTAATGCCCTTGGGTAACACCGTATGTATTAAGGCAGTATAGACAAGAATGGCTAAAAGTGTGAGTTATGACATGTAACCACACCTTTTGAGGTATTTGATTGGTGGACGGCAGGCAATGGTACTGTAAGCAGCTGTAATAAGCTATAATGTGTTAGGGCTTTCGCACTCTTCGTGATATCTTCATCCCACGCACACACTGGGAATTTATATTTCATCTAGGATAACCGTTTTAATTTTGATCTTGGATATGTGTTTATCTTAAAGATTGAATAAGGTTTTGACCATCGATAGCGAAACGTTTATAAGTACTTCAAACAGTTTCCTTTCTAGATATTCCTTTTTGACTAAAAGTATATGGCGACAATATTGTTCAAGAAGCAAGTAAAAATAAACTATGCTTTGCAATGTATGTTTGTATGCAACTCATTCCCAAAACAGAAATCGTGGCATCCAGTCCGTGTGAATAGTGTATTCAAATGGCTATTTTGCCTATTATTTTTCAGAAGGAAGGTTTGTAAAACGCCCATCTAGAAGAGAGACCAAGCCGTTTTAAAGTTAAACTTTAAAAGTTAAAATATTGTTTTGCGGCTAATGTCTTATCGCTGAACGATTTTGACTTACCCTAGATTTTATATTTAGTTACAATTACTTTTATGAATAGAAACCAATGTCATTGCGCAGATTTTGAAAGAAAAACTCGCATGTGGCTCGTTCCCGTTTTTATTCACTGCACCAAAGAGAGGACCTGTTTTATTGTTCTATTCAGAGCGATATTTAGCAGCGTCTCTTCCGCAATGATGCCATTCCCGTGGAATTCATATTAGGCCATCCAAATTGTCTCCATATCTTCCTTAAATCGCTGAGTCACGTGTTTCCGTTCCGTACGATAAGGAAATCGCGCAGTGTGGCAGCAGCGTAAACAGTCTTAATCTCCCCCTAATAATAGATGAGCAGAGAGCGGAAAGGCAATCAGGTCTATAGGTAGTTTATTAGATAAATGCTTCTCCAGAAGGTTAATAGCTGGCACAGTCTGTCTCCCCCTGTCATAACATCAATTCATCACCAGCGGAGCACCACTAACAAGGGCTAACTGTCGCGCTGATCAGTGTGGATGCGGTCCTTATGCGCACAGTGCACGGTTAATGGCACAATCAATGGTGTCGCGCACCTGCAGCTAGTACGAAAGGGGAGTTTTCAGCCTGCGAAAATCCCCGCAAGCTCATTTGACAACATGGTTTTATGACTTAGTACTCGTATAAAAATACAATAAACGTGCATTTTGTATTTGTGATTTCATCCTGGTTCATTTATTATCATTTTTTTCTTCAAGAATCTTCGTTGGTGCAGCTGGTTAGGTTTTTAAACAGTGAACAACATTGTTTACGTTCTTGTTTGCTTTGAGAGAGACGAGAGATGAATAAGTAGGTAAACAATATTCACAAGCATAGATGTAATTTCAGTGAAAGCATACCTCATATAAATATGAATAGCAATAGAATATCAATCACATCATGCGAATGCACAGTTGCTATCAAAGGTTACGTATAAAGTAGCACGTACATAATGTCGTTTGATGCAGGCGCACTTCTATATGCAGTGTGAATATCAACAATTAGTCTGGACTGAAAAGTGGCAAATATTGGATTACATTGATCTTCAGGTGGTGAGGACAGCTACACAGCTTTAGCCTTCACTTAGATGAAATAACTAATAAAGTGGCGAATGTGCAATACGTCCGCGGTTATCAAACATTCTGTGACGGACACTCAGAGTTTTACAGTGTGTTACAGGCCTGTAAGTGTCCATGCCAAGCGAATCGGGTGAGACATAGTGGAAAATACGCATACCAAAAAGAAAATATGATGGACTGGAACAATTGTGAACATAAATAATACATCTGCACATATAGCTTGTTTCCATTGGGAAAATATGTTTTCGAATGACAAATAGCATATAAGTGACACGCCAGGGTAACACGCAGACACTGGGTCTCCTGAGGCAGAGAAGGGAAGTCACATAGCATAATATAGCACAGCTGACTATCTGTCAAAGGCATGGTACGCGGGGTATTCGACAAGGTGACAGTCACATCTAAATTTCAAAATCCGTCTAAATCCATATAGAATATACCCCTCTTTCAGAAATCCATTTCACTTTTCATAAGCTATCTTTGTCAGTTGCCCTCTGGAAATCTAAGATATAAAAGTGGGTTACCAGTCATGCCGTTCATATATAGGTGGCGCCAGTGGCAGAAAATGTAATTCGCAAACTGAAATGCCACTTTGGCGCCACCTTTATCGACGGCATGAATGGTGACCCCTTTTTATTTTAGATATTCAAACTTAGGAGATCTGACAATTAAAGCCTATGCTAAGTTTTATGAAATTCTAAATGTGGGTTATTTTTTTAGATGGACTTTCAATTTGAGACGAGAATAATCGTGACACTTTGGCGCCACCTTTATTGACGGGATGAATAGTGACCCACCTCCTTTTTATTTTACATTTTCAAGGGGAACAAGTGTAATGGATTTGTGAATGCGGGGTATATTTTGAATGGATTTAAATGGATCTTTTAAATTTGTAGATGCCCCTGTGACCACCTTGTCGAATACCGTAACATGCCTTCAAATTGCAATTTGACTGAGATTATGGTATGGTAGGAACGACTGGGGATGAGTCATTACATACAGTTGATTAACGATAGCGTAGTAGGGTGGTTTCACCACGTACGCTATAACCGTTAGCTATTGGATTACAACAATTCAGTCCTCATTAACTGAGGTTCTATAAACCACTTGGGATTTGTAATCCATCCATCCTTACCGACCGCAACAAGACAATCTGCACATCACTTATCTGCGGTCAAGGTAGATGCTACAGGACAAATGTCATTTTGTTAACTTTAAAGCAGTTTCAAGTTTTCCTATTCAGAATAGATGATAGAGGGCTATGGATACTGGAGAAGACTTCAATATAGAATTTGGAACTATCTTGCCTTGAGAAATTTCAATTTTTCAGATTGTGTTTATCAACATCCGTAAACATTGAAAAGAAAAACATGAATAACATGCTTGCAAGCAATCTTATTTGTTTAAAAATTGAGACCGGTGGAAATTACTTTTTATCCCACCAAGCATGTCTCCAGCACGTCTCGGCCTTGCTTCGTAGCGTGCGGGACATGCATTCTGATATTGAGGCCATACATCCAGCCGTGCTACTACTATGGACAGGGAACGAGCAGCATAACAGAGCGCCAGCAGCACTGCCTCCAGAGAGGATCCTCCCACTGCTTGGGTATTACCACACCTAGATCTTCTTCGACCATACATCGAGATTTTTTCACAGACCTTCAATTGTGTTTTATTATTCCCCATATTCAGTGTTACCGCGCAGTAAACCATTGGTTAGCCGACGTAAAGGAGAAGTCACCGCTGTCGCCAGCTTCCTGATGACAGCATTTAGGGCAGAACACTGGCAGAAAGAGAGCATAATTCATAGAAGACGACATACATCTCAATACCGAACACTTTAGATCAGTTTTCAGTGTTGATGGAGTTCTTATACTAGCTTACCTTGTGTAATATACACAATTGTGTCTTCTGAAATCGTACACACGTGCATGTAGCTTGGTAATATAGCAAGGGTGCCCTCTCCGATAGGATTGAGTTATTAGTGGGGAATTCCCACTGTACGACCCTCCTTATATCAATACGCCTTCTGTTGGGGCCTAATGAATACTTTTCCTCTCGTCGATAGATCTCTGCGGGATAAAACTCCAGATATCATCAGCCCCAGTCTGAATCTAGCAGCTGATTAGTTAATTTGTCTCTTATCACTCTTAATCTTTTCTATAAGAGCGTATTATATGGTATTCTGCGTCTGGTTAGAAAGACCTCTTTTCTTTGTAATGAGACAATCTTCTTTTCACTATTGTGGTACAAAGACAGATTGAAACTACAGATAAAGGGTGGGCTGGAAAGGCGTATTCTTTATGGGGGATATCCTAGAGTTGAATAGACTACAAAATGGTACACGGCCAATGACTGCATTCAGCAAGCGCTAGCTTCTTGCAGACATCTTACCGTATACCACTTTCACAAGGATAAGTAATAGTATCATGTTCTATATTATGATATGTGCCAATCTGTATATTCTTCCTTTATTTTCCCAGTGTATATCTGTAGCATGTCTTCAGTGGCAAATTGTACTATATTTTTAATGGTTCCACCCCAAATAGCCTTATTGTCTGTTTTATCGTTTCAGTGCGAATAGGTCTCATTTCTTTCAGTGCCAATCTGAATTGTGTATTGTTGTATCTTACCACTGCAAGCTTTGCATTATGTTCCAAATGTAAATCTTTTTCATGTGTTTTCATTGCCAACATACATTATTTGCTTTTCTGTTATACCATGGGCTTCATTGCCAATATGTATCAGGTTGTGTTTATCTTTTCAATACCAAACTGTATATTGGTTTCAGTGCCAATCTGTATCATATTTTGTTTTATCTTTCAAGCAGAGCAAATATGCATCTTGTTTCCAGCACCAATCTGTATCTTGGTTTCAGTGCCAACCTGTCTCATATTTTGTTCTATCTTTCCACCAGAGCCAGTTTGCATTTAATTTTCAGCCCCAAATTGATTGCATAATTTGTCCTATATTTTCAGTGCAAATCTGTACCATATTCTCCTCTCTCTTTCCAGTGCCATTCTGCATATTATTTCAGCGCCAATCTGTATCCGTAATTTGTCCCATCTTTTTAGTGCAAATCTGTACCATGTTTTCCTCTCCTCTTTCCAGTGCCAATATGTATCTTTTTCAGCGCCAATCTGTATCCGTAATTTGTTCCATCTTTTTAGTGCAAATACATGTATGTACCATATATTCCTTTCTCTTTCCAGCGCCAATCTGTATCCGTAATTTGTCCCATCTTTTTACTGCAAATCTGTACCATATATTCCTCTCTCTTTCCAGCGCCAATCTGCATCCGTAATATGTCCCATCTTTTTAGTGCAGATCTGTACCATATATTCCTCTCTTTCCAGTGCCAATCTGTATCCGTAATTTGTCCTATATTTTCAGTGCAAATCTGTACCATGTTCTCCTCTCTCTTCCCAGTGCCAATATGTATTTTTTTTTCAGCGCCGATCTGTATCCGTAATTTTTCCCATCTTTTTAGTGCAAATCTGTACCATATTTCCATATTTTTCTCTCTCTTACCAGTGCCGATCTGTATCTTTCTTTCACCGCCAATCTATATCCGTAATTTGTCCCATTTTTTTAGTGCAAATCTGTACCATATATTCCTCTCTCTTTCCAGTGCCAATCTGTATCGTGCTGCTGGCTGTCGTGACGCTAGGGCTCAGCTGCAGTTGCGACTGTTGTCCGGACAAGCGCTGTCCGATGTTCAGCACGTGGGACAAGTGTCGCTGCTGTAAGACATGGAGGTTCGGGAAGCGGGGCATGCTGGAATCCACACGTATCACAAAACTCTTTGTAATACTCAAGAGGATGGGGCGACAGGAGGTCGACACGTAGCCCCCTAGCGGACGAGAGGCGAGGATGCAGATGCACTGGATGGAAACTTTTTGTCGTATGGATGGTCAAATAATGCTGTGAAGAATTCAAATTACAGATCTCAAATCAATTTTTGAAACTATTTTGCGTAAGACGGGAAGAATGGAGACGTGCTATGGTGAGCTTTGATATGGACACCCTATACCCACTTTCATCAAATAAAAGTGTCAATACATTCGCCCGCTGAAATTGCTGTATACCTTATGCTGCAGTTGAACCTCAAGGCTTGAGATGGGGAATTTAGTTGTCTCCAAACAGATATACTTGAATAGCGTACTAGGGGTAAGGCAAGACAACCATCAATTGGAAAAAATGAGCATTCCTGTTAAGGAGTTGTGAATATCGCCCAGCTGTTTTCGGATGTAAGATTTGAGGTAATGCTAACAGCAATATGTGTTGATTATGGTATCTGCAACGACATTACAAATGTGTGCTTTTCGTGATGCTACGTCAAACGGATTCGGTAAAAAGCAAAAAAAGGAATTTTCAAATTTTGTAAGAGATCTCACATCTTGTCAGAAGACGTACTGATACGCATGGCAGAGTACTCTGCCCTTTGATGTAGATACTGTGTCTTGGATGAAATTGCAGTGAACAATACGCTTCAATGCCAGCGAATACAACAGTCAAGTAAAGAAGGTTGATACCACAGCCCTTACTCCAGTAACGCTACATGGGATTCGACTCGCCATCTAATGGATGATATGTGCACTATATTACATATTATGGTAGATTTTATCTAAGAATCATTTTATATATATATATATATATATATATATATATATATATATATATATATATATATATATATATATATATATATATATATATATATATATATATATATATATATATATATATATATATATACACACATATATATATATATATATATATATATATATATATATATATATATATATATATATATATATATATATATATATATATATATATATATATATATATATATATATATATATATATATATATATATATATATATAAATATATATATATATATATATATATATACATATATATATATATATATATATATATATATATATATATATATATATATATATATATGTGTGTGTGTATGTGTGTGTGCATAACATAAATATATATATATATATATATATATATATATATATATATATATATATATTTATATATATATATATATATATATATATATATATATATATATATATATATATATATATATATATATATATATATATATATATATATATATATATATATATATGGAGAGCATTTGACTCTTATTCAACTTCAATCAAACGACGTTGACCTAATTGAATATCGGTACTTCAAAGTGCAAACCTATTTGGCTCTATCAACGTATAAGGTATTTCTGTATTTTAAGTATTACCAAGAATGTATCTGCATGAAATTATCTAATTTGGTTTGGTCTCAATAACCTTTAAAGTACTCGTCATATTCTACGATCCAGTAAAGAAGTCTGAGAAAACCAGTTTTTCGAAGGGTATAGTGTGCTTTTCTTATGTATCGGTCGACTGATATGCCTGACTTGTTACAGGTGACGAAGTCTGAGTGAAGTGTTATGTTGCTTTGCTATTGGATCAGGAATCAAAGGTCGCTGATTCAAATCACAAAATAGATTAATTGGTCTGACCCAGAGAGTATTCGATACGTTAATTTTAATATGCATTAAAAATGTCGCTTTGGCCTGTGGTATATCAAACTTCTTATGCTGCGAACTGGATTTCCGGACAAAAAGACGTACTGATTCTGAAGCATTAATCTAGATATTTTAGAAAGTTAAGGATCTAATATCAACGCCAGTCTAATGGGTTATGCAGATTCAGCATTTATTTGCCTATATCATTCGATGACAACCATATCTGTTTTGTTCCTTTCATGAAAGCATATTCTGCTTTCATCATCAGCTAAGGTTTCTCTACATACATGTAGATTATGAAACGGTTTTACATTACTTTAATGAAATATTGTATTTGGAATTTTATGACTGACACACTATGAATAAAGTAGTTCTGTGTATGGATTAAGCAATTAATAAACAGTGTCAATTAAGAGTTCCTTTTCCAAACTAAAATAGCGATTACGTATAGCTGCGCCTAAACAGGGACACGAATAAATAGATTATTGGACTTTTGGAATTGAGGTACACACATGTTGGATTGAGAGAGGTTGCGCACCTATATATCTAGATTTTAACTCATGTGAAAGTCCTTATTTAGCATTTTGATGGGTTATGGAAGTTCATCAATCATGCTGATGACTTGGTCAGTACTACTGCTCACTAGCTGGTAATCCTGTAAGAGAGAGGGGAACACTTGGAAAGATATAATACCCGGATAAAATCAGCGAGAAATTCTAGGTAACTGGCTGGCCTTATACAGAAGTTGTTGACTGGAATATTTTGGCAGAGGTGAAAGACAATAAGTAGTTAGAGCGTATTATACTAACAACTAGGCTAAGAGGGCTATCCCCACAAGAATAGTGCTGAGCGGTCCAACCCACGTCTGGTGTTGTCCTTTTCCCTCCTACAAGCTATTGAGAGTATACAATATCCTTACATCGCGTGTGACGGAATGATACAATAAACGATAAATCATTCTGTTAGGTATTTATTGACGATATTTTATGATATAACCGATGGTGTTCCTTAACTTAAATATATTTCATGGTGTCACATATTTTGATCTGTAAATTTGAATATAACATGCCATTCCCCTTTCAGTAGAGAGCGCAGATTTGGAAGGCGACTGTTCGTCATGAATGTCAACGTGATGTATTTTGATTTAAAATTTGGATTATCGTCGCTTTTTCTGACATATTTAGGTCATTCAGTTGTAAGTGATGGAGTAAACGTGAGCAGGTGAGAGATTGTGCCGCAGTCAGCGCCAACCACGGGTTGTCATATCTACATTTGTACTGTGAACAATATTTCATTGTCATTGCCAAAATACCAGGCAATAACACACAGACCACTGGGTAAAGGGAAATGAACGTAAATGATATAGAATTAATGTAAATGACCGCTGCGTTTTAAATATACGCAAAAAAAATGCCCATCTTTGAGTAGCGTGCATACTAAACTGAAATGGGACAACTTAGTACCAGAATAATTGTTTCCGGAATTAATACATACGCAAATTCAGTTGTTACCAGATAAGATCATCTTTATGAATTATTTTCGGTAGCGGAGATAGCTCTAGCAAGACCGGATTCATTTGTATTACATGTTACAAATGCTTGACCAATTTCTTAGTATTGTTGAAGACTATTTTGCTGTTGCTTGACCTCTTGAAAAGAATGACAATTGGCTCCGATGTGTTACAATGGATTGTTTCCTAACTGTAGACAGTCGATATAGATTACCCGTACATTTTCCGTTGAAATATATATATATATATATATATATATATATATATATATATATATATATATATATATATATATATATATATATATATATATATATATATATATATATATATATATATATATATATATGTATATATGTATATATGTATATATGTGTATATATATATATATATATATATATATATATATATATATATATATATATATATATATATATATATATATATATATATATATATATATATATATATATATATATATATATATATATATATATATATATATATATATATATATATATATATATATATATATATATATATTACCCATACCCTAAACCTAAACCTAACCCTAACCCTTAACCTTACCCTAATAAGACCAAAAACGAGAGAGATAGCTGCGAGATATCGTGAGATTGATATCGCAACGCACTCATACATACATACATACATACATACATACATACATACATACATACATACATACATACATACATACATACATACATACATACATACAGACATACATACAGACATACATAAATACCTACCTATCTACATACATACCTGCATACATTCATATATTCGCACATACACACACACCCAAACACACATACATCCATGCATGCATGCATGCATGCATGCATACATACATTTATGCATGCATGCACACATACATAATACATACATGCCTGCATACATACATACATACATACATACATACATACATACATACATACATACATACATTCATACATACATACATAAATACCTACCTACCTACCTACCTACCTACCTACCTACATACATACATACATACATTCACACATACACCAAAACACACATACATAAATGCATGCATGCATACATAAATTAATGCATGCATACACACATACATACATACATACATACATACATACATACACACATACATACATACATACATACATACATAAATACCTACCTACCTACCTACAGATATACATACATACATACATACCTAGTACCTACATTCACATATACACACACCCATACCCACATACATACATGCATGCTTGCACACATACAGTAGTGCATGCATACATACATACATATATACGTACATACATATATACATATTCAGTTCAAAATTGGACAGCTATATACTTCTCTCGCCCTCTTTCATTGCAAGACTACAGGTTATCTTTTAAGATAACTTAATGAGTATTTAGCGAATAAAAGGAAAGAAGTTGAAGTTTGGAAGGTCGGTCACAATTATGTTTGTTATTCAAAAATAATTGTTTGTCGTTGGATGAGAGGCTTTTAACAAATGATAACGAATATTTCATGACATATTCTTGTATTTGTCACATTAATCTACTGCACGCACTGTCTAAATAAACTCCTCTCTGCAAGTATGCTGCTTGTTTTGTTTTCACTTTAGCCTATTAAGTATAATAAGAAATAGTCATTTGTATCTCTGGCGTCAGCTATGGAACAAGTTATTCAAGCCGACATTTTATTCACATATCTAAAAGGTCACTGGCGATGTTCATTCTATCTAAATGTGATTTGTGCACGCAGTAGATGTGCTTAATTGTCAGATGCATGCATTATTGAATTTGTAGTTGAAAAATTACCTAAAAAATACAAGGAAGGCAAAATGACTCATTTGAAAAGCCAATGTTTGAGGGGAGAATATGTTGTGGTCGTCAAAACGAACATTTTAGCAAAGTTTAAAGTGTTTGTAAAGTTAGAAGATCACGGAGAGAGAAAATACCATGATGACATGGGAAGCCTTATCATACATCATATGTGCCATTGTGAGGCAACTAATATCACTAATCATCGCATTTTATGACCCAATTTGAATTTCTTGCCATGCATCGACTTGCTTGACTGAGAGTGAGACAAGTCTCGTGGTATACTTGCATATATTACACCTCGGCGTATAGCACTTAACTAGAGCAAATCATCCCAGAAACTCCGACGACTAAACTATTCACGATGAAAATGGAAACCACATTCTATTCTGCACAATTCTGAAAAGCGAATTCCTGGAAATAAACGAAAAGTAACTTTCATCTATCGAATACGTTCAGAGGCTTTTATCAATTTCGAATCATTTCACTGTAGTTTGAATATTGTTTGTTGTCAGTTCTGTCATTACTATATTGCAGCTAAGTCGTAAATAACCCGTTATAAATGATTGAGGAAACTGGAGATCACGGAGAAAACCATTGCCGCCCAAGTCACTGGTAACTATCGTCCACGCCGCGACTGGTATTCGACTCCAAGCAGTGGTGAGAGACACGATGTAGTCGGGCATTCGGGGTGGAATCGCTTCAGACCTCCCGGTTGCCAGGCAAGGCCTCTCGCTGAACAGCAGAGGACTTCTCGAGATAAATTGAATAACTTTTTTTTTCAAATTCCTTTAATAGTTTTACCTGGACATACAATTAAACCCTAGGTTGGATTTGGAATTTTGTTTTTCGTCACATTTATGCCAACTGTGGCTAATTCGTGACTAACTAGTTTTAAGTAGTGGAGGAAACCGGAGTACCAGGCGAAAACCACCGCCTAACCCCAAGTCACTGGCAACTTTCTCACATGTCCAGGCCGGGATTCGAACCCAGGCAGAGGTGAGAGACAGCGTGCAGTCAGTGGCGGTGCCTTAGACCACTCGGCCGTCAGAACAGGCCCTAATTAAACCCTAGGTTCTGGGCTAGTTCACCGGACTACATGTACATGTAGTTCAGTCGACATCATTGCTACCATCTAGAGAACCAGTCTACTCTTATCTCGTTGTCTTATCTCCCTGTGGTGTGAAACAGATAATAATTAAGGTCAAGATTAGTTTGAGGTATTGTAATGCAAGGATATATTCACCTGTATTCTGAAAAAAGCTGACTTACCGGTAATTCACTTTTATTTCTTTTGCCCTACTGAAAAGTAATACAACGAACAAAGCTGTAGATCTTCGGGCATTCGGTAGCGAGACGTCTATTTCAGACTAGAGATGGTCTAGTGTGCATGTATAACTCCTTTCCTTATTTTGACTAAGGCAACGCAATGCATCGTTCTATCGAAGAAATATCCTCTCGAACGTCATCTTAGTTCCTCGAATATTCCACCAGAGGGCTGTCTCATCAATACGTGTATGTCCTCTAAAGACGTTTTAGTGAAGAGTCAGCGGCTGGCCTGTATTTGGCGCCCTCTATTTGATGATGTGCACACTAGTTGCTCTTTTTCGTGATAGATGAATGACATCAGGTACAATGTTCGAAACTTATCTGCTCAATGACCACAAGCACCACACTCCTAATAACCCTAAACTGATTTACCATATGTGTAGAACACTTCGAAAGTCTACCTCCCTAAGATTCGAAGCGCGTCCGTAATTTGAGGGAGACTATATGGGCTAATTGGTCGTTTTCCCTGGGTGTCAGAGTTCCCGCCACTAAGCACAACTTGATGGCAATGATGAATCCACAATATAGTCAGAATTCCTACTAACAAACTAACAAATCGTAGATTGTGCTACTAATATAACACTAATAAATATACAAATATGACATCCATGTGTGGTGTACAACAGGAATAACTCCCCCGAGAGAGGATTGTCGCACGAAGGCGTAGCCCTCGGGCAACAATCCTCTCGAGGGGGAGTCATATCTGTTGTACACCACACAGGGATGTCATAATTGTGTTATTATACCGAACAAATCCAAAAGACAAAAGGGGGAAAAGTGACAAACACCAGAGATTTTGGATAAATACTCTTTTGTAAAAAAAAAATACAAATTACAATAACAGGGATGTCCAACTGTTGCATTGACGCATCAGAGTGCAACAGAAGCCCCAAAACGTACAACAGGAGAAAACTTTCAATCACAGTTTGACTCAGAAAATTTTCTGAAAACATGAACAAATGAGTCTACTTGATGTTTCGCTTCCTTTTTCAAATAAAATCTGTATCAGAAAACGTTTAAACTCCATTTATTGATACCACCTCTTAATCAATATATGTGCTTATTTATTAGCAAGTCACTGAACCTTATTTGTTTGTTTGTACTTTTACTGCCTTTATCAGCAAGCAGTCTAGAAATATCCTCTACTTCAATACTTGTGAAACGTCCACTGTCTGCACCTGCCTCGAGCTCATTGACCTAGTTTCTCCGGTAGCCTCGAGCTCATTAATGATAATAATTGATATTTGATATAGCGCCCTTTCCACCTATTGTGTTCAAAAGTGCTTTAGAGTCATTGGACAGTTGTCATGGTCCATATAGTCAATTAAACTTCTTTCGAAATAGCAATGTTTTCAGCTGTTTCTTGAAGTTTTGCACATTATCAGCAGCCTTGATGTTGTCAGGGAGTTCATTCCAAAGGCGTGGTGCATTGGCACAGAATGCTCTGTCACCAAACCTTTTCAGATTAGTGAGTGGTATCTGTAATAAGTTCTTAGTGTTTGATCTTAGAGTCCTTGTATTGGCTTGTTTGACTAACAGTTCCCTCAAGTATAGAGGGGCACATCCTTGCATGCATTGAAAGTCAAAAGCAGAATCTTGAACTCAATCCTTTTCCTGATGGGCAGCCAGTGAAGATCTTTTAGAACTGGTGTGATGTGATCATACTTTTTGGAGCAACTAACCACTCTAGCAGCATTGTTTTGGACTTTCTGGAGCCTGCATAGCAGCTCATCAATGAGCTCATTGACCTAGTTTCACCGGTAGCCGTGATTATTCAACTAATTCATGGCTGTTGCCGTGAATTATTCACCTATTTCATGAGCCGTTAAGGACAACAGCCTGTCACTAAGGAGTGAGGAAATCATGACGATTAATCCATGGCCCTTGGCCAATCAGAATCAAGAATCTTCACGTGAGGTATAATAAAAGAACTTGTAAAAGCAGAAAATGAGACTCTTGATATTCTCTTGAATATCTAAGAAATAACATTACGGTTAGTTAAAACCAAAAGCTATGGACTAGCAATTCTGACTTTAACCAATTTTGGGTTACAACTTGTTTCTTGAATTCCTTGATGTTGCCGAATAATTACTTTAAATCAGCAAACAAATGATTTTATCATAGCAAACAGTAGTTCAGGCGATAACCCAGAGAGTGAAAGAAGAAATAGAATGAGAAAAGAAAGAAAACAATTTTGGAGAATGAAATGTTCATGACACAATTAGGACTGTTTTTTTAATCTATCAAAAAATAAAAGAATAAAAGTTGTAGATCAGACAGTTACAATACCTCTAAAGGGTTAAATTCAGCGAAGACAGAAACCAAAGTTGGAGAATGAGATTTCATAACATGAATTGGCCTATTCTTTAAAACAAAAAACAAGGAAGAAAGTCGATGAGACCACGAATAAAAGTTGTTTTGATGATTACTGTGCTTTGTTCTTTATTCAAGTGTACGAAGTTTCTGAAAAATTGTACTGAATTTACAAAAAAGTGTGGCAGGGCATTAAATTCAAAACAGGTGAACAATTGTAATATACCAAAAAATAGCTAATTTGTACTCTTGAAGGCCACTTTAATACCCCGAATCTCCCACTACATAAGCAATATCCGCCTGAAAAGGTACATAAAAGTTCAGCTCTGGATAGTTTGACGATGGACTTACTATTCCACTCCGGAATTGACAGCTGATTAGTCAGTTTCTTTGTTGTACTGGACTGTATCGCGATAATTCTAACATTGCTTTTCATCAATTGTCAATATAATAGTATCCCAATTAATGTGTTCTCCGCTGTCGCCATGGTAACACGGGGTTTTATATCTCTGGAAACGTAACTACTTTTTCACACGACAGATGGCGCTTCTCCTGAAGACCAACGAAATAGGATGGCGGACATTGCTCGTCGCACCTGTTTTTTTGTGTGTTTTTTGGCGTTTAAAACACTATTTGCGCATAATGGTAGACTGCAATGGTGTATACAGGTGGCAGAAAGCAATAAGAAGGATATAGGTTTTTACATCGCAGCTTCAAAAGGGAAATCCTTGCCGTCAGCTCTGCGTCAGACGAGTTTAACGAAACTATATGTAGAACTTGTGCATATGACCTTCGTTCTTTAAGTCAGACTTCCATGTAAAGCATGACCATTAGTTTGGTCAATGTACAATAAAAAAACATATAAACTATATATTTTATGAAAGCTGAGATGTTGGAGAGGTCAAATATTCTAATCTTATTGCGTGACAATTTCACGATTTTCCGGGGGTGGGGCCGAAAGGCAGATATGCGGATTTCTACCACATATGTTATTGCGAACAACCTCCCGCCTCCAATAAAGATGCAACCCAGTTGATGTTTGTATAATTTATTGGAAGCATCCTTGGAAATGTAATATTTTTTCATTGTGAGAAATCCTTGCCGTTCGATTTGTGTCAGGCGAGTCTGATGTCCGCAGAATAAACCTATAGCTTCAGCTTGTTCAAGTTGTTGTGATTATCGTAATTCATAAGTTATGGCGTGTGGGGGGAGCTGATGATAAATTCGTTACCCTCTTTTTAAAAATTGGATACGGCCTGGTGTCTGCGAGAAGCCAGACATATCACACGAGGCCGTATACTTTTTTACAAAGAGGATACATCAGGTATGGCTATTCGTATCCTGTATCAAGGTACAAACCTAGTCGATACCCGGTTTGATATTTGAATATTGAGTTAACACATTAGGTAACGGCGCCCGCAAAGGTGACATCTCTTGGTGATTATTTTTAGCAAAATGTCAAGACTTACTCTTTACCCGAAAAATATATTATGCAAACATATTTGAATGTTACTTTACGCCTAAAAATCAAAAACAGACACGTGATCGTGATACTTAATGCTGACTTTTAGGTCTGGGAGTCATATCTGTCATATTCCAAAAACTGACTTCAAAGATTGTCGGTGATTTTCACTTTCAGCCAAAAATGAGATGAACATAATGGTCAAAAGGTTCTAGGTCGAAGGGATGAGCATGGTTACGTGTCGTTAATTATTAGGAGTTCCGACATATCCTATTAGCCCCGAGGTATTAACCCATTCACACTCAGAGCTCCACCAGAACCTAACGTCTGCAACTTTCATACTTTTGAAAATAACTTGAGAACAAAGAGAAAGTTCACAAAATATTTGAAGGGGAGTTGTAGTTTGGCTTCTGGTAAACATTTCTCCTTCATTTTTTTTCCAGAAAATGCTTTTGTAAGTAATGTATTTCCAAATTTGTCAGGTCTGTTTTGGCTGGTCTGAGTGTGATGAAAAAGTGGGTTGTGATGAAAAAGCGCCATCTTTCACTCCACATACACCCGATGGATTGTGACAAGTCCGGAATCTATCATGACATAGGTATAACTGGTTGTGTAGCCATAGGAGGTAAAGACTATAGGATTTAAACCCAATGAGTCGAACAGTTCAACCCTTTTAGGACAACAAAAGTTGTTTTTGTTTGTTGAATGGATGAAGGAGAATTGAAAGCAGTTTTAGCATTTTTAAATACATTATAAAAGACCCAGCTCGTACATTTTTTGTTTTTGATTTTGTTTGAAATTTGAATTTGTTCTGAAATACATGCATGTACATAAGTAATAGCAATGATTCAGATGGTAGATAAACAATAATACACAGATTGGACATACTTATCTAGGCGTTTTTTCATGCAAAGTATGATGCTGTACGTTCCCATGTAAAAGGCTGTTAGGTAAAGAAATAATGAAATCAACTGACGCCTCTTTTGTCTTGGAACATATGGATTTATTTCTGCAATATCCGCACTTAGAAAAGTAAGACAAGGTAAGAAATAGTGTACGCGTCCATAGGAGCAGCTCATATTTGCATATCTGGTCTATAATGTGGGATTATGACAACACATTCATGTGTCCCTTATGTAAAACCATTGTCCATTTAAGTTATATCATAGGTGCTATACCAGTTTGCCAGTTGTTCAAGTTTTATGAAAAATAATGATGGAAACATTAATGACATTATAAGCTTAACGTTGGTTGGTCCTTACATTGATAACATATCTAGGTATGTGCCCTTCTTAAGCAGCCAGCGATCGAAGAATGGAATACTTTTTGTTTTCAATCGGTATCATTATAATACGGGGTGACACAAAAGGTTATTAGTGATTTACTTATGCTAACCTAAGATGTCCTTAGCAACATATTTATTTCAATTTAGCCCGTCATCTAATGTGTCTTATGGTGATACATATTACATAGGCATATACATGTACATCTTAGAGCGTACACATTTGCATTTAGACAAAGAGTCAAATAACAGTCGGGTAGAGGATAATGAATCAGATAATTAATCCCGTATGCTACCTTTATATAACTGGCCTTATACACTCATGATACTATACATGCCTATCCCACATTGCCTCCTTCAAAACCTGTTTGTAAATCTGCCTCGCTGCTAGCAATTGTTATATAAGCAAGAACAGGATATCAACACACACGGAGAACTAATTAATTCGGCAAAATGGTCACAGGGTGATGATAGCATTACCAGAGAGTAGACGACATATCAAAATATATGGACACTGCATGTGACTAAATTCATTGTTGTTTTGGACTCGCTATTGCAAAATAAGGTTTTTCACTCTTTACCTTTTAGATAATTCTATAAACGTTATCTGTGTCGTTCTTGAAGCCAGCTTTGGATTTGGAATTTCGTTTTTCGTCATATTTATGCCAAATGTGGCTTATTTGTGACTAGCCATTTGTAAGTAGTAGAGAAAACCGGAGTACCCGGCGAAAACCACCGCCTAGCCCCAAGTCACTGGCAACTTTCTCACATGCCCCGGCGGGCTTGAGGCCAGACAATGTGCATGATACAAACCACGATTAACCGTGTTGTCGCAGGGTTTAGCCTAGCTATAGAGTACAGTATCACCATAGAATATTGACTATTTTCAGATATCTTTGACATATGATATCATCAATCCAATGGCAAAGTTTTGACACTTTTCTCGGCCAATATTGGAATGCTTTTGTGAAACAACCCTCGCGGAACTGATGTTTCATTATTATTTCCTGCATCACCTTCCATACCATCGTTCTACTTTACTTGTACAAACAGTAACTGTTGCGTTTATGTATCCCTCGCGTTAATCAAAAATGTAGTAGCTTGACAAGGACAGCTTGATTTACCTGTATCGCACATACGTTTAGCAATTTATGAATATAACGATCTGAACAGGCTAGGACTGTCTTTGGTATTCAAAATCTTCACTTCGATTATTGAAAATAAAGTGTCGATAGCCAAATAGATACTTATGTAATCTTGAAACGTTACATTGTGCTTTGAAAATGAGTGAAAACAAAGGAAACTATATAAATTTCTATATTTTCAACAGCAGAACATGATTATGATATGGTGGTACCTTGACATAATCGGACAGTGATGCCTTTCATTTGTGTCTGCTAACTGTAATGGCAAATTCAACAAAACGAAATGATTCCCTTCGTTGACCTCGCTGTGCCGGCTTGTAGTTTTAGTTGAAGTCTTCCAGGCAATTCCAAAACGGACGTAGTTCAAAATTGTCCGCCAGATGGCATCAGTGTTTATCGGTAACTTTGATAGGCCATCTCGATGTAATATTCACATTGAATGCATGGCGATTTATAGACGTTTCAGATATCTACGACAGCCCTATCGCAGACACTCGTTTAGATGAATGTTATTGTATTGTCGTCCGATTCATATAATCGAGCGTCTACTGAATATGAATCTGCTTCAACCAGCCTGCGTAGTGTGCGTCAATCTTATGGTCCATTTTTCCAAGAGTCCCTCCCAGAACGGACACTTCTCTGTTACACGTCCTCAGGCTTGACTGTTAACCTAGAAAGAATAACAATGGATATAAGTCAAAGACTTGATAGGAACACACTTATAACCTAGATTGGCATTTCTTACACACGTGTCATAAATTGTTTATAAACTACATGCACATTGGCTTTCTCAGACGTTAGTGTGTAAAATGACCAATTGATTGATCAGTTGATAGCTGAGTGGAGGTAGGCCTTCCCATAGACTGTTTGCTGCCTTTCGCCAGTGCTCGAGTTCGAATCCATTCCTGGCTTGTGAGAAAAGTTACCAGTGACTTAATGCGGTGGTTTTCACTGCGAATACTCAGTGATTTCCTCCACCACTTACAACTGTGCAAATGGCAACTTCACCACGAGATGCCAGAAACAGAGAGGATATAGATAAAAAGGTAATCTTTATTTCAAGTCGGTAATAATTTTACATAGTAAACACGAGCTGCCAGGGCTCTTGGTTAAACTAATTTAATGATAGAATTCTAGTTCAAATCGATTTGGAATGTATAGCATGAAAACATCCAGAACATATACACATATTTAGAGCTTAGCCCTCATTTTCCGCATTAGCATTAGTTTCCCCAAGACAGACGCATTATGTAATCTTAACCAAGCTTCCAATCTCGGAAAATATGCATTTATTTGTTTCATATTTTCCGTATTTTACAGATACTGTACAATGCCGACATTTAACTACCGCACCGAATGTGTGGGAAATTGCCACCTAATTTCCTGGCATGGATGGATTCGCAAGCTACATGGGTCATTGTGCTTGGCTTTTTCTTTGACATTTTATCCATGGGTGTTTGTACAACCAGGCACTCGCAGACGTCTGGCCAATTGGTGTAAGGATTTAAATGTCAGTACTGTACTATTGCCCAATCGAAATTATTATCACTCTGAATAGATAAACCCAGTACGAATTCTTCTACGTACCTGACACATTTATATAATCCTGGCCTTCCTAGTCTAAGGCAATAGGTGTTATCAGTTTTAAAGAAAGGTACGTCCAGGTTCTTAATCGTTGGTCCTTTTCCTCTGTCATTTACGTGTATGGACCGCGACATCGTCCCTGCTCCTGGAATGAAAGAAGAAGAAACGTCGAGTAAAATAACCGCTCTATAAGTTACGATGATATGATATGAAAAATTGATCTCTTTGAAATAAGTCGCTAATGAATGTATGTATATTTTTTGACTATACCAATGCATGGAAGATGCAATACATCGAAATAAATCATGTTATTATAGAACATAACCAGAACAGCACATATATGGTCTGACTAGGATACAGACCTGCTAACTTACATATATAGATAAATACACAAATAAATTAACTACAAGTCTTACTCCTTTTATCGTAGCCCATGTCAGAAATCTATTAAACGAGAAACGTTATCGCAAGCATGGTTATTGTTGTTCATCTTTTGTACCAGTTACTTATCATATAGACAAATAGGACATAATAAAAAACAAGTGTAATTGTTTTGCTATTCCTAGCAAAATACGCACCACTTAAGGATAATGTACCTCTATAATACCTTACGATATAAAGATACTAAGATTTTAACCTTACACGGACAAGATATTTTGTATCTGACAGTCTTAATCCATAGTCATGTAGTTTTCTCACAAGTAAAAAATGAATAATATGCGTTTTAAAGCGTGTGCAAAATACAATTGGCTGTAAAGATTGGTTTATTGTGAGTACCACACAACATGGTCCAACTAAATAATGTGTGTTTTTTTGTTTAATCGTATACACAGGTTTTCCCCTTTACCGCTAGGGTTCTACGTCATACTCGTGGTAATACCATCTTAAATGGACATCTTCCAGTTAAACGTACAGTATCGGGCCAACTGTAGCAATTACCCCAATAAGAGCAAACATTCAGGTATGTCCTAATAATGCGATCATCTGAGATTAGGTCGTCCCGCCAACTGTGTATATAACCGTTAAGACAGTTAACGCTACCAATGAGGGGCCTAAACAGCCCATTTGGAGACCGAGGCATATCCAATGTATTGCTTAATTAGTGATGTCGATCCCAGAACGCTGATCTATGAGAAACGCCTACCACATAATTATCTCTTTGTATACCCAGGTACCTAAGAGGAGAATGACTTAATACATACACTTTAACCAGTACATGACTTGCCATTTATAGCCGGTGTAGTGACTCTGTTTATTGCCTATCTCCCCATACGGCAGGCAGAATGCCACTCTCCCACTGAGCGGAGGACTTTATTGCCAATTTATATTCGGGATGAAACAGACTTATCAAACAGGCCAACGGCTTTGTATGCTTTTGTGGCAACATTTGCAATAGCCCTAAAGAAGATTTTCAGGCAATGGGAAATTGCCAATATTTTCTTTATAATTCTCTAAAAGATGGATTATTTTAATTGCTTCATTTCATCCTCGACATAAAATATATATATATATATATATATATATATATATATATATATATATATATATATATATATATATATATATATATATATATATATATATATATATATATATATATATATATATATATATATTGTTTAACCAAAAAGAGTTGACCATGTATTACATTGAACAAAGGAATGCATAATATTTCTGGTTCGTCACAGTATACACATCTGCTGGTTTCTGATATATTCATTTTGTATAACATTGTATTTGTTGCTACCCTATGGTGCCACAATTTGAACCGAATATCATACAAATACATGTTTCTAGTGGCTCTTTTCATTAATCTAATAGAAAATTTTATATCATCATACTGTTATGTTTTTTCCATTTCTTGTTCCCATTCAGTTGCCATTTCTTGTAGTATCTTATTGTTATATTTCCCAGTTATTCTATAGATTGATTGACAACCTTTTCGTTGACTGAATATCAGGTCAAGCATTTGCGGTCTATGAGGTCGAACATTTAAATTTCCTTTTTCTGCTTGTTTAATGAATGTAGTTATTACCTTTTCAATGGACATATATTCTAGAAAGTTAAGTCTGTCATTCATTCTGAGTTCAATTTCATTATTTTTTAATTTTCCATTTTGCATGGTAGTAGATGATATTATATTCAATATTCAATATTTTATGTGGAAAACAAAAATCGTATTATTGTGAGATAATTGAAATTAAGGGTTCAATTTAGTTTTGACAATAGCTACTCATACTTTTCCACCACAAATTTGGAGATTTCGCAGTATGATAATTCATGTATAATTGTTTCCTTTGTTATATAAAATCATTTCGGAGTATTCACCTTTTGCAAAGTGTACAATTTACTTTTGATAATGGAATGGTTTAACAATGAATTTTGGCAAAGGTATCCAGAACTGTATCCAATAGCATATCTTCATTCAATACTTTCGAGTTTTGACCAATGCCTTTTGAATATCTGAGGAAAAATATCTGACTCTGCAAGAGGAGAATACAAAATTCTGATCAGGTCAAAAAAGTATAACCCCCCCCCCCCCCCACCCATGTTGTCAAATAGTCCGCCCCTACGGACTCAAATTCGTGTGATTAGATAAGGTTCAAATCTGAGTAAAACGTTTTTCTGCTGTCCCTTTGCCACCCTCCTCCTTCAATTTTTATTATTTTGTTTTTTTTCAACGTTGATGTTTGATATAGAAATATACTTATACTTCTTCATTTATCATAGTGCTTCTCTAAGAACTTAATATTTGACTAAAATAGAGAGCATGTGTCATCCACATACTGTGATATTTTGAATTCTTTATTTAAAAGCTTTATATCTTCTAACTGTTTTTTTTGCCTAAAACCTTCAGCTAAAGTGTCCGCAGAAATCACGAATGGGTCAGATGACACAGAGTCAGCCTGTCAAAATATCTCCTGTCTGAAACATCACCAACTTACAATGATTGTACGCACTCTTTTTATTCAACCAATTTTCCACTATTAGAAATAATCTATAATTCCAGCTTCAAGGTTATTGGATGTTCTTCAAATATCAACTAAGTTCAGGGTCTACAATGAGATTGACCTCCAGTTAGTATATAATTTGATATTTCAAATTTATGATTGTCAAGGAAACGATATTCGTATGATGTGAGCGTTATCCGCATCATAATCATAATATATATATATATATATATATATATATATATATATATATATATATATATATATATATATATATATATATATATATATATATATATATATATATATATATATATATATATATATATATACTAGTATATACATATATATATATATATATATATATATATATATATATATATATATATATATATATATATATATATATATATATATGTAATAAAAAAGTAATTGATAAGCACATATATTGTCAGTAATTTGTCAATATTTCTTTAAGACTTGTCATAAAAGGAATGCAATATTTTACTGAGATTGTTGACCTCTAGTTTATGGCAGGACATTTCCTGAAACATAGAATAATTTTATAAATAAAACAAAATTCCTCTCGCGAAAAGGAGATACTTAAAGAGATTCATTGAACAATCACTAATGTTAGCATAAATAACATATTTCTATTGGTCGGCCATCACGCCGGACGCAATGTTTGAAATGGTCCATCACTACATCAACTATTTGAACTGATAAGTCAAGATAAAAGTAGATACATAGGGATGTCACTGTAAATCATCACCAGTTAGTACTATTTGTAATCTAAAGAGCAATTCTGCAGTGTAATTTGTTTCATTTATCATAGCCATATCTAGTAAATAAACATTTTCTTACGTGAATTTATCATATAAAAAAATATCTTAGTTTTGGAATATTATGGATTAACTCATTAGCAAATACCTCCATTTGCGTTTGCTGACAACTCATTCTTTATTCGTTTTGCGCACAATCAGAAATATGGAACTACTATTCTTGGAACTCTATCAATTAGACTGATTTTTCAATATGCACTAAATCCAGTGAGTAGGCAGTCTGTCATCAAAAGGGCATCGCCCTTCTATAACTTAAACCACATTCATATTTTTGCAATAAAATCAATACCACTTTTTTAGATTAGAGTAATATGATACTCTCTAGATCTCGAGTCAATTGGATAAAACGTCCAGATTTCGACACATTGACAAATGTCACACCTACAAATAAAGGCATGTCTAGTATGTAGGCGTGTCAAGTTGACCTCAATTGCCATTCGAAAGTACATTTTGTATCATTGACTTCAAAGCTGGATTAATGCATACGTCAGAAGAATTGCCGTCGTCCGAGTGCTTAAGGCAGTTAAGATTGGCAAGCTATTCTTTATCTCAGGAGGGAACTTCTATAGTAAATAAGAATGAAATTGGGGAAAACGTTTTATTTCATGGTTTCGTGTGCAAAGAGCGAATGCTAATTCAGTTGAATCACTTTAAACAAGGGCAATACATTGTTAGTCATATGCATTTGAATATAAAACGAGAACTCTTAATGCTTACTGATGGCGTTCATGATATGTCATGTAGTTGCAAGAAGGTACAATGTTAGTGGCTTCACTTACTGTAGATTGAACATATTTTGTAATATTTTCTACGTCCTGATCACCAACTCTTAGAGAATACATGCACTTGCCTACTTAGTCACTCGCTTTGTGTTTTACTGGTCTCGATGTCTGATAGAAACTGAACCATACCTGAACACAGGCTATCACACCATACTCAGTAGAATTGAAACCTATACCTTTAAAATGTGTGGTGAATCTCCTGACTATAATATTTCAAATTTCAATCTATAATGTCGCTTATCAAGTTGATGTTTTTATTACACTCTACTTACTTTTCAAGGTCGGGGTTGTACCATCAAGGATTCACCAGTCTTTCTTCTTAACACAATGATGGTTTATTCGAGACTAGTGAAAGCACAATTCAACACTATTCTTCCAGGGGGGATTTTTAAATATGTTTTATTAATCGTTCAGCATTTGATTGGTTCACCCAAGAGATACAGGCCAATTTCATAGCATATCGTAATTCCTCAAGGTTGGTCAATTCAATGCCCCTCCTCGTATGGGGTTTTCAAAATATCCCTTGAACATTTGGGGGTTTACCTGCCCATAAAGTTTCATACATTTTCAAGGAAGCGCCAGCAAAACATGTGTAATTATAAAGATGACGAGGGATGTTTATTGCTATTTTCCTGTTACAGTTAGATTCTTATGATACCAAGTTTTAATGAGGTCCTTTGTCTCTCACAGTTTCTTTTGTCATCTTGTTTAGTTTATCAAGATAGACATCAAGAAATAACTTTGTCCCTAGATAAGTGATTTCATTTGTTTAAGGTTCCTTATTGAAACACTGATGCTTGCGGCGCCCAAATCTAATCAGGGTGACAATGTTGTTGAAATTTCTCAGGCAAAAGCAAGTGTGAGAAATAGTTTTTAAGATTGGAATTTCGAACACCAGCAGTAATAGTTTTAACTCGAAATATATTCAAAAATTTTAAATACTTTTCGAACAATTTTGTAAATTTTGTTTATGATTATATAATCCAGAAAATGACACCCCTTTAGTCACATATTACCAGACAAATGAGTATTTTGAGATGTTTTGGATTATGATCCTCTCACGAAAAAGTCGGATCTTGGTCTACTAGTTGTGGCTATTGACTTGCATTAATAAATTATTTGTTCTTTTTTCCCATTCCAAAAAAAAGTTAAGTCGCAAATTTTGCTGAATTTCCCCATATGTATGTATATATATATATATATATATATATATATACATATATATATATATATATATATATATATATATATATATATACATATATATATATATATATATATATATATATATATATATATATATATATATATATATATATATATATATATATATATATATATATATATATATATATATATATATATATACATATATATATATATATTTATGTTTGCCGCAAGTACCTTTGGTCTCATTACTAGATACAAATGTTTATTCTTACAGCTACTATTGCTGAAAGTAGTAAATGGTAAGAGATAATGTGACAATATCTTTTGTAAATTTCGAATCTGACTCTGCTTTTGTGCAAATAATTAACCTCGTTTTAAGTACCTGGTATTTCACCTTAATGTATTTTCACTCATAGCCTGCAGCACCCATAATTTTAGGTTTCCCATAACGATGATCAAAATCCAGCCTGTCTACAGTCTTTGTAGTTTTATGATTTTACGCACAAAGTAAAACCCCTCTTTTTAAAATTCCCTACCTAAGATACTGGTTTGTTCTTTATCTTTTGGCTAAAGGATGTGGTTACACCTGTTAGATCTACCTTAAAGTTCAAAAAGTCTTATAAATAAATTCCTCCTCTACTACAAGTTGTGCATCTGTTACATTAGTGACTCCATGGTTAAATATTGCATTGGCGAAATTATCTATGAAGTGTCAACAGTTTGCTTTGATACGCTTAAAGCATTGAGCACCTAGTTTAGTTTTGCATCCTGTCATATCGACAATAGTGAAAGCACTTCATAATTATCCTTTTGTTCAAGTTTCTAAAGTGGTAAATCAATAGATCCACACATTTTGTAATGTTTGAAAATGGAGGAGCCTGCTTTGCAATAAAAAGGTTTAGAATAGAACAAAAAGAACTGTGAATTATATGCATAGTTTGAAATGGGATCAATCATTTTGGGGGACACACGAGGACGTCATGACACGTTTGAGCAAGAGAGGTCATGACTCCTTTGAGCGCATTCTTTCATGTTTAATGATATTAATTTAACGCTCACTTGAAGAGGAGTATATCCTTATTGTCATAACTGATAAAATATATATATATATATATATATATATATATATATATATATATATATATATATATATATATATATATATATATATATATATATATATATATATACATACATATATATACATACAAATATATATATATATATATATATATATATATATATATATATATATATATATATATATATATATATATATATATATATATATATATATATATATATATGTTTGCCTATTTATGTTTTAACTGGAAGCTTTTCTAAATGACCATAAGATAGTGCAGGTAATAAGAGGTTGTTGTTACCTTGATGATAAAGCAGGCCACAGAAGACCGGAAAGCAGCCTTTTAGCGTATCGATAAGACAGGATATATGATTGATGTATCCTCCCATTAATGAAGGAGGCATTGTTTTAAACAACCCTTAATGAGGAGCTGACAATAGCGTATATCACATTCCAAATGCACTGATTAGAACTTACTATGAGGCATGATTGTCTGATAACTTGCCAAAATAGCTGTTTTCTCAAGATACCATGAACCATTGCCTTTATCTTCAGCGGTGTAATTGATAGGTTACTATTCCAAGTTTCAGCTCAGGTTAAATGCAACTTTTGCTGCATACTACAAGAAGGAAAGCTAAGATTGCGATTGCAATATCCACAGGGGCCGAATACGAGACAGCATATGCCCCGTTAACAAAAGAACGTTTTCCCGGCGAGGCGCGCAATTTACGCTTCAGCTAATTGCAATTCGCTTCCTCCACCTGTGAAATTCTGACATCAAAACGACTTGTTGCGAGGGCATAGTCAAACTATCCATAATGATAGGGATATGACTGAGGGAAGGACGTCAATATGCAATGCCCAGCAATAGTTGTTATTGAACCATTCAAGTCCTGATACTGTAAATCTGGTATTAAGTGCGCAATAAAATTTCGCGTCTTTTTTTCAATTGTAAATTGTTGATACTTCTTATTTTTGCGTTTTTCACCATTTCCGAATATTGAACTAAACATATGGATTTTTGGCGACTGGAAATACGTGCGTATTGTGTGTGACGCGAAAGACGCACTAATTACACACACGCACTTATTTCCAGATTTACAGTATACTCGATGCTAGATTTGATCTGTAATAGTTTGTTTAGAAGCAGTGAGGAGTTTTATGTATCTGATCCACTATATGCCTTCAAGGCTGACCAGATTATATATTGTATGACATATTATTGAGTCTATTTACTCAAATTGTATCTAAACTATATTTGAATGTATTTGTGATTATACTTAGCCCATTCCAAGCCTTTGTGGCTGGACCGATTCTTCACCATGTACTTATATGTAATGATTGCGTTAATCCTGATTAGAAAATAAACAATTTGTCAACAACAACAACAACAACAAATATTCAGATATCATGCATATCTTGAAGTGGTTTTTGTTGATTCTCTGAATCGGTAGTTATGTTGATATGGTTGATTCGTGAAGATAGGGTCTTCTAAAAGTTAACATATGTTGATGCTACACCCTTTTCCTCACACTCAAGCCAATTGTGACTGTCAAGGCAATGGCCACTTCTAATATCCATTTTGGAAATCAAACCAAAACTCGTGGTTGACTTGAACTCGATTTGATTTGCAAATCAATTTGTGTAGATTCGTATTTAATGGCAATCTAGCCTTGTTTTATGAATGATTTTAACAATGATCTACCAAATCGAATTGGTATTATTAACCGTTGATGTCCCAACATCTTAGTTTTTAGAAACAAATGTAAAGACATTCCTTTGCAATCTCAAGTTTAAATATTCATAATAAAGCTAAAACTCAACTATGTTCAAATTAATGAAAGTCGTTATACAATATAAATAAGCTGATCAAAATGGGTGATTATATGTAGGTAAATACTTTTTGTAGTACAGGGAATTATTATAGAACTTTTACTAATTTGATAGATTAGAGATCTAACATTGATAACATAACCTTGTAAGAGTATATGGTGTAACGAAACTTAGCCTACGCCTATATATTCCAGGCCAGAATCTTCTTAATAAATTCATGATAGGAATAATTCAATTTCGCTTATACGTCATCGTTTTGCACATTTGAAAGGGCAGAAATATTACATGTGCATTATAAATAAGTAATGACTAGTCAAAATTTAGAGAATGGAGGAAAACATTATAAGTGCTAACATATACGAATGTCATAGTTCTATAATATGCAGCCCACGCATACTTGTCTCACCTCTTCTTACACCCCACATTCGCCCCTTTGTTGTATCATATCTTTTTCCAAATCGTCCCTGTGGTTTCCATTGTGCCTCGGTTTCTTTGAATAGTAGAAGTATCATCAAACTCGTTAATAGCCACACACACGGTCGAGATGCCTTCATGATCTGAAAAAGTAACAATAGATACCATGAATATGACGTTGAATGTGGAAGATAGACCAAAAGAAAGCTATATATAGATGTGCGTGTTATACACCCGAGGTGTTACGAGGCGAATTCGAGCAACGCCGACGGATATCACATACGTTTTCGTGTCGTGTCTGAGCAGTCTGGAAAATCTCAGGATTCTTTATAAGTTCGATGTATAGATTGACAATTTCAATAAATAACCTGCACTCTACATACCCCACCTGAGTCTAGTTGCTGTCATACCTGAAGATGCGCTAATACGCAAACTGGTGGCAACAACCATCTCCTCTTATTTATAACAAATTTTGTTCTCTTATGTTGATGATAATTTATGTTATAATTATGTTTTTCCTCTCACTTTTGTGTTCATATATAAAGCTTTTGTTTTGTATATCTTTGTATTTATATACAGTCAATAAAGATACAAATACAAATGCCTTTGGATAGATCCTTTGTGGTTACGACAGCTAAAAGAACCAAGACTCAAAAAGTGTGGGTTATTCCATACACCTCATACATTTCGACGCCTGTGATTGTTGAATCGCAGCCAACTGTGCTACCTCGTTAATAAGGTAATCGTACAATTACCATACTTTCATCTGACATGGTTTATGTTTTCCTATTTCCAACATGATATTTTTCAGCTCATTCAAAGTCGTGATTTTTCAATCAGTAGTGGAATTGATATCATGCCTTTCGTACTGCAGATATTCAGGATTTGCGTACTCTCAATACAACAAACAATAGTGGAGGTAAGCACTAGTACAGGGCGTCCCCCCCAAAATGCAATCCTCCTCTTTTCTCAATATATTTTCAAAACAGATTAAGTAACATCAAATATCCCTAAGATATCCTGTTGAAGTTTCAAGCAAATCCGTTCATCCAAGTCAAAGTTGTGATGTAAAGTTTGACCCCCTTATCATTTCACTCCAACGCAATGTAAAACCTATGGTGAAGACTCTTTTTTCATGACTCCTCGCCAGCAGCCAGAGCAGAATGCTAAAAATAGCTAGGCCAGTATGCAGGTTTTGCATTGGAAATTTACCTTGTGTTGGAGTGAAATGATAGAGGGGTCAAACTTTGCCTAACAGCTTTCACATGGATGATCGGATTTGCTTGAAACTGCAACAGGTTATCTCTAAGATATCCTTCTATTTAACCATGAAGTCATGTTAGATTTACTTAAGCTGTTTTGACAAAATCTTGGGAAAAGGGGAGGATTGCATTTTTGGGGGGACGCCCTGTAGTAGCATACAATCTATAAACACACATTGCGAATGCACATTTACTCCGAATACATTGTCTCTCCTTGTCTTGCAATATGGTCGAATGCGGATGTTTTACCCGTTTTATCATACTGAATTATGTATACATCTCGGTAGGTAAAACACCCTAAATCATGACTACCTTGCACATTCATTTCTTGAACATGTAAAACTTATAACGGTATTGTACACCATTTTCCTTGGCAGTGCATGTTTTTCAAGGCACTCAACTGATGGCTCGTCATATCCATCTTTAAAAATTTTTCATCAACTGTTATATTTCTTATTGCTTTGGTTGCATATTAATGAAACAAACATGGCCTGATATGTTTCAGACTGTAACTATAAACATTCAAAACTGAGCAACAATATCACTAAGACCAATCACTTACGGTATTATAAATAGCAAAGCCGCTTGTGTAGGGGCAATTCATACCATATAATAAGCACGTAGATTCTCAGCGAGATGCTTGTTGAAAGGATAATTCCTATAATAATTAGATACCAACAGCAAGGAACATAAGTGCACTATAGATAATTGGCCTAGAAATATTACCCAGCGATGAGAGTTTGATCCGAAAGGTCTCACAAATTATAGGATCATGATAATGATTTTTGAGAGTTATTGTCTAAATGGGCAATTATGGAATATTACTCGCACAAATATATGGAATCATTTAGACTTAAATGTTTACCCCGGAAGCCAGTATGCTGCCCACGAGTTTCATTTATTAACCCCCTGCGAGCTGGATTTTACAATCACATAGGTGATGAATGCGATGGACGGAGCAACAAAACGTAGTGATGCTAGTCAATAAATCAGATGGTATAATAGCGGGTGTGAGTAAGCCCTGGATGGTGCAATAAATATGCCTAGTAATATATCATAGCTTACCTGTTGCTTATATGATTTAAGACCGTGTAAACAGTTGATACTACACGATTATTCCAGAAACACAACGCGCGACAGCGACTGATAAAAGCGTTTATCTATCTATCTATATCCATCTATCTATCTACCTACCTACCTATATATATATATATAAATATATATATATATATATATATATATATATATATATATATATATATATATATATATATATATATATATATATATGTATATATATATATATATATATATATATATATATATATATATATATATATATAGATAGATAGATAGATAGATAGATAGATAGATAGATAGATAGATAGATAGATAGATAGATATATTATATATATATATATATATATATATATATATATATATATATATATATATATATATATATATATATATATATATATATATATATATATATATATATATATATATGTATGTATGTATGTATGTATGTATGTATGTATGTATGTATGTATCAGATTAGATCAACAACGCAATTCTCAGTTTGATGACATGTGTTTGCATACACAATAAAAAATGTAACATTGCCTGTATAAAGGCGGTCCCTCTTCATGCTAGTAACATTAGCGTAACAATAGAAGAGCATATTATCCCCGCTCCGAGTAGATTCATGCCTTCAGCTCGTTAACGAGATTAGAACACTAAATCAATGGTAACAGAGAATTGCAAACATCCACTATTATCATCGTGTCAGTAAGTATACATCAACCTACACCATTAACAGCGCACCTTTCCATTTAATGCACTTCAACAAAACACACACCTAGTATATATTCGTTGCAATGTCGATGGAGTATAGAAAATTGAGTATAAATCACTTAAATTGTATCTCCTAGTCCTAAAAAGCTTTGTGCCCCACCCCCCTCCCCTCAATGTAAATGTAAATGTAAACGTAATCTTTATTTTAAGTCGGTATATCAATTACAAGAAACACGAGCTACTAATGCTAATCTAAACATCCTGCTCATATATTTGGCAATATATTTTTTATCAGCTACTGCTTTATTGGGCATGCAGGATAGGGTTAGATCTTTTCCAACTTAGAAAATATTTAATTCGGCTACCTTCAATCATTTGGTAATAATTTAAATGCTGACATTTTTCCTGGTAGGACTACTTTATCCAAATCTAACATGGTAGTATTCATACAAGAGCGATACCACTCACTGCGTTTCTTTTCAAAATTAGCTACACAATGTGTATGTCGTATTAATTAGATTTGTTATAATTGTTGAATTTGATTATATAATGTATATCTATTTTAACACAGCCTTTCTCCTCAGTACTAGTTCAGGTTCTCCTCTTCAGTACTAGTTCAACTTCTCATCGCCAATACATGTATATGGCAATTCGTGTCGTTCAAATATGATTTATATGAGGTCTTACTCCTACCTAAATTTATACATAGGTCTCCCTATAACTATTCCCAATTAATTGTAGTACCCGTGCCATGTACCCTTTTCCCCATTAGTAGCGGTCTCGTATTTTGTCGCCAAGCATTTTAATCATCTTTGTCATATCCACTGGTCATAGTGTTGCAATTACAGGCAATTTTGATGATAGAACACTGTATTTGCCATATCCTTTTATGTGGTATCAATTTCTAACTCGGCTTGGCAGTGACTGCTAGTGTGCAGTTTTTTAACAATCGAGTGGGATAATTAGTGAAAGGCTGCTAATGGACTTTGATACTTAACGCTAGCACTAGATCAAGGCTGAAATAGCCATACATTAATCCAAACAAATATGGGGTTTCATCTATGTCTGTACTAAATCCCCACCGTCTCGCAATTCTAGTCCAGCCGTTTTAGTTGTTTAGGGGCTTGACCCAAAACAAATTGCAACAGAAAGTTTCTCATTTGCATTCATTGCAGGATGGCCCAGTGATAACATATCCAAAGTCTCGGTCTCTAAAGTTGGTGGAAAGGGTCTAAATGTGTTATTTTATGCTAATTAGGTGGTGGAATCATGAAAATTGCGAGACCGGGGAAGTTCTAAGTAATTAGTAAATAAATAAATGAAATAATTACATCTACATATATGTTTAAATGGCTGAGGTGTACAACAAACCTATCATCACTATCAGGTGGCTATAAGTGATATGAAATATGCAAATTAGCATCCACCATATGATTACTGAAAATCACGTTTTTCTTTTCAAGTCATTATACATATGCAACATATGTTGGTTCCAAATACAAGTTTTTATGGTCAAGGAATGTGATTAGAATAATACCAATGCCAAAAAGTCAATACCTTACCCATGTTTGATATATGGACACCAAATGTCTATTCTTCAAAAGGAGCTACCAATTGTACATTTAGATTTTCCATGTAAGCATACTTTTTCCGTTCAACTTCTGTAATGCTCTATGATGTTTTTCTAAAACAAATATTTGTTTCTGTTATATACTGATATAGTAATTGTCTTGTGATATTTTTGTGATAAATACTTGTCTGATGGACAGTCTACAGTAGTATTTAGGGAAAGGGGAGCAGTAATAAAAACCAAGCAAGTGAGAAACGTGGCAGTGCTATAAGGACCCAAAAGGGCCAAAGAGTCCATAAGCAATGTTGGGAAGTGTTTAGAAGTCCAGAGTTCATAACACTTAAGGCCCAGAAATTACATACTAAAAGTCTTGGTCCCTAAATTTCGTTTTGTACATGTATGATTGTGTAACCGTATGTTACAGCAAATAAACATACTACTACTAATACTATCTTAAGTTGGTGGAAAGGGTCAAAATATGCTAATCTATGCTAATTAGGTGGCGAAATTTTGAAAATCATATCTTTGGGGTGTCTTACCTAGAAATGTTGTATGGAATGGGTTATATGGATGATTTAATGGATTGTAAGGCAGATAAACAAGCTATCCATATGGTCATTGCGCAATTTAGTAGTGTAAAATATGCAAACGAGCTGCCGCCATTATGCTAAAACACATTTTCCTATAACTTTTGAAGTACTGATTTGATTTAAATGAATAAGGCATCTATGCCTTGGTTCTCAAGGTCGAGGAAACAGATAAGCATAGTCATAAACCTTATAGATTATACCAAGGTCAACACAATGATACATTTGATCTTTGGATGAAGTTTGCAGAACAATTTCATTTGTGCACGCCGGACTTAATTGGGTGTGCCACAACGTCTAGAGTGTTTGACGTAGGAAAGGCTGTTTACCTGTAATATTCCACAGCCTAAGACTGTATTTCAAGGTGAATGAGTGGAAAGGAAATCCCCTGGACCTAGATCCTAAACAATGGGGATGGAAGGAGATTAAGGAGAAGGATGGACAACTCCTTCCAATACCTCTGGTCGTCTGAGGACTAGAGGTGCAAGTGTAGGCATAACAAAAAAGCTATCCTTAACTGAATCAGAGAAATATCATAATGTGTTGCATATACATGACAGAGATCAAATGTATAATTGTGTTGACATTGGGATAATCTATAAGGTTTATGACTTTGCTTGTCTATTTCCTCGACCATGAGAACCAATCTATTGATGCCTTGTTCATTTAAATCAAATCAATACTTCAAAATTTATAGTGAAAATTGTATTTTAGCATAATGGCGGCAGCTCATTTCAATATTTTACACTACTAAATTGCACAATGACCATGTGGATATCTTGCTTATCTGCCTTACACTTGATTAAATGTCTAAATAAACCATTCCATACAACATTTAGAGGTTAGATTCACAGAATTTCGCCACCTAACCCTTTCCATTAAGTTTAGAGAACGAGACTGTTAGTATGTTATTTCTGGGCCTTATAAAGAGTAATGAATGCAAATGAGAAACTTTCTGTTGCAATATGTTCTGAGTCAAGCCCTACGTTGACTGGACTATATTGTCGACGGTCTTTAGTTCGAATCCAACGCAGAAACAAATTACTATAAGAACGTGATGAAATATGAATATGCGAATACTGTATGTTAAATTGAATAAACTTCCATAAATAATTTCCTTCAAAATTAATATATTTCATTTGTTAAAAGAGAGCAAGTCTTCATATTTCATTTGACTGAATATACGCTTCTTAGCTTGTAAAACGAGTATGGGTTCACCAGTGCCACGCTTCCTGGTTTATCTGTCATTGCAAAATGTCTTACTCGGTCAAAAAGTAATATTCTTCCTCCTCCGCCATTATAAAAAAGTTATAAGAACAATGATAATAAGCATCGTGGTTTAAGGTCTATCTTTTATTGACCAGTTTATGGCGCCTTTGCGAAGCATTCTCACGCCTTACGGGAAAGAGGGAAATGAGTACTTTCCACTCGCTTCCTCCGATGAAAGAAAAATAGAGTACACACCCAATAATGAATAACTACTTTCATAAAAATCTTTACCTATTCCATACTTAAACATAATAAACATTAAGATGTCATGTCAGTCGTGATTGTATCGAGCTAACAGTCACACTGCGTTTCCTGCATGACTGAGTAAAGGCGTATGACGTGTTTAAAGGCATGGCTCGGTTCAAGGCAAGTGCCAATTACAAAGGTCGATTCACAGCCTTATATTTGATAGGCTTGAATAAATCTACAATAGGAAATCCAATGAAACAATACACGCATGCCGGTTGATTACAGCCGGGATGCTAGCTTAAGTTAAATCACACTTATATATATATATATATATATATATATATATATATATATATATATATATATATATATATATATATATATATATATATAATATACATATATGAGTACGTGTGTGTATTTGACGTGGATATATATATATAATATATATATATATATATATATATATATATATATATAGAGAGAGAGAGAGAGAGAGAGAGAGAAGAGAGAGAGAGAGAGAGAGAGAGAGAGAGAGAGAGAGAGAGAGAGAGGAAGAGAGAGAGAGAGAGAGAGGAGAGAGAGGAGAGAGGAGAGAGAGAGAGAGATGAATGTTTTACATTGATCTGTGTACATGTTTGTCTGTCTGACTCTCTGTCTGTTGATGTTTTTGGAAGAGTCAGTGCAGTAAGCAATACGCTGGTGTGCCGTTACAGAGAGTATGTACATAACCGTAACTCTAGCTGAGGAGGGGTGCCTAAGATGATGCTGCAGAGTGCTGCTGCTTCCCACTGCTCCTTAGAAGCATATGCAACAGTAGATTGCGCGTATAAATCACAGATTCTCATCAAGAGCATTTTTCCAGGAAGATACCCACTATGATGAGTACCTGGAATGACACTAATGCTATCAACTCGCTAATTAATATTCAAGTCAGTCAATGATTGCACACTTGTGCCCTTCCCTCAATATAAATAAGTTAATTCAGATATCTGACTTCTTTCTAACGCCAAATTGTTGGCATTTTGTCTTTTCTGATTTATCGTGATATCTGCATAGCCTAATCATTTTTGCCTAGGTTGCTAACATAAAAACATGCATTCCGCGATTATATTAAAAATAATATCGTTATGAAGTGACCTAGGTCCACATGACATCTTTTACAGTATACTTGTTTGTGACAAGTTGAAAAATATTGGCCTAATCGCAATATTTTGCATCCATCTTGTTATGCCTTGGTCAATTCATATTTGACAAATACATTAGAAATATAACAACTGGCTGTAACCTGCATAATGAGCCTAATTTAGATAATCAAAACGACATTTCAGACAATGAATACGTTGAATATATTCAAATTAACAGAATTGTGAGACTGTTTTTACAAATGCCATACATGGTTTACATCCTTTTCTTTCATGTTTTGTAATCCTAGATTACAGGGTTTTATAGGAAAAATAAGTTTGGACAGCTGTTAACATTGACTGTTTGGTTCATTGGATTTTTGCAAAAATGTCAAGGTGAGCTTATTAGTCACATTTTATTTGTGTTAACCACGAATATAATCTACTCGTTGTATTTGGGATTTGCGTCCGATTTCCCACTGACTAAACTCTGATTAAGGTAGGGCCCACCACGGTAGCGATGATTGCAGCGTTTTAGCGAGGTAGGAGTGTAACAGACAGCTTGATCAATTGGTCAGAGAGGAGGTTCTCCACGCCTGTCCTGCGCTCATTAATGCTCATGTCACATCCACAGGATTGTGTGGACATTCTTACTGCAGAGCTATCTGCTCTTAAGACCAGCTATTTATAATGATGGAAAAGCTTTTTGCGTTGAACTCGGTTCTCGAACTTAAAGCTACAGGCCTTTCACAGTGAGAATATTTGAACGGGGCAAAGTGTAATCATCTTAACTTCACGACTACAATGTACCTCATTCATTACTTAGGTATTCAGTCTACATCTCCTAACTTGGCCATGTAGGCCCTATTCGAGTGTATAGAAGGCTGTCGAAATAAGGGCGATCTTTTGTTTATTTTTACATAAATACTTTATGTAGCTATATAGCAAAACTGTATGACCTACATGTACTAACACTCTGCTTATTGCAATAACTCATGAGCGTTAGTAAAGCGTTAGCTCATAAAACTGTTTACACGATGATAAAGGTTCACGGCAAAGGTAGTACATCACCGTGTGCCACAAAGAGGACAACTGCATTACAATGTATTTGTATTTCATTGAATTTGTTGATCCCGCTGGTGTATCTTAATATTCACAGCAACATTTTCAGTAGTACGACCGTTAGCATGAAGTTTCGGGTTAATCCTCAGGAAGTGCAGGTATATACTTATGCATGTATATATGACTTGATTTAAGATATTTTACGCAACCTGATAAGCCGGGCAATTATAAAATATTGCATGAAGATGACTTTCAGTCTTTCACTTTACTCCGTATTGGCAGTGGCGTACAAAAACTCACCAAGCCTAGTAAAGTATCAAGTACTAGTAGTAGGCTTGAAACAGGATTTATCAGCGTACCCATTCCGTATATTTTATGGGCGCAACTTTACTCAGAAAGGTAGGTAGAATATTCCTATTTTAAATCGGAATGATACTAGTGCAACCACACAACCCAACCTTTCTAAGTATGTAACATTGCAAGGGCTGCAGTTAATGAGTTAGGCAATGTGATATATGAACCACCATCATAGTTTTTGATTTGACTTGTGTACATGTCATACACTACCTAAATCATCATGCACGTTGATCTAAAAAAAAAGCTGCAGCATTTATAGTAATGCTTGTGTTCGAAAAATCTGCTCTTGATAAGAGCAGTCTTTAATCGGTGATGAATTGGTAGAAGAAGTTACAACTTGGAAAAAACATTTTGATGGCATTTCTTCTCAAATCCCTGCATTATTTAAATCTCTACATTAACTCATGAAATTATCAATCAATGCATCGTATAGCATTTTATATATATCAAAATTATGACGTACTCCTACATTAACCTCAAAACTAGTACTATCAACCTTAGAGTTCATCGATGCTTATCTGAATACGCTGAAAACATCAAACTGCATCGAGATTCCCAACATTATCAAATTGTATACAAAATTGTACACAACGTTTTCTACTAGTGATTGTCTTTATGGAAGAACTTTCGTTCCTCAAGATTTTCCACTCATGTATTCGTTATTCTGTAGACAGCAACTGACCAATCACTCTGGGTTCATATTAATGAGTGGAATGGTGTACCCCTTTTATCTGTTTGGCACATTGATGTATTTGTAGACAATACTTGAATGGCAGTCATAAACCATCACGTATTTGTTTATAGTAGTGGCTAGTGCACCAGTCCATTGCAACAGTATACAAACAACTCTCTTCAAGTACACCCTTTAGATACATAAAATAGAATACGACTTCTATATCACAAAAGCTGCCTCGCCTTCCTCACATATATCAATGAAACTACAAGTTGCCCATATTTGGTAGAGAAAACACCGTCCATTACATGTTCACAATAGTAGATGTTCTATTGGAATATACTCAGTATATACAGGCGATAGATATACCCCAGGTTATAGTGTTGTGTATGTGTAATACCCGAGGTGTTACGAGACGGAGCCGATAACCCCCAGGGTGTCACATACACCACCGTTTCCGAGGGGTCTTTACGCCTTGCACCACCGTTGACTGTCTTCCACCAATCACAGGCGGAGAAAAGCGTGGCTGAACACTCTCCCCACCCCCTGAATAGCACCTTCTGGTTGAGACGGATTGGAGAAAAAATGCGTGAAAAGGGTGTGGGTTATGTCCTATAACCCTACACTTTTCGAGGCCTCTGATTGGTGGAAGGCAAGCAACTGTGGTACAAGTCCTAAAGCCACCTTTTGAGGTTTGTGATCAACGTAAATGTCACAAGCCTAGCTTGCTAACTATTTTTTATATCTATCGGAGTTCAGCGATGGATCGGTGGGCATTTTGCACATAGGTAACCATAATAGTAAGCTAGCATTGTATTCTGCCACAGAAGCAGTCCAATCGCTATTTTTAAACTTCCTTTTGAATCACAGCTTTCCCCTTTATCATAACTAGCCGGTGGTAGCAGACAAAGGAACAAAAGAGGAAAACACCAAACCAACCCAATATATCTAGTCATTAGCAACCTTCCCAACTGGCTCAAGCCCAACTCGAATCCTGTGACGTACCATTCTAGTCCATGTCACCTATACCACTGGCATCTTAAATGACAGTACATATGTCATTACTGTTGATGCTGCTAATAGTATGTTCATTTCCTCCCTAGCCACAGCCACGCAATGCAGGCTAGGGAGGAAATGCAGCGATGGACATGTACATTGCAAGTACATGTACATTATTAACTTGATACGTAGACTACTCGCACTTAGTGTCCGGTGAGAGTCATGCAGTAAGAAGCCTTGGAAGTGTCTGTGCAACACGCATATGTGCAAAAGGCTGACTTGAAGGCGTGTTCGATTCACGCGTCGCCCTGCTGACGTTAATATGACCCTAGGGGAGAGAATGGCTATAAACGGACTCGAGGCAAAAGAGTCTTCATGACATCTCTAGTGCACGAATCTGCCCTTATGAATAAGATGAATGTCACACCACCACGGTGTGTGTAAGGAGAGTGATCTTTACTGCCTCGATACTGCTAAACCGACCTTATCCATAAAGTCTAGTGATCGCCCGTATCTATCTGCAGATGATAGAGATAGATGGATATGTAGGTTTATTGTACCTCAAGTGAGGATACTTTTATCCTATTGGATGAGAGCCATGTGTCAAAACTGTTGGCTACCCGTGTCTCTGTAGGTTCCTTGACAGCGGTCACCATTCAACGTATTAGCACCCGCTGTCAAGGAGACGACGTATTAGCACCCATTGTCAAGGTGCCGTTTCATGATTCCCTACAATGCTGATGACGACATGGTTTCAAGCTCCCCTCGCGTGGCAAAAGTATGTCAAGGCCTGGGCAAAATGCCGTCAACAATGGAATTATCTTAATATCGTTAAGAACAATGATAAACCCCGGCGGTACATTTGCTAAGTAGACAATCAGGGCATGTCCCGGAGCTAGACAATCTGACGCGTAGATAAGATGATTAGCGTGTGTTGGTGTGTGTGTATGTGTGTCTGTGTGTGGGGGGGGGGGGGGGGGGTTGAACGTTACGTACATGAAATGATAGAAATGTAGATAGGTAATTAATATATATGAAGACCTTAATACATATTAGCAGTCACATATGCTAAGAAATTCCAGAAATAGACAAAGATCAAAGATATATATGGTAGCAAGATAATCTGATTTAAGATAAACTGGACACATACAAAGGTCATCTTATTAACACCCATGCAATAGGATGCGTCTATCATAGTTTCGTTATTACAACCGTAGTTCATGAATAACATTCATTAGACCCAGTGTGAAAGGAGAAACTGTTCAACTCTTCAAAAGGAGATTAACAAGAAACCTTCGGCTCAAAATAAATACCTGATAGTCAATGTTGCTCCCAACCCAAAGTTCTATACCGGATTTACCTGACAGTAGTAGCAGACACTAAGAACCTACCACAAACACCATACAGTAACTTGAAAATGTTTTGGAGCAGAGACTTATGAACCAAGCACTTGGAATGGGCTACCAAAAAGATATAGGCCGCTGAAATCTAAGTGAAATTATTGCTATTTCACGAGAATCATGTGAATGATGAGTATATGAAATTTGTACATATATTCATACACGAATGCTTTCGACACGATCTAGCCAAAAGGTGGCAAAAAAGGTCAAATTTACAAATTCCTCAAATATTGTTATGAACTAGTTTATGTTAAACGGCTGTTAACATAGTGTTAAGATTTCAGATTAACTGAGGCTGAACATTATATCTTAAGAATGTTGTGTTGTTATATATTAATGTAACCTTCCTGAAACAAAACATGTACATTTATACATTTTTTGACTATAACATGTGTCTGCTCTCGTCATATATGGCAGCGTAGATAAAGCCTAAAACACAAAAAACACGATCTTTGATGAACTAGTCACACATACGTTCTGTTAAGATATCCGAAACGTCAGTGTTGCTTTGCAATATTTCCAGTATGGGTGACATTTAGAACCACCCACACAATGTGAACCAAAGTTTATAGCTACATCATCGTGGTAATCGTCGAAATCACTATTTAGTCATGATAAAGATTTTTAATGAGGCATTCAATCACATTTCTTAGAACTGCAATGGCCCATACGTACGCCACTTGATTGTTAAAGACTCCTTTGGGGTCTGTGGCAAAGCTATCAATTCAACACCTGGCTACTTGCTGGGTAGTTCAACGCGAGTGTTCGCAGTCCAAGCATTTAATGCCAACGCAAATGTTTGATGAGTATCAGTTGGTGTTTCACTGCAGTGTGACTTGATCTATATCAGGATGTGTGATCTTAATGGAATCGTTTGCGTTTGCACGTTGCCATTTAAGTGCCGTTGCAAATAATACGTTGTATATTGAGCAAATACTTTTTTTCTAATAAGAACATCTGTAAATGAGAAAAGGCAATAGCTCTCTCTCTCTCTCTCTCTCTCTCTCTCTCTCTCTCTCTCTCTCTCTCTCTCTCTCTCTCTCTTGTAAGAATACAATGTGGAAGACCAATGGACATTCTTACCACAGGCACATCGCAAGTCCTGCGCAATGTGTTATACTTAGGGCCCAGTACTACTTTAGTAAGCGACCGCTAAAACCGACGGTAAGTAGGGCTGGTGCGTAAGGCCATACGTCTAACAGTGTGCAAACTGGACAGCATAAATAGGTGGCTTAGTTTATTTTAGAGAAGTCCCTTTATTTGTTTCTATTCTATTTAGATATCTTGTTAAAAGGTCCTGTGATTACCTTTAGGGATGGGATGGGTACTCCTACATTAGATTATCAAGCCATCCCCGAGAGCATAAGCTGCCTATAATGGAATATTATGAGCTCTTAGATGATTGCATCATAAACACTTTGGACCATTTAGCTCAAAAGGTTTGTCTTAAAGTTTCAGGTGCCGCGAGAAGTCGAAATGTAGAATACACGATGGAAACGATCGGGAAAAGAGGGATGTTGCATAGGTACTCCTGTGCGATCAATAATATTTTGCGTGAAATCTATAGGAAATAGGACATATGCCGGCACAATGACATAAATGCCATCTTTGAGGAGTTGACTGGTGGTATGAAAAATAAGAGCATACAAGATAGAAACTAGGTCAAAATTTGAATGAATGTCATAATAGACCTTTTTGGCACCTAAGCCTTAACGTAGCTTATGGGATTGGTTTCCTTGACAATTCAGTTCATAAAAAGTATGCTTTGTATGAAAGGGTCTTCTGATGGAAAAGTACCCAAGCAGGGTGTTACATTTTGGGGGTAAAACCGTAAAACATATGCGTAGTGTTTCAAACAGAGCTCCTATTCAAAAAAATGGACCGTGGAACTTTAAATATCACAAACGTGGAAGAAAGATCTGTCCAAATTGTATGCCTATTTCCTTTTGATGAAAGTTCTTTTTAATGAAAATGATAAAAAGGGCATGTTTCAACTTTCGGATTCCATGACGTTACAAAAGTTAAAATTGGAAAAAAAGCGTAATACACTAATACTTCTCATAAGTACACTTAAATTCAAGGATATATGTTGCCAACTGATACCACTCATGCATATTTAAAGCAACCATGGTTTGTTGAAATTCTATATAGAGGAAAAGGCCATAAACTGTTCCTGTCTAGGTTCAAGCCTTCGGGAGCCTCTGAGGACGTTGGTCTCCTACTCAGCTAAGTAAAGGTTTATAAATTATGTAAAAAATCTCAAAATGACCATATTTTCACAAATTCACTCTATCGGCCACCATAACTCGAGGATGATCGACTTTGAAAGGCCTTTAGAATCAAGGTTGGCGCAAATAGAAAGATTAGCAAAGTAAATTCAATATTGGAAACAAAAATGTCAAAAGGGAATGCGAGATTAAAGATATTAAATTATCTCTCTCTCTCTCTCTCTCTCTCTCTCTCTCTCTCTCTCTCTCTCTATATATATATATATATATATATATATATATATATATATATATGGGTATATACTTTACTGGTTTGGGCTTCGTACATTGCTATTGACAACTAGCAATGCTAGGAGTCTAATATTATCCTGTATTGGGATCCTAACAAAACGTTCACAAGGTTCATTGTTAGGACACCAGTATATGTATACTACCTAGCAGTGTCATGCCAACTATTGGCAGGCATATCCTAGCAAAATAGGGATTTCAAAATGGCAGCCACTGCTGGTCGCAAAGCCGTAAGAAATATCTTTTATGTGTTTACAAGCCCAGCGGGGAGTCTGCTGGCAGTTAAATTGCACTCAGAGAATGGAGTTATATTCAAAGGAAAATATGAAATATTAATATCACTGATTCCTCAGTGGCAGGACAACCCTAGAAAAACGATGCGAAACCAATTATCTTTAATCATTGGTTAATGCAGGTGGTTAATGTGGGTTAACGATCAAACATGATGCTCTGGACATGTCAAGGCTTTCACAGTAGTCACAAAAAGGCCCTACCATCCAGGTGCATGTAATATCTGCCTAATAAAGGCATACTTTGGGCTAATTTCAAATGGTGCAAATGCAAAAATAAAAACAAAACAACAACTATTGATTTATAAATTTGTACTTAACTGGAAAGTACCCGCCCTGTTATTCTCCACAAACTCTGGTCATTCAGTAAAATGTACATATTATTCGTAATTTCATAACGCTACGAGTATTCTCGAGGGTAGGGCAGTGAAGGTATCACATTCTACACGAACTACGATCTTGCAGTTAGTAAAGTACCCACCCTGTTATTATCCACAAACTCTGGTCATTCAGTAAAATTTACATATTTGTTCGTAATTTCATAACGCTACGAGTATTCTCGAGGGTAGGGTTGTAAAGGTATCGCATTCTACACGAACTACAATCTTGCAGTTGGTAGACCCTGCCTGTGCTGCCGCTCAGAAACACGTTGAGACCAGAATTTTGAGTTTTCATTTTTTGTCAGTTTTTGCTGCCAACTTGCGGCTAGGGCGTATTTCGGCAGTTGTAACAGGTGGAGGAATTAGAGAAATCCTTTTTTTTCGTTTGGCAATTATTTTAATGAAACTACGAGTATTCTCGAGGGTAGGGTAGTGAAGGTATCGCATTCTACACGAACTGCGATCTTGCAGTTGGTAGACCCTGCCTGTGCTGCCGCTCAGGAACACGTTGAGACCAGAATTTGGAATTTTCATTTTTTGTCAGTTTTTTCTGCCAAATTGCGGCTAGGGCGTATTTCGGCAGTTGTAACAGGTGGAGGAATTAGAGAAATCCTTTTTTTTCGTTTGGCAATTCTTTTAATGAAATAAATATTAGAGCACACATATATCCCTGCGACCACACACTTAGGGCTACTTAACTTATATACCAAAAGTTCAAAAAGTTCGGCTAACAGAGATGAAATTGATAAATGAGGTGTTAAACCGGCTGAAGCTCATGTCATTTGCAGTCGTTCCTAGTTATTCTCCACGAACTTTGGTCATTCAGTTAAATTTACATATATGTTTGTAATTTCTAAATGCTACGAGTATTCTCGGGGTTTGGGTAGTGAAGGTATCGCATGATAATACGATCTTGCAGTTGGTAGACCCTGCTTTCACTGCCGCGCAGGAACACGCTAAATTTTAAATTTGGAATTTTCATTTTTAGTCAGTTTTTCTGCCAAGTTGCTGCTAGGGCCCATGTAAGTAGGTGTGGATGATAGGAAAAGCCAATCCGCCGCTTGGTTTCAAGTCTAAGGCATCAATCTTTCATGCCCCAGCAGGGACTCAAATTCAGACAGGGTCGAGAGACAGCAAGCAGTCATTGGCAACGCCGTGGTCCACACGGCAGGACACGGCCAAGGTCAGTGGAGGGTATCGGGGCGAACCACCGACACACCCTTAACCAATATTATAAGCATTCCCCTAGCACGCGATCCCGATCTGATGACAAAACGAGAGGGAGCCTGGGAAAGCGCAACAATCATCGATTGTGCTTGCCCGACTTAAGCCAATGGTGCTACTTATATAGGTAGATTGGAGTACAGTAATGTGCTTAGGGTAGTTAACCAAATTTTACTTTTGCAAGTTATTTGATTGAATAAAACTGTTCAACTTTAACTTCATCGAAATTGTAAATAGTTTAGAATATTTCTATTTAAAGAAATATTCATAATTTTGTCACATTACCGAATTAGGTACCTGTTACACCTCTGTGGGTGTATTTGCATCTTGTTTTATCGCCGCTCATGGCTATTAATAGAGCACAGTTCAACATTTGTCATTCGTCGACCGTGATTGGGTCACATTTTCGAAAATTATTTACTTTGCGTATGCCACAATATAAAAACACATTTGAAGTTGGTAAGTGGTATACTATTTTTATCTATCTATTAAAGTGTTGATAACTGTTGTAATGTAATACTTTTGTTAGGAAATGTTAAGAGCTGGTTCTTCATCTAATTTCAAGCATAACTAAAAATGACTGGAGAAGAGTCAGCAGGAACCACTGACTTCTCCAGAAAATGTGTTTTAATATAGAGGGTAAGAACTCTATCAAGAGTTGACATGTGAGAATTCTGCTTGAGTCGACCAGAGTCTCAAAGCTCGTGTTTTCTTTGATCTCCACTGCAAGAACATCGAACGTGTTGTGCTTATCGTAATCAAAAGTAATATGGGAACACGTAATGTTAATGAATTATCCTTGTTGTGAAAATGGTACACAACCAATGTCTCCGAGAAACTAAGCGATAAGACACTCGGACTTTTGACCTTGTGAGGTATTGCTAGCTTTTCACAGACACCTTGCTATATGCCATTTTCACAAAAAGGATAACTAATAATGACACACTCACATACATACATACATACATACATACATACATACATACATACATACATACATACATATATATATATATATATATATATATATATATATATATATATATATATATATATATATATACATATATATATATATATATATATATATATATATATATATATGTATATATATATATATATATATATATATATATATATATATATGTGTGTGTGTGTTTGTGTGTAGCTGTGTGTTAGCATGTGAGAGAATTCTGTGTATGTGTGTGTGAGAGAGAGAGAGAGAGAGAGAGAGAGAGAGAGAGAGAGAGAGATCATAATGTGTGTTTGGTGTATCGAGTATTTCTATTCACATTGCGCTGGAATATGCTGGGCACACGCCTTAAGGCTAGTGCGATCTAAGACGCATTACTCTGGAAGCAATTTACACACTAATATTTGGAATGCTATTAGGAGGCCCGAGTCCTGAATCTAACTACTGTACTATATTCTCGACTGTCTATATGATATATTTCCCGTTATACTATATCGTAATATGATATAGCACTAACTCGAGCTACCTGTGCATTGCATTAGATAATTAGATTAAAAGGACTGCCTGTGCGCATGCTATCAACTTGGGAATAGGATATGAAATTATACTGTGCATTTCAGCAATGGAAACCATCCTAATATTACTGTCTAGACGTAGAAGAAATTGTATATATTGTGTATATTTCTCTTGTATTTCGTCTGACTTAAGTCAAGCCTCTAAACTCTAGCCAACAAGTTACACGACAGCTCTATTAATTGTCGTTCACTTTCACACAACTTACGCTCTAGTAACTTGCAAAGCACAATCGGCGTTAGATTTCTTGTTCGTTCTTGGTCTCTACAGGTTTATTAGTTTGCTATACAAAGCTAAACAAGGCTATGGGCCATTACAGAAAAATAACGACCCGGGAAACATTAAACCACGCAATAACTCTGAAAAGCAATCAGCATTATACAATGTGTTTTATGCCCTCCCGCTACCTGGACGATTAAGGTAGCGGATGATCTGCTACACTGATTTCAGTCATGTCAAACTCTCCTTTCATACGCTTTTTGTTAATGCAACTTTATTCTGTTTGGGATTCCGTTTTAAGGACATAGCAATTAAGGTAGATGAACTATTCGTTTGAAATGAATGGGAAAGTACTGCTACCTTCGGATCTGTACTACTACTTTTTTCCATGTATATATTTAATGATGACCCTTTGGACATATGTGATGTATGTGCTCTAATGAGTGTGCTATGATGATATAACGTAACACATAACAAGGTGCTTTGCCATGCAACTGTGCTAGGCAACGCGTGACCCTTGAAAACGTATTCCGCACTTTCACTGTAAATACGAATTAGCATTTCTTTTACCTGCAGCTATATAATCCATATCCAAGTGAATATCTATCTCCATGCACTTAAACTGGAACTATGCATAAATGTATGTATGTGTTTTATTGACTACAGCATCAGCTATAAAAAATACGATACATCGAGATAAGCATGTGCACAAAATTATGATAATGAAAAGGATAGTAACATAAAAAAGAACACGAAAATAAATAGAACATAAATTAAAGAAATAAGTAGGAAGTAAGTTATAAACTAGACACACATTTAAAAACAGTGTGTATCAATGTGCTTTAATCTTTATGGAGAGCGTGGTCGTTAACCAGGTTGGCTATCATTTAATGGATTACGCGATTAGCCAATACCTCGTTTAGTCCTGCTCATATACATCTTTGTAATGTGTTTTGCTGAGCCAAGCCAAAACTCTAACATTACATTGATGGGGATGTCAGGAGGGACTTTTCCCATGAGTATTAGGAATAAGTCATTATCAGATCTAAGTACATCCAAACCACGTCCTCCATAAACATCTCTTAACTCATTAAACATGTAGTTACGGGCCACCTGAGAATATGGACACTGAAGAATCATATGTGTGGCATCGTCATAAGCACCAAGATCACATAGTGTACAGAATTTTGCAGCTGCAGGGGAACGTTTTATACGGACGTCATCAAAGTTAGCAAGTAAATGTTCATACACATTATGTATACTGACTATTTCAATTATGGTCCACACTACTAAGCGCACATCTTTGCACCAGGCACCATACTTATCGAGAAGCAACTATATGATGTTATATATCAGTGATAATGTGCTGTCGAAGGATTTCTTTGGGGAGCACTTTCCTCTGAAACGCAAACAGAGTCTGTACTTACTACCCCCTTAGCAAGATGACTGATAAAACAGCTGACAGATTGGATGAGATTTTATCACCAACTTTGCAGACAATTCCCATTTACGTCAGATTGAAATGATTTCAAAAGTACTTTTTCTCTTTCTTTCTAAGTGCACACTACATTTCCAAGCAATCTCATGACTGGGGGCATATCTAGAACGACAATGCATTTAATTATAAAGATAAACATACTCTCTGGAATAATGTAGACACATGTTGGAAGCAGTAAATACTAATACCTGTTTACTGGTAGCTTTGGTATCTATGATTTATTCATTTCTTTGGTCCAAGAGACAATGATGTACATTATATGCTGTAGAGTTTATCTCAAATATCGGAAAAAGGTTACTTTTCGAGATAACGACTATATGGTGTAAAGAGAACATTTCCTAATGGTATTTATAGATTAATGAGATCAGATCATCGAAATTTGAAACTGAACCATCCGACATACTTGTGACGAGCCTTAGGTTATTTCCTTTCCCTAAAAGCATTTTAAAGCATTATCCCATGAAAATCGACCAAAGTTCCTCTAGGGATTTAAGCGGGACATATCAGGAGTTACCTTTAGCGAGTTTGAATAGGACAAGTTTAGAAATAAAGCGCTAGATACAGTATAAACAAATATAAGCATTGGATATATGACATGACAAAGCTATTGGCAGCCCTGTAAAGAGGGAAAGGTTCAATTTTTAAGCATAACTAAAACAGGTAATTCAGGAGTAATGTTGTTCGAAACAGTATTTTAAGGTAACTCAACATACCACGTACATGTATAACACCAAAAACCGAAGTCGGTGTCTTTCTATTTATCCATCATCGTTATATGAGAAAGTTGCCAGTGCCTTGAGGTTAGACAGTGGTTTTACACAGTTACTCCAGCTTCCTCCACAACTGGAGTGTAAGGGCCTATCTTGACACTCGCAGGCATAATCATCACTTATTGCATGCGTGATATCTCTCCCCCTCAAGTTATCCAGAATATCAGCATACACTCTAAAGTTACTCCTGTACTAATATCTCAGAAGAAACTGATAACACGTCATGTTCTTATCCTCAAACCAAATAAAATGGATGTGTCAATTAATGTGTATTCGAATAACTTTTTTTCGCCAGGATACATGTCACTTTCCTATTCAATTTTTTCAACCATATTTCAAATCTGTAATTACGGATCTTCTAAAATTTAATACGGCCTTCCCTAAAAAATGTTTTAAACAATGCGTTAACGATGCATCTTTTTCATAACATTTTCGACTGGCACCTACTATTAGATACTGTGAAAAGCGTGATGCTTGTTTATCTGGGAGTGTATATGTTTTGTGACCAGTAAAAATATCAGAACTATCATTTTTTTTGTCTCAGGGTAATATACAAAAAGATACTATGATATCTGGATTTGTTCACTATTTACGTTTCCTACAAACCTTTAATGTGCATGTACGATGGTCTACCCTCTCGCTTGTAAAATCACTATTCCGCTTCTTCTCGATTTACATAATCAACCTACATGTACGTAACATCATGTAAGCACAATGCAGGGAATCGTCTCAATTGTTTTATACTCATTGCAGAGGCAAAATACTGGCATATCCTTTGCATAGTTTGCCGGCGGGGAAACCAGAGAATAAGCATCCCGATCCATTCATTGTCTTAATGGTATTGATCACTTTAATGGATAAAGTATGCGCTATATTTAGTACTTCACACGGAACAAGATCCTGTGATATGTACTGTATGCCACTGCATTATGAGGATCGCTAACTGTTGCACGGCATCTACTACCAACAATGGGGGAGTGAATGAGTAGCCTCCGTATTTTAAACACAATTCAAATCGAGTAGATTCAATGATCCGCCATAACCAAAACTGATTAGGTCGCTAGTGGTTCTAGACGTGAGGTGAGTGCCACAGGTTTGAGATTTCACTGATTGGCTTGGTCGCTATACAAACATGTGATGTTGTAAAGGACCATCTATATTGCCTTTGCAACTGCATTTGTTTACGTATTAATCCAATTGACTGTAAATATAAGCATTTGCAAAAGCATACGTAGTACAAATGTCTTTTTCAATATAAACAAGTTAACATAGGGGCATCAACATAAACAACACCAAAGAGATATAGATCAAATAACACAAAACTCTGGTACACACGTGGTTTGCTGGGGATAAGGACGGCTGGCGGGGCGTTACTGTCCGCTAGTCTCGAAACATGTAGTTTCTTTATGAGAGCAAGAAAGAAAAAAAGATATAGACGCTAGTGTCAACATTTGCCTGTTTATCTTTGGACGTATATCCTACTCCTAAGACTATGCATCTGTACGATATAGGTACATAACGTCTTTTTCAGAACTCGATCATTTCATCAAAATCAACGTTCAGTGGATTAGCACTTCTTTCAGATACTATCCGTGGTTTTAGAATCCCTTTGAGACCAATCATAAAGAGAAGGGAGTCTAATTTCTACCCCATCCCAGTTTTCTATCACATCATGAAATGACCTAAGTTCTTGAAAGCAACCTAAAAAACATTATCACCTGTTCTACTGTAATTCTCGATGCTGATTGGTCAATAAGTGATATACCTAGGGCTGCTCACACTATCTACATGTAGATTTAATATCGAACGGCAGAACTCAATATCGAACAGTAGATTTCAATATTACCACTTGGCCAGCTGGCTGATCCCTATAGGTCACCAGCCTCGTTCTGACCTCTGAATTTATTTTAAAATCTTATGTGATGTATTTGTTCTTTTTTCTTAGCATGAAAGAGCAGGTGATAAATTCGTACGCACTGTTGGAAAGTGTGGCGAGGCCTGCTATCCACCCTCAGTCATCCAGATCCGGATGACTGGGTGAATACCAGGCCTAACCGCACTTTCCAACAGGGTGTAACTAAAAGTACCTCCCCCTTCAATTAAATAAAAGATCAATACAGATATTGTCAGTGGCCTGCCCTGAGGGCAGAGTCGTCTATAAGGCACTGCCACTGGCTGCTAGCTGTCTCACCACTGCCCGGGTTCAAATTCCAGTCCGGGGTTTGTGAGAAAGTTGTCAGTGACTTAAGGTTTTTGCCTGGTCCTCTGGTTTCCTCCAGCACTTACAATTGGCTAGTCGCGATTTAGCTCTAAATATGGCAGAAAAAGTGATAATACAAATTCCATACGGCGTCAAAAGCCTTTATGAAATCGAGGTACACCGCACTGAGTGTGCGGTTTACAGTGATAAGCAGGTAGACGATGATGGGCTGCTGCAGGTATACGCCTAAGTACAGGTAAGATGACTCCTCCGCAATAGTATCCCGCTAGTCAGGCTAGTCAGAGAACTATTTGTTCGTAAGCAAACAGTGCCATTCCCAATAGCATTTCGATATTTCGAAGACCTTGTTTAACATTGTCAGCAGAGATATAGTTATGTAAAAGTCTGTATTGAAGTTTCATTAAGGAGGTTTCTATGGATAAAAAAGATAAGGGGACATCTCCCAATGTTTAGGCTCTATCTTAACCATCAGCCTATACATATCAAACTGGCCTACACGCATATTTGGGAGCTTCTTTATAGCTGGATGGTAATATTATTGCACATTCCTGTTTTATAACTTTTATTGTTCCTCTGCATAATAAAACACAGTTGTACAGATGTAGATGCCTACGAGTACAGGATGAATAAATAGTTCATGTTGTATTTATAATATAACCATATAATAATGTGAAAAACTCTAGGGTCTAGATACATTAATATCGTTTTAGGTAATGATATACAGTAGCCCATTTGCCTAGTACCTTAGGTAAATTGTTTTTGATCGTTCCAAGATATATCTCCAGATCCATTTGTGCCATGAAGATCTTTTTTAGCTTAATAAGATTTAATTTGGTTTTTGTCCATTTGCTTTTGTAAATTTCGTGCTTGGTAATAGTAGTGATGTTGTATATTATCATCTCATTTTTGCTATTTCCTACGAGGATGGATTTTTTTTTATCAAGATACAGGTCATTTGAAGGTATACCTTCTAACCAATGTCCTATTTGTATTGCACATGGGCCTGCCCTAATGCAGAGGAGATCTGAGGTCTGTCATTATGGTATTTTCTGTAACATTATCCAACTAGCACCTTGGTATAATCAAAAAGATGATAGTTCAAGGATATAAAAGAATCCCATTTGTAAACAGGTGTTACCCTCAAATCAGTTATAGCACAGGTCAGATGCATTTCATACTAGCATAATACATCTGATAATGATAGGAATCCTGAATACCTAACCTTTGGCGAGTTGTTATTTCCTACTATTAAACATTGGACTCTTCATAGGCAAATCATTAAAATCACGCCACTTTTGCCATGACCCAAAACTAACTTGTAGTGAAAACATTCACACATGACTCAGTTTTGATATCAAAACCACTTTCTTGGGGATATTTCGCAACCATTTTTTCTTTTCGCTGAGGGAGTGCTATCATCCAAGGGATGATATTCAAATTTGGAAAATAACAAAAACCACTCAATTCTGGCACTTTCTACCCAAAGTCGCTCACCCCAGAGGAACGCTAAGAGTCATAATAACGCAATATATTATAAGACATTAAGTAGTATGTCTAACACATTTCTAGACAGTTTTGTGTTTTAACTTGCACAATTAATCATCTAGAAGCGGACTAAAAAGAAACGCGTTGTTTGGGGTGTCTTGGCGTAAACTGGCCGAAGTTTTTCTTAAGCATCAAAGTTAGACATGTCTTCAAGTGTAGAGATAAATAGTCTTGGGTGACGACGTGTAGTTAAAAAAACGCCATCAAAATATGTCTAGACCTCTTTTAAGGGTCTGGTTTACAAGGATCTGAGCCGTTCTGCAGCCCTTTGATGGCGTTTAACATGTCGTCAACACTTAATGAGGTCAACCAAATGCCTACCGCATTAAACAGTCTCTGAACTTGGGAAGTGACATAGGAGAAGTGTGAAGCATTATAGTTTAAAAGATCATCCAGAAATTATCTGAACAGATCTTACTTTCGGCGTCTTATATACGTGCATTCCGTTTGAATCACTCAATACGTCAAACACGTGGCTTGTATTGGTCTGTTATTTTTCTCCATTAGTCTCAAAAAAGTGTCAGGATTTAGTTTTCAACACTCCATTGCCATGGTAAGGCTAGAACGTGGGCAGCCATTTCAATTGATGGGAAAAAAAGAAGTACCCGGATGTAAAAAACATCCCAACCTAGGCAATGTGGCACACTTCCTCCATGCTTAAAAATATCAGGAATCGAACCCGGGCCGTTGTAGGAGAAAGCGAGCAGTATTAGCTACAGGGCCAAGCCTAGAGGAATCTGATAGTGTACTGATAAAACTATATTCCTGGTATTGGAACGACATCAGCTAACCTGGAATTGTCCATACTAGAACATTACTTATATATATTTTAGAAACATTGTCATGCAAAAAAAGTTCTTTGTTTTTCCTGTATCATCCGAATGAAAGATACATGTACATTAACGCCGTAGTACTTTGAATTTCGACATAAGCTGTTCAGTGCTGAAATCGTTTATATTCTGAAGTGCCTTTAGAATGACTGATAGACGAGGAATTAAATGCGAATACTACACTCCCAGAACAATTACTCTAACATCATAATAACTGCAGATTTGGTTAACAATCACCCGACGTGACATTTACTTACTGCTGTCCTTATTTTATAATGTTGTATAAAGTTGTTATCAATGTTGAAGTATTCATAAAACCTTCGTTGCCTAAGGGCAGTTTCAAAACATTTACTGTTACAACCTCTTTTGGCCATGGGCAACCTGATGATGATATTTAAAAAAAAACTATATCTGTAAAACCTTCTATGTCTATTGGCAGTTCCAAAACACTCATATCTGGTACCTATCATCCTCTTCGCTTCTGGGCAAGCTGATGGCGAATGAAGACTCCACCAAGGTTGATTGTAGGTATGACTTACCTGTTATTCTGTGTTGACACCAGCTATACCAGCGCACCCGCGTATCCGAGACCCGACTGCTGCTTTATTAGGGCCGATGCATATGGAGCCTTTCTAATGATTTATCGGGTTGCCGATCCCAAGTTGTGTTTTCAGTAGCCAATCAAAGCGTTTGTCTTCTGCCTACGACGTTTGCCAGCGAACGCCTACTCGTGCTCAGAGAGAGTGTGTGTGTGGCGGCGGTGGGTCTATGGCCACTGTTGTCAGGAGTGAACATCTGGCTGGCCAGGGCATGGGCGCACCTACTCTCTGCTGGCACCACCGGGGCTCACACGACGACGTCTATCATAACAGAGACCGTGGGTCGTGCACGGCCACGCCACAAAGACACTATCACCAGCACCACAACACCTAGCTCCTCTGCCCCACGGGGACTCGCAAGACCAGAAGACGTTTTGGGCGTG
>OZ012689.1:29651165-29661165 GCA_963942565.1 Maea johnstoni | reverse complement strand
TGAACACCTGTCTATCTTGAACATTGAACACCAAATTTTGAACATCCTGCACTGATTTAAAACTTTTCACTGGGGATTTAAATGCATTCAACACTTGCTGAATGATAGAAATATGCTCAAAATAGATTAAACGAAACCCTGAAATAATCCAAAATGATCATATACATTGTTAATGTATGGTAATATAGTTATAATTATTTTTCTTACAAACGGAACAAATAAATGTATAACATCTACAGGCTGACGTAGCCTTTGATTTTCTATCCTTAACACATGTTTTATTTCAATTGCTTGTATTCATAAGTCTTGCCAAAACAAATCCCACACATCATGTCTTTATTGCAATTAGTCGTTGAATCTCTGGTATCCTTTTGTTATCAAATAGCAATTGGGAATGGGGTGGTTAGCATAGAACAATTGTTCCCTGGGTAACCGAGAAACATGACTGCATTTAACAGTTTTCCAGTACTGCAAACTAAAAGTGAGGTCACATAGGCAGCAAATTTGGTCCCCTTAATCAGTTCAAAATTTGGAAGCAACCAGTCAACATGAGTAAGATATTGTAGAAGGAATTGCCTATTGTGAAGAAAGTTGAACCCTTAATAGAAGCAGGTAGCAAGTCTGTTTAATGTTTATCTATTCAAAAATGTTTATCTATTTACCTTTGACCTCTAACTACTCGGAAGCTGGATACATTGAACACCTGTCTACATTTAACACTTTTTCATTTCCCGTGAGTGTTCAATGTAGACAGGTTCCACTGTATATATATATATATATATATATATATATATATATATATATATATATATATATATATATATATATATATATATATATATATATATATATATGTGTTATTGACTTATTTGCCATTAACTCATCAACAATATATGTATCATCACCATCATGATTGAAACTTCTTTCGCAATTTATATATACACATTCATATTTTGGCGATCATTCTCCAATCGTCCCCATGATCATCGATACATTTTCTCTCACCTCGCAACTGTACCGTATTGCCACGCGTCTTTGTAAGGTACTGTATCCTATAGGAGTGTGTTCTCCGTACTGGGAACAAGCTGTGATACCCAATGCCATTCGTGATCAATTGGCCAGGATAAGGAATTCATAAGCTGTAGCGAATAGGTTTTCTCCGTTTTGAATAATTTCACGGTAAAATGGGCGAGCAGGTAACTACTTATTTGAGTTTCCTCTCCGTAATCCGCCGTGCATTCTTAGTCAATGCTTTAAACTGCACTAGGATTGAAATCGATCGAGTTGACATTGTGTGAAAGTGCAGTTTGACTATGCAGCACGGTGATCTACTATTGACATGGAAGTTTCATTACTATGAGACAGGGTTTTGATGGATAGTGTGTATTTTTGTCAACCTTAGCAAATAGGCGCTGAGTGTTAGCTCCATGTTGTATGACAATAAAGCTCATTCAAAATACCTGTCAAGTGTTAATCCGTGTATTTATTATGAGGAAAAAGCTAACTTTCCAACAACAAACTTTTTTTTCAATACGATGCAATGTGAAGAATACAACCAGCATTTCTCTGGCGAGAACTCTTGAGCATTTACATGTAAATGACGAAACCTTCGAATGGCTTGCTCTGCATTATCCTGGTCAGGTTAACTGAAACATTGCAAATCACCCTAATTGCATCATCATTCGATGAATCACATGTTGGTTCCAGAGTAACACAGTACATGATTAGACGTGTGTCACATAAATAGACACCAGCATCGAGACAGTAAATGAAATACAATGCTGGTCATTTTTTGTAATTCTTGGTCACATCATGATTGTCTGGTAAGAAATGCCAGTGAAAGCCAATTATATACACGAACGATAAGTAACTAGCATAGGTGCTTCGTACAAGATTATATATGGTTGTATATTGTCTAAGTTGTTTCTGATACCTAAGCCCATTGCTTGAGCGGACTTTGAAGCTGACTTATTTCAATGGCTCCCAGCAGATATTCCAGTAAGCATTTGCCCAAGCTGCTATTTCGACATGACAATATCTAGGACAATAGCCCCCCGAACAATATTCCCTTGGACAATATGCCCCCAGGACAAAATTCCCCCATGACAAAAAAGCATGTGTCTCGACCCCCCTCTCCTCCCCCACACACTTTTAAATGGAACAGCCCTTAATTGCAATGTCTTAAAGTTATGTTAAAGTCTAAACAGCAATTAAGCACAAATTAAGTAATTTAGTACTGAACTCAATGCTCTGTCACCAAGTGCTCACTGACTGGCTAATTAAGCTGTGACAAATGGGGTCAGATCTATTTTTATTTTCAGTAGTAACTTGATTACCGTTTCAATATTTTAAATCAAAAGTAAACGAATAGTAATACTTAGAAATTTATTTAAATTATTAATACAAAACATATTTTACGAGAGGGGGATATTGTCCGGGGATGAAAATGCCTAAATAGGGATTTTACATATACATATAGAATAGATGCATGGATACAGCTTTGAATATCATTGATACGAGTCCATCCTATACAAAAAGGATTCGCCTCCCTTTTTAAAGGGAGGCTCAGATATGTAAGAAGGATAGATTTTTTGTATATGCAGACAGCACAGATAGCATGAACAATGATATGAAATGAATTTGAAACACTTAAAGTAATCTTTCCCTATAATTGCGCGACATACAATAAAGAGTAAGAAATGAAGGATTTCGGTGGTTGCCCAAGTTTAAAAATCGAACTCCTACTCACCCCGGCCTGAGATTAAAATATGGACCCCACGCCTCACAACACAAGGGTGGAAATCTTGCCACTGTGCCATTGAGCCTGGTCGGAATGTTGGCATTCTTTCCTTCACTTCATCCTATCAAACCTCAATGTGAAATGGATACCATAGGACAATCTAACATGTCTGGCATTTAGAGCATTTAGTTCAAATTTATATTAATGTATATCTCAAACCTAGTGACTTTTTAGTTATTTCATTGTCCAGTTTGTATGTTGTGAAACCAATGTCTAAAAAGGTTATATGGACAAAATGCTGCATGTACTCCTTTTACCGTGCACAAAAATATTTTAACCTCTGTTCAGTTGATCTACCCAGTTATATAGCTCCGGGCTTGGAATATTAAATGTGATACCATATGTTCTTCATTAATTGAATAATGGATAGTTTGGCTCAACAAAAATTAAAAATAAGTTCTCGATCTAGTTTGAGCAGTTCCGATTTAATTCATTGTCAGTTTGTCGTGATAATCTATCTAAAGGCTACCAATAAATTGATAAATTGAGGTATTAAAAGAAATGTATGTCTTCGTTATACATTTTTAATTTCCTTGCACGCTGAGGGGGAAAGAAATTGACTTTTAAATGAATTTAAATGTGACACAACTGGATGCAATTTAAGGACCTTATCACTCTTTAAAAATCGGAAGGAAAGTTGTTCTTTGGAATTTATGTAACATAGATCATCTATATTTTGCAAATTCATTTAATTAGCAGCAATGCATTATCATAATCACACATATTATAATAGCTATGATAGTTACCTCGGTCTGTTTGGCCATTAATAGGTTAGAACATATTTTGCAACATGGTCAGATATATCCTAAAACCAGTCACCAAAATGTGAATGCCTGGATGTGATGTTTCTTTAGAAATGTGCATGTGCATCCGGCCAGTCTGATAAGGATATTCATTTTCCTTTTACTAAACATCCCTGGATTTTAGGTGAATGTGACCATTGGGTGTTGGTTAATGAGTGATCCCCATGCTTCAATTACCCCGATAGGAACTACACCCTTACAATCCTCTTTATGCTTAGAGTTCATCTTAGAAGATAAAATCTGGGTTCCAAGATACTTGATATGACAATAACAAACATGACAACTATTTTTCAAACGATTCTATCGAATGGTCTTTTTGGGGAACTTTGCAGATAAATGGCTTTACTGTACAAATAAATGATCAATATTGTATGGAGAAACAGCTGTGCCACAGGGATCTGCCGTGGCCTAGTGGGTACGGTGCCTGGCTCCCAAGCGTGAGTTTGCAGGTTCGAGTCTCCGCTGTATCCCCAAGCGGGTTGGCCTGGTCGCTATATAAATGTTCGGCGTTGTGGAGGGCTCTCTATGGTCCTTCTGCAACTGGCGCTATTCGTGAAGAGTAGGGTTTCTATCTCGTCGTGATATGACCTAAGCTGTTGAAAGTGACGTAAAACCCAATTTCTTCCTTCTACAGCTGTGTCAAGCAAATCACGGCATCAGACCGAGCATCCTTCTGGTCTGTGGTATGTCTGATTCAATGTTCCCAATATAGCAAGTGGACATACACCTATCTTGATAGTGAAGGATAAGGTCACCGAACCCTAGAAGACTGGTTTAAAAGATAGAAATGGTCCTGCCTAATAAACAAAGAATGATGGACCATCGCTGAGTCGAGTGCGAATTCCGATATCTCATGTAATCATTTCTAGCGCTACAATGGTTGTTTTTATCATAGGTATACATGCATTTAACAATTTCTCACCAGATCCTATAGTCTGTGACTTATTGTTTTGAATTCAAGTTTCCAATGGTTGGATTTTTACTCACTATAAATATGGTCTTATAGATGACAAGATGATAACAATGGTCTATACAGTCATTTGTATTATTCAACATGCCTTTCCTATCTTAATTATCTAGATATGCTATAACTTGCTTGATCCATGTACTAATTGTATTTAGAGTTTTGCGTTTAATCCCAACATCCTTTCTGTTATTACTTTAGATTATCACAATAGCATGCACTTATGCTATGATGCAGTTTTACTCAAGTACTTAGACGCATACTATTAGACACTTGATATTCAAACACGTCAGTTGAGGAGTCACATACTGACTGAATGCTGACCTAATGAGCTCTATTTCATATTTCATATCAAAAACTTTAGAATTTTTTAATTTTCGGGAAAAAAGTATAAATTTGGTAAAATCATTACAAAAAGGGTCCACATCCAAAATTTTGCAAAACGGAAGTTTTTCAGAAAAAACTCAGTTAGGGAGGGAATAAAGGCAAGGGGACCCAGTATCCCCTTATCTTTTCGTAATGGCAGCCAAAATTTTAGCAGAAGCCATCAGATCCAATAAAAAGATAGAAGGAATAACTTTATATAATCAAGAACACAAAATATCTCAGTATGCGGACGACACCACACTTATTACGAGGGCAAATGAGACCTCCATTAGAACAAGTATGTCGGTTTTAAAAGAGTTTGAAAACATAAGTGGGTTATAAATTAATAAAGAAAACACCAAAGTGATAAAAATTGGAGGGTGGAGAGGCAGCAGGGTAAAATTCTGTGAAGAGTTAAATTTATATTGGACGAATGAGTTTTTTTCACTAGGTATAGAATACAATATAGACAATTTTACCAATATCACAGACATAAATATCAACAACAAGATAAAGGAAATCAAAAAATTGGCATACATTTGGAGTTCAAGAAATTTGACTCCATACGGCAAAATAACAATTATAAAAAGCCTGTTAATATCAAAAAATAACACACATCCTGCTGTCTCTCCCATCCCCAAACCAGAAAACGTTCGATGAGCTCGAGAATATTTTCAAAAAATTTGTCTGGAACCACAAAAATCCAAAATTTAGAATAGAAATTACAGAGAATTTAAAAGATTTGGGAGGCCTAAAAATGACAAACCTGAAAACATTTGACGCAGCTCTAAAGATTTCATGGTTGAAACGCATAATATCACAAACAATGGGATGGGTGGAATCCCCAAATCATTTTAATATACACAAAATAATTCTATATGGAAATCTCTATCCTAAGGTAATTCTAGAAACAATAGCAAATCGTTTGTGGAAGGACATGGTGTGCAGTATGATAAGATTAACAATGAATTTTAAGATCAGAAATACAACACACTTACACCTAATACCACTATGGTATAATGGTGAACTCGATTTTGGTTTTAGACAAAGTTGGAAAAATATAGGATACATGGTTGTGGGAGACATCTTAAATCAGAAAGGTGAACCATTTACAAAAAAAGAATTAGAAGAGAAGGATTTGAAGATTAATTTTCTGGATTATCTTAGAATTAAACAAAAAATAAATGGATATATTGAGAATTTTGAGAAAGTTGCACCGATTCAAGGACCACAACTACCTAGAGTACTATTTGAAATCGGGATGACTCAAACAGGATGTGGAAGGGTGTATAACAAATTGATGGATTTTGACACAGGTATTCTGATAGAAGTGAAAAACAAATGGGAAAACACATTGAATGAAGAAATCCCATACAAAACAATAGAAAACGCATTTAAAGAAATATCAAAAATTAAGACTGGGTCATATCAAAAATACTTTCAGTTTAAATTGCTGCACAGCCGTATAATCACAAATGAAAAACTTTTCATCATGAATCTGTCAGAAACCAAAATGTGCAAAACATGTTTAAACGAAGTTGATACATTAAAACACTCCTTTATAGAATGCCATGCAACAGTTATGCTATGGAAAAAGGTGGAAAACTGGGCAAACACCGTAATATCTAGATTCCTCAAAATAACAGATACTGAAAAAATATTTGGTCACCTTCAAAAAGATAAAACTATCAACAAAGTAATTCTAGCTACTAAAATCATTATTTATAAATGTAGAATAGCAGACAAAGTGCATAATATCACAATGGTAAAAAGATTGATATTTAATGAATTGCGTGTAGAAGAGTACGATGCGTGTCTAAACGATACAATTCTGAATTTTGCTCAGGTCTGGGGGAAAATATATGTAAATTTAAAGAATTTATTTCTCGGGTAAAGACCAATATATAGCTACTTTGTAACAAACCTTACAAACACTGTAAAAAGCTTGTTAACTGTTCTGGAGGTAAGATACAGTAAGAATTATATTAAGATTATGACACTATATGTGATGCTCATTACAATTTATTTGTTATACTATGAATGCCATGTTGAATAAAAAACAGCAGCTGTATTGCGAAATTAAAAATAAAGACGATTACTCGTGTAATGAGTCTCCAATGTAAATATGTTTTTTTTCGTGTGAGAAATGCAGTATACCCGAGCCTCAATTCTGATACGGGTTGCGGTAATGGCTGGTCATCGATCTTTTATCTCTGTGTGGCCTTGGCACTCAATGTAAAACACCACAGATTTCTAGCTTTGTGTATAAGACGCCCCCCCGTATTGAGTGTAAAAATTCGTGTAGAAAAGTGCGTCTTATACGCGCGAAAATACGTTATATGTTGACTGTAATTAAAATATTGGTTTACATTGGTTAAAAAAACGAGATCTAAGTTGCTTATCATAGGTATCGTGACCAGAAAAAGGATATTGAGTAGGCGATATCAAGTATAAATCAATGTAACTGTGTATTCTTCTGTGTCACCCAATAATTGAGTTCCAATTTAATGTGGTAGCTATAGATGTTTGTCATACAAATTGCTTCCTAAAAACAATACTCTCTATATTATATAGCATACATATTCATGTCATGCATGCATGTTCATTCTAACCTGTCATACAACAGTATATGCTATTAGCAATTAAATGATAATAATATACAAGACAATAAAACATACTTCGTCAAGCGCAAATGATAAATTGGAAGACTCCTACCAATATGGAATCTGTGAAATGTTTTATGCAAGCTCCAACGTATCCTCCATGTATCAGAAATATCAAACCCTTGAGAACAGTCAGAAGTGTTCGGTCTAACAATGGGACGTGATACAACTTACTACTGAAAGTATGGCCTGAATATTGGAATAGTCCAACTGGTTAGACTATTGCCGTGCTGAGCATACAAACCAATAGACTAAACATAGCCATAACACTTAATTGAGTACAGGGATTGTTATGCTAACGTTTTACAATGTTTTCACTAGAACCCAATTCATCTAGTACAAGTTGAATTATGCGAAGCCTTCTGTTATGGAAATGTTGATTGGAAATTAACCCTATGACCATTGTTCTATTATGAGTAGTTTCCTATTCACACTATCCATCATGTTAATCATTTTTGGTCAATATTTCATTCAATGTATGGCCGTATGAACATATACACATGACTTAGGATATGGATGTTGTCAAAGTGTTCCAAGCTCTGTAGATTATATCTACCATAAACAATCATAAATGAGAGTATTATATCAACACTAACTGCCCCCGATTGATTCTGATTTTGCAACTTAAATAGTAGTAAATATGAAGTTTATATAAGATAATTAAAGTGTTGCAGTGTATGATTTAATTTGTAAATGTTTTCACATATTCAATATGCACCACTGATTAAGTGGATACGTTTAAATCAACATAGATACAAATCTTAGTTTAATACTGGTGTGTGTCTTACCATGATCTAGTATCTTATTTTTTCCATACAATTTATTTTGTACAGAAATATGTCTGTCTCAAACAGCCTCTTGAATACACGTCCCATACAGGCAGTGAATGCTATTGTCCTGAATCAATAGTTTTTTTCCAAAATATAAAACAAATTGTATTCATTGTTGACTACTCACAGCTGGGAGTACTCAATAATATCAGATACATGTATTTAGATAATACACGAACAATATATAACTTCAGAAAGTACCTCACCAGAAAATCTGGAGTATCTGGCAGAGTGCCAGGAAGAGTTTTCTTGTACCGAATTTGGCGCATGGGGACCCATCCTCTTAGCGTATAAATAGGTAACTATGCCATACCAGAGGAGGGTATGGAAGCAGCATCCGGAATATGTACTTGATAAATGAGGTTACATTATCCCATTTGTTTTATTCCTGGGAGACACAAACAAACAACTCAAACTTGATTCATGATGGTGCGTGAAAAGGAATCCCTCTTTTTTATTTTTCTTTAATTTATTCATCAACAAAATAATGGAATATGTATGATACAATTCACTTGTACAAAACAGGCAAGGCAACAGTTTTTATTGTGTGCTACTAGTGATAATTCAATTAGCTCAAAAGAACTATGATATACTTTTTCTCTTGTATAATTTCCCAGTGCATAAAGAAAGAACACACTCAAGGGCAGATCTTAAGATTTCCACTAACTATTCCCGGTCTGTAGAGGAGGCATGCCTAAAAGCGGTACTACGTATAAATCACTGTGTCCAGGCGGTGACATAATATATTGTGGGGAGACTACCGTGTACCTTGACCGGGTATCCAAGGAGATAAAGGAAGTAAAATCAGTATCTACACGTATAAATGTGGGTTGTTCTGGAATATAATTTTTCCAGCGCCTCATGTATAATCTGCAAGCAGGGTATATTTTACTTCAACGTTTAAACCCTTTGCATAGAGATACTTAAACTAAATTCTGCAATGCTTTTTATCCTAGGAATCAATTGTTGTTATCAATGAACAGGGCACGCGGCACGATTTTCTAAGCGTAAATGAGTCCTGTTTATCATTTGAAAATAACATATTGATAGACCCCACAAAACCAAACTGTTTAGTTGTTGTTTCATCAAAGGTGATGCTTTACACTCACGGATTTTAATATCGTGAAAGGTAAGCTAAACATCAAGATTGATATTTGTCTTTACTACCGCTTAAAATGAAAGTCTTTATATCAACCTGATGATTTCAAATGATGTTAGTAATACTTTGCTTTGCCTGTCACTAAGGAGTGAGGAAATCATGATGATTAATCATGGCCCTTGACCAATATGAATCAAGAATCTTCACGTGAGGTATATTAATGAGAGATTATTGACTGGCAATTATTTATCTGCTTGTGCTATTATTCCACTTTTTCTGACAGATAGTGTGAATTATGAAATGACTCTTAATATAGGGTGAGGTATAACAGTATAGAATATCCGCTACGTATTAATTGTCTGAATTTGATCCTAGGTCTCGAACTTAAGTGTTTACCAGGCCGGCTATCTGTTGATATCTTCTCATTTGGTTTTATCTCACCTCAAAACAGGGTTTAAAAAGATGATTTTTAACA
>OZ012689.1:29638665-29646165 GCA_963942565.1 Maea johnstoni | reverse complement strand
TTTTAAGTTTATATTCAGTCTTAAGATAAGCACTTAAACAGTTTTTGACGTACATGTAAAACTTTTATGCTTGGATACACAACAGGACAACATTTATTTTTTTCCGATGAAATGCAATTAAGACAATAACATTAGTTTATCTGGGATTAATTTTGGAAGAGGTATATGATAGCAATATTCCTCGTGATTTATAAATGGATTAATGTTCCCTTCTACGCGAATTGGAATAATTATGATGTATGGCATATTTTATATTCGAATGCTCTTAAACAGTAAAATGTATATTTTACGGCTAATTAAAGAAAGGAATATGTTAAGTTCCCTAATTGTATGTTTTAGGACAGATGTAAGGTGTAGTGCGTTGGTTCGACAACATAAGGATCGTACACCCATGCTCCTTTGACGCAAAGTTACTTAATTCACTTACGACCATATACATGACCAAAACAACAAAGGAAAATAGGAGACTAAATTTAAAGCAAATTTCTTGTAGAAAGTGATCAGCGACTATTTGAAATTATGATACAGGGTACTCTATATGACGGGTTTTATAACCTTTGCATAACTTATAACTTAGCAATTTGTTTCTAATGATTACGACTATTTACCTTTGATACACATTTAGTATGAAAAGAAAAGAGTAACACAACTGTAGGCTATGACTTATTGATACCCGTTTGTTTTCTTTATTCTAGAGAACATAACACTAAGCAAATCTGGAGACCATTTTTGATACGTTTCATTATAAGTTACTATAACAGCATTGGTTGCCATTTCCCCATGTTAAGCAAACAGCACTGCGATTTTAATGGAACTTAAAAGAAATCGCCTTTTTTTGAAACCACTTCTTAAAAACATTTACTTATCGCAAGGTCAGTTTCAATGGTGATATTGTTTTTGCATTTCTTTTAAGATATTATAAGTAAAAATGTTACTACTGATGATTGAATACAACATTCTGCTTTGAATATTTGAATGATAAACAATTAAACTGCAGCCACTTAATTCACACAGCATCACACATCTTTATTTGCATCGCCACCTGAGTCATCAAGACTGGAATTGTCTGGAGAGCAGACTCAATGGCGCGGTGGTTTAAGATTGTCGGCCTGAGTGCTGGTATGTGTGGGGTTAAGTGTTCAATCACGTGACTGAGCTTAAGTACGGTTTTGATTCCTCTATAGATCGGGACTATCACTGAAAGCCTTCATTAATCTAACTCTTTTTATCATCTGTCGCCATCGAAGAGTTTCATATCCATTTCATATTATCGTCTATCGGTTTCTAAGCCACTGACACCATTTGGGTGGTGAGACCATTAAAAGAGTGGATTTTTCCTTTTCAGTGATCAAGTAGTAAATGTTGCCTTAAGTGGTATAATACGGCACATGGTTTAAAGCGGGTTTTGGCCGCTGTGAGCCGCTGCTGTATCCTGCCTTGGCCTCAGGACGGTAAACAAATGTGCGGCATTATGTAGGGGCTGTTTACGGTGCATTTGCAACTCAATCGCCCATTGTGAGTGTTCGTTAAGATAAAGTCAATTTTTCCCCCTTTAGGTTCTTTTTTTTTATTTCTGCAAAACGCATGTCTTTTTTTCATAACAATACACAAACATAGAAACAAACACATACTGGTACATATAACACGCAACAAATGCATCTTTTTCCAACAAAAATGGAGGATTATGGATTTAGAGACAAATATCTTAGTAATATACCCTACATTTGATTTCGTCAATATATTCTTGTCAGTGGCATGACACCGGCTATTATGACATGACACCTTATATAATTCTCCCCTCCATCTCCCCCACATGGTCATAATCATCAGCAGCATCCTCATCATCATCATCATCTTCACCATCGTCATCACCCAAGCACTCCAGTTACATATGGCACCTATTCAGCATTCCTACCAGTTGCTCTCAGAGGCATCGGTGCAACTATTGGTGCCATTCGTGCGTGTGCATGTTGCGAAACCTGAAGCGAGCCTTTTCCCAGGCGACGCAGGGTCACCCTCCTCTACATGTACAGCGTGCTTCGCGTACAGTATCAGCAGCTCAGCCACGGAGCAGCACAGAGAGGACGGGAGGGATCAGGTAGCCCAGGTCAGCTTAGGGGATGTTACGTCTCAAGTGACCACGTAAAGGTATAAATGCACCCTATAGGTATGGAGACTGCATCAAGACTCTTTGCTACACAGATAAACATTGATTTATATCCCCGTGTCGGCACGAACTCGAGAGAGTGTCGATATGTCTTGTGAGCATTAATTATATATATACACTCAGTAGCAACACTTGAAAAGGCATTGCATCTAGTGAAGCACGAAGATTTGGCACCTAGCCCAATGAGCAAATTAAACGGAATGATGCGATTATGAAAAAGAATGCCTTCCACGAAGCAATCCTAGAACAATAGAACGGTACAGTTTGTTTATTGTTCTATTTAGGTTGATTCATTGATCCACTACCTTCAGGTATTTTCAGCACAGCCAGGTAAAATGCGTCACCAAAGACATACTGTAAGACATATGACATAATTTGCATATAGACAATATGTATATATATATATATATATATATATATATATATATATATATATATATATATATATATATATATATATATATATATATATATATATATATATATATATATATATATATAATATATGTATATAATATGTATGTGCCTATGTTTGTATGTATGTATGTATATACATGTATGTATGTACGTATGAATGTGTGTATGTATGCATGTGTGGGGGTGCAAGCTAAATGGTGAGTAGTCAGTCGTATAGCGTATTCAAAGGACATCTCCTTTTTGGCATTTAACTATTAGGTAATGATTTTTATGGTTCGTATATAGCAATGGTGACATTGTACTAATCCTCACAATGTGTGACCGAACTCGTAGGGAAGATATCCAGGATGGTAATGGCTGCTTTGAGAGAAAAGACACTGCGAATACTCGACGTCTTTGTGATTGGCTTGTAGATTCAAATACAATTATAGCTTAATTAACAGTCCTATTTTATCTTTATTAGGGTTTATAAAAAGGACACTCGCTGAAGGGAAACATTGACATATTCTTTCTTGCAATCAGAGTAGAATTTGAATAATTGCTGGTCTGTATTTTCAGGTCGCTTTTATCAGGCTGCGTGCAATTTATCTTCGCAAAGTGGCCTACACATTTTTTTCTACTGCATGCATCTAGTGGGAATATACAGGAGTGCTGGTATTACTACTAAATACAATACCTATATGCTTTGATTTTCAAATATCATCCTTGACGAAAAGGACTATACCTTTTTGTAATTAAATGAATATTTAACGCTTATCCCTATTATTGAAATATTTCATAACCTAGTTTTGTACGTACAGTGATGGAATTAAACCATTTTTGTAAACCCGATGTATAGTCAATAATCGCACATACATACATTTTACCAGTAAAAGATGGAAATAAAACAAGTAATATACACAAGACATGTTTTATCAAACAGGCTGGGAAGCAGAAAGGGCTAAATTGGTTGAATGAATGACCAAACATTAGTATCTATAAAACTATAAGGACCATGAAAAAAGCCGTTAATAAAAAAGGTAACTAATGTTACAACTGTTAGAACCTCAAACGCAGAGGTCAAAAGTTTTTAATGAACACAAATATATATGTAGGTTAAAAGGTTATACGCATAGGCTCAGCAAAAAGAAGATATTATCCACAAAACGGTACCTATAAAAACAGATACAAGAAATTGAGGTATTGTATATTTGGATTTGAATATGCGGCAAACATACAATAAACGTAACTGCTGATTCTCTGACAAGAAATAAGATGTGCTCTACACTGTTTTCTTCCTCTCCACACTCATCATACCTACTAGAAGTTTTAATTCCCATTTTTAATAGTTCATCGTAAGTGATAAAATATTTTATTTCATGCATAAAAAATCATTGCATGAAAATTGCATGAATAAAAATGAAATATTCATATAGGAAAATAACATTTTCATGAATTCAAATTGTATCACATCCGTGCATAAAATGATTTTCCATGTAGGGCAATGACGATTTTGCACCAAATATTTTTATGGATGAGAATTCTATGCCATGTACCATGAACATACATGCCGAACATCTATGGATGTGTAACCCTCCTTTATAGTAATTCACCTTTAACAAGGATATATAACTATCAATTCACTGTCACACTCATATGACCTTCCACAGTTCCATACGTGGGACTATGGAGGGACGGTTGTTCCTGATGAAATACTCTAGGGTGTTTGTGATTTATGTTTTGAACATAATAAAAGAAAGTAAAATCAATTGCGGTGAATAACAAATGCATGAGAGGGTATACATTCTGGAACACCAAAATGCCACTATACTGATGAATAGTATAAAATACTATTATAGCGCTTTCTGTGGAGGATAGTGTATAACTTAAACGATACATTCTGAAGTGTTTTTTCTATCATGTACAGCTTACTATTCATTGGATCACATGTCTATACCACAATTTTGTTGGCTTGACTATTTATTCTGCGGAAATCCTTACATTGGCTGTTTGGCATATTCTGTGAATCAGCAGAGCACCAGTACCAAGTGCCACGACAAGCACACACACACACACACACACACACACACACACACACACACACACATATATATATATATATATATATATATATATATATATATAATATATATATATATATATATATATATATATATATATATTTATATATATATATATTCAACACCTGTGTAATAGTGATGGATTTAGCGAGACATTGGAGTTATTTTCTAACTTAATCCAAACATCACGTCGTTACCTGCCACACACTGATATATACATCAGAAAGCACGCAGGGTAAATATGTTTTCGTCAAGCTGAATAATCCAATTAGGAAGTCTGCCACCATCCCTGTGTTGCCTTGAGGATACCAAATCCGTTACCACAAAAACTGACACATTCCTTAGTAGGAGATTTAAGCAATTTTCACACCTGCCACCCACGTATTTTTATGCCCACACAGCCTTCTGAATTTCTTAACGGATCTACAATAAAACCCATCATCTTGACCGCCTCTATAATTGTCCATATCAAAGAGTTTGGATCCCTATTTAAAATAGCAAAAATATATTTGATAGATTAAAATATCTATGCATACATTGTGAACACCTTTCCCGGAATTGCATGTATGCTACTCAATATTAAGGTTTTACTGCACATTTATGATCAATTAATACGAACGATTTATAAGTTGCAGACATATAGCAACCTTCATAGCTTAACATAGTAGGCATTTCTTATGGCGTGTTTCGATGACGTATCGTTTCGAAGCATGCTAATACATGCTGCTATGATGAAAAAGGACTAACGCACTTTGAAGCCCACTGGTTTCGTTGTTTTAATGAAAATTTGATATTGATATATTTGTCATTGTAATATTCCTCTGGTAGTCTTGGAATAAATAAGCAGGTTTGTAAGCTCCCTATCTACCTAATTCGAATTGAATCTTCTCATCTGAGAAATGAAATATTACTTGCGATTTTGCGTATGTACTTATTTTAAGGCAACGATCCGTGGAGACAATGCATTCAAGTATATATTTTCGGTAGTATAAAATAGACCAAAAATGAAATTAAATAAATGTGTACTGAATCAACTTCATTCGTGAAAGTTGAAACACACATACTATCATACTTGATAAAAAGCTTAGCACCCCAACATACTGTGTTGTTGTTAATTTCCGAGAATGATTATATGTTTAACGGAAGTTACACACTTGTTTGATCCTTACATATATTCGTGGAAGTGTTTTTTGATCTCGCTCCTAAGATGGGTCGATCACCTTAGAGGGCGTGTGAACTTTTTCATATGATATGTCGTATGATTCAGGAAGTGCGTTTATTGCTGATCGTTAAATTCTTGTCAATACCGTGACGTAGGAAGGTATACCACAGGGCTCACAAATCAATCATATTAACCTTAGCGTAAACAGGAGAAATGGTTCCAGGTTAATGTATCATTAAATGCCTAAACATTTATCTAAAAACACAATAAGCTCCTGGTTTACGCTGATAAAGGGATGACAAACTGTGATTCTAGTTGATCTGATGACAACAATACACTTTGTGCAGCAACGTCCTTGCCGACCTTTATGTTTAGAAAGTAGACGTTTGAATATATATGTATATATATACATATATATATATATATATATATATATATATATATATATATATATATATATATATATATATATATATATATATACATATATATATATAATATATATATATATATATATATATATATATATATATATATATATATATATATAATATATATATATATATATATATATATATATATATATATATATATATATATATATATATATATATATATATTATATATATATATATATATATATATATATATATATATATATATATATATATATATTTATATACATGTGTGTGTGTGTGTGTGTGTGTGTGTGTGTGTGTGTGTGTGTGTTTATTGATACTGCGGAAGACAGATATCTTATATCATTGCATTTTGTTCATGGAATTGCATGTTTGTCATAGGCATCTGTGACTGCCGTAACTGTGATGTATATATACATTACCAGTCGTTTACACATTTAATTGCTTTAGGACTGTGGAGCTATCGATGCGAGACGTTTCATTGTTTACAGAACTTATTAACGGTTTTCTTTCAAAGGGAATGTGCCACACGGTCCGTTTACGGTATGTGCTGGCAATGTTTGCGTCTGTGGTCTCAAAGAAAGGCCTTGCAATGTGCTAAACACGCGCAGCGGCAAAGAGTCGATATCAAACTTAGGACGAGGTGGCAAAGAGGAAACTACTCACCTGTGTTAAGTTCCGCGCTCTCTCTCTCGCATACACCCACTAACGACGACGACGACGACGACTAGAAAGACAACGATGATATTGATGTTGAAGACAGGCTCCTCTTATCTGTCACACCGTAGGACCTCCTTGAGTAGAAAACACTCCCACTCTGTCTATTGCGGCATGTCCGCTGCCAAGCGTTACGCAAGCAGAGGCAGTAGTAGTAGTAGTAGTAGGAGTAGTAGTAGTAGCAACAGTAGTACAAGCACTAGCCGGGGTAGCTGCCGGACACACGTGACTAGCCCACTACGTGTTCCAGGTGCGACGACTATGTGTGAGGATCTAGAGACGTAGGTGGTGAGGCATCTACCATGCATCATTATACGGAATGGGAAGCCGCCAATTGAACTACGTCGATTTAATGCTATGACGTCATCCACCCTCGCTGCACACGATTCCGTGTCTCGGACCTTTAAATATCAAATCATTATTTTGTGCTGCATATATAAATTGTCTAATTGCTCAATCACAGGAGTTAAAGTGAATTTTAAAATTGGAATTAAAGGTTACTCTGAATAACGATAATACACTGTAAAACATTATAATGGTCCAATAAACATCCAAATC
>OZ012689.1:29625976-29638465 GCA_963942565.1 Maea johnstoni | reverse complement strand
TAACTTTAAGAACCGTTGCAGTTGATAGGTCAGTAATTATGCAAATGGTATAACGAATAACGAAGTCGCTTAAGGTTGAAAGTTACCCAATTTCAGACTTCTTCGCAATTCTTTAAAAGTGATTTTAGTTCCATGGCACGGACAAAGACAACTGATGCATTTTACCCAGGCATGTATACAAATGGATAAATTATTAACATTTAAACCACCAATATTCACATATGCTATATGCTGACATATTAATTACAAAATAAAGACAAGTGGGAATATAAAAATATGCTGGAATAAGGTTCATTGTTCATGAAATCAAAGCCTTGCTATAAGTGTGTGTTTTATGATAATGGATTCAGTGTACACCCCAAGTGTTGGGATTATGTGTTCTCTTTATTGAAATATGAGTTTGATTAGGTCACCAGGGGTCTAAGGGTCACCAGGTTTTTAATTCTTCGAAATATTCTAATGTTGCTTTTAGTCCCCCTACAAAGGGGTAAGAACAGCACTTATAGTACATTTTAATTCACCATGTGTACACCCTGCCAATGAAAAGGAAACCTCATTTTGGACCAAATTTACATATCGACTTACCACCAGAAACTACATTTCATTACCAACATTTTGAGTGGTCACATGATCTATTATCTTCAAAGCAAAACAATCTGGCAGGAGTTTTGTGTTCCCCACTCAATATAATTGGCCAGTTTCTGAGGTGACACTCCTGACACAAAAGGGATAATACCGAATATTAGTCAACGAGTACCAGTCATTCAACTTGCTTGAAAAGTAAGACCAACAACCACTGTAGTTCCTAGACATCATTTCTAGACAGTAAGACAACCCGTTTAGATCTGCAAGATAACCTCCTTCCAATTACCTTCTCTTCTGCTTCCAGACAGAGATCAAATTGGTGTATAACATTTTAGAAACAAATTGATAGATGTATATGAACACTATTGTGTGGACTATTGAGAATGGTAACACATGACACTTACGAAATAAACCTTTTTCAGAAATGGTTGAATAATGGCTAACATAAACATGTATGAAAATGTATGAAAATTTACGAATGAGGACGCATCTAATTATGTAAAAAAATATCATTTTCTTATCATTTTATTGACATAGTTCAATAATTCAATTTATCCAAAAGCGGGTCCAGTTGTTAGGTTCATGCAGCTTGTAAATGAGAATGTTAATGACCATCATTATGTAAAAGTGTGTACCTTTATTCAATCTTGAAGCATTCAAGTTAGTTTGATAGTCTACCAATAGATGGGGGAACGTAACACGACCTTTAGAGAAATACAAACAATGGCTTATAAAACTGTAACTGATCGGCAGCATATTGTCAGTTTTTGATGAATGTCTTTTTAACATGTGCCTCGAAACCTGCATATAAAGTCGACATTGGAACCAGGGTGTACCTTAATTTCAAAGATCCAAAATATACCTATGGCTGGTATTCTTTTAAAGTATGCTACAGTATGTAGTACTATATTCAAGTTGTTTCAGCTGTCTCGCAATAGATGGAGCTTGCAATCTGCAAATTGCACCATACATGAGAACATACACATACACTTTATAAATAGAGAGAGAGATCAATATTTCCTTAAAAAAATTCAGCTTAAGGCTGTGGTGCTGGTAGCGCACTCAAGACAACCTATCTCCTAGTTTAGCACTCTTGTCACCATTATAACAATTGGATTACAATCCCTGTGATCTTGGTGTTTCAACTATAAGTTTTATTTTGACTTAGTTGCTTGTGCTCATCTGGATAGGACCCTAGTTTCCTTTTCGCAGTGGTTTACCTCAAATGGTATTTATTGATCAATAAAGGGTACATTTGAATTGTGAATACAATACACGTCTGCTGAACATACTAGGCTAGGGTAACAAGATGGAAAATCTGGAGTTCCTGCAAGGTAATACCGTACAGGTCACGAATTACGTAGAGTTTTTACTTACAAAAGTAGGTCACTTACAGTCAGAGACAGCAATACATCCATACAGGATCACTTCTTTAATGCAAACATTGCTAATAAATCTTGTAGTGTTATGATCGATTATTTCAAAGTGAGTAAAATGATTTATTTCCAAATAATCAGCTTTTAAGTTGTTTCATCAATCTCTCAATAGATAGGCAAGGCAAAGTGATCCTTAAGGAGCCATGAAAAAATCATGCTTATCAAGCTTTCTCTGATAGGCAGAAAATTCCAATGCACCCAACTTTAGAAATGACTATATATTTCATTTTTTCTGTTTAGATATCTTCATTTGTTCTTGGCAACACAACAACGCTATCTGGGAAGAGGATGGTTACGTCTTCTGATTGGAATGATTACATTTTCCTTAAGATGATACTTTTCCATCAGAATTGCTGCCTACGATGTTGACGTTTCAACAAAATGATAAAACAACTACTATATAATTTGCATCAGACCCTGATTTATGTGGCTAGAAATGATTTATCCAACATTCTTATTGTAATACACAGTTGGCAAGTCTAGCTCCATGTTGCGTAAAGCTGCTTCATAAGGAATATACATATACAAGATTAGATTACCTGTAATGCTGTTTGCCAGGAGTACATTGGCTCATTGGCTACTTTAATGAAATTATGTTAATAAGGTGTTCATAAGGTAGAACGTATATATTTACTTTCATATATTCACACATATTATTGAAAGTACATGTAGCTAAACACAACAAATTTGACATACAAAATATGATGCGATAATGATATATTCTCATGAATACCATTGGATATAATTCTATGAGCATGTTGAAATATAGTGCAATCAAATGATATCAACAACTGATTAATGTTATACTGGAAAATGATTGAAAACATCAATATATGGTTTATGATTTATAATCATTTTTTTATTTGGTACAAAGGATTCAATAACATATTCTTATATTCATTTTTTTGTTTTGATTTGTCATGTCTATATCAAATGGGAAGACCTTGCGCAACAATAATCATGAGATTGTTGCCATATATTTTATGATGTCATGTTCTAGGATTTGTTAATGATAAATGTTGTATGTGCTTTCCTTTAACAAGTTAAAGTGTTGCATCATACACTAAGTACTTTAAGATAGTATAAATCGATCCCATATCCTACTATAGGAGTAGCGCTTTTTGAAGGTCTCATTGTCTTCAAAATTGAAAATATTTCTTATGAATTAGTGGTTTGATCTAGCATACCACTCGCATATATTCCAGCAGTGAATTAAGTAGGAGTGTAGTTATAACAATGGGAATGTTGATTCAAGTCTTAAAATGATCTTTTTAAATCTATATTTACATAAAGAATGTAACCTCTAAGGTGGTGCCAACTGAATAGTTGAGAAATACGGTGAGAGAAAAGGACCTCTCAGTTTCTCAGTTATACTTTTCCTTGCTTTCCCTATGTGGGTAGATGATGGTCTGCCAGGCACTCTATTTCCAACTACCCTTTCACTTCGGCGGGACATTGAAGATCTCAGTTCTTGCTCCCTCCTTGTGTCAAAGGCCGATATGCTTCCCCTTCTCTCAATTTCTGCCTTTGTTCTAATACAACCTTTACCAACGGTCTTAGGTCTGTCTTGCTCCTTCTTGGAGGAGGGGGTATCAATCCTGGGCCTAGCCAACCTTGCATCATGACATCCCGAGGTGTCTTCCACCTGGAAGATGACTAAAATGTCAAAATATGAATCAACAGTCTACTGTAAACCGAGAGAAGAGTTGTACCATTTGTGTTGCTGGAACACTTTTTAATGCATCCTTTAATGCATCACAGTCACGCTTATCTACTGACAGATGAACACATTGTAAACATATTCACATAACATATCCCTGTAGGTGGCTCATTAATAATCTATTGTTACTAAAAAACAATTCGACCAACCAGTATTGTACATTTCCAAGTCCATTTCTATGTCAATATACATATTACACTTATCATATTTAATAGCATATTTTCGAAATTGCACACGCACTATAGCATGAGCATATCATATAAATGTTCTCTTTTTCTGAAAGATGTCACAAAATCTTTCTTGAACAGGTAGTACTGATCTCAAGAATTAAAAAGGATATTGCTTCTGCATCAAACAATTGATTCAATGACCATTCTCCCTGTTGACAAAACACTCCTATTATTACGATACACATAATGTAAAGGGAATGAATACAGTTTTTCACATTTAATGACTTGGGATGTTCTTAAGTTTCACCTTAACTGCCATGATAGGGGAATGTCGGAGTTAACAGTAGTCTGTAGGGGTTATCCACCCAATCAAATTAAGTTACTGACATTTTTACTGCATGCCTTTTGCCAGTTTCTTACCTGGAACCTTTGAAAGTATCAGACAGTAACCAGAAAGTGACATTGTCTAAGCCTAGTCAACTAGTCATATTCAATTATTTTATTCTTTTAATAACATCAATTGCATTCAGATGAATTTCTTACCGCTGAACCCTGAGAATGTTTGTGCAATAGACAATTGTGATTCAAAATCCTATTGAGAAAAAAAGATGTGCTATAAGCTAGCATGACTAGGTCTAAAGCAGTAACATAGCTCTAAGCATGTTGGAAATTTTTCATTAGCCGAAATGCAAACCATATTGAATCAATATGAATATAAACATAATTTGTTAACAGATTCTATAATTAATATATTTCTTTGGTTTATTTACTCCACCATCATGCACAATCTCATGTAATGATATTACCTCTGCAGTGAATAAAAGAAGTTCACCTACCTTCAATACACCATTCATTTTTATCCCAGTATCCTCCTCTTTCTTAACTTTAAATTTTGGATACGTGCCACGTATGGGTTCATCTACATCTATCTCATGAAGAAGTCCATCTAATTCATCCATGGAATCTGATCGGGCTAAAATTTTCTTCTTCTTTGGAGACTTCTCACTCCTTTTGCAGTTATTTCTGTCTAAGGTTGAAACATTTCTCTTTGAATCTGGTGAAACAGAATCCAGAAGGGCGTCTATCTCAGCAGCCTCAGCTTTTACAGGGGACATGTGGCGATCCCTTATCAATGCAGATTTTGGCCGTACATCAACATTTTCTTCATCTTCCTGAGACTCTGAATTAAGAAGATCATCTATTTCCTCATCAGTCACTATCTTAGCATCTGCATCAGCATCTGCAGAAAGCATGGCATCAATCTCATTTATTATGGCTGTTTCATCATTTGAATCAAAACTTTCACCATTCAAATGACTGGTCTCCTTTCCATTAGCTATTGAAGACTCACTGGAGGACACTATGTCTGATGAAGAGCGTGTGTCAAAAGTAACTCCAACCACTGACTTCGTTTTAATCTTTTTGACTGGTTGTGTTTTGTTTTTTGATACTGTTCTATTCTCTTTGACTTTTGGTTTATAAAGATTCCCTGTGTCTATTTTAGATTTTGCATTCCATTTCATAGTATTATCTGAATTCTTCATTTTGCTTTTAACTTTCAGTTGTTTCTGTGGGAGCACCTCTTTGCCGCCAGGTTTCTTATACTTTTTGTAATTGTCATTTTGGTCTTTTCCATCTTTAAATCTTGGTGATCCACTACTGATGTATACAGTTGCATCAATATGATTGCCATTCACAGTCTCCTGATCTTGATTATGTGGTTCAATTTCTGTTACTGATCTTACACTTTCCAGATTTGTAGGTGTTGTTGACACTGAATTTCTTGGATCAAACTTTTCATTTACTTCTACATCTGAGCTAATGTCTTTGGTGTTTTCTGCGCCATTTGTTTTTGATAAAGATACTATGGACCCCTGCACAGTGTATACATCTTTGTGAGCAATGGACATATTTTCTGTATTAATGGTAATTGAAGATTTGTTGCTATTTATTTTTTCTGTTTTGCATTCAAGGGAATCAACACTGACCTGTCCATTTTCCTTGCCATCTTCACTTGCATGAATTTCAGTTTTTACTGCATAATTTGCCACTGCATCATTGTTTTCACAAGTAGCTTTTTGATTTTCAAGACTGGTGTTAGCCTCTATGATAGAATAATTAATACGTGCTTCATAATCTTTATCATTGCTTTGGTTATCAACTTTTCCATCACATTCTTTCTTTAATTCAACAGTACTAGATTGTTGTATTGGCATTTCGAAACTAATTGTTCCCTCCGTTTTAGATTCTGGGACGTCTGAGCAAATATCAGTGGCTGCATGCTCAGTTGAATCTGCTTTACCAGCAGCAAGACATAAATCTACTGTGTCATGGGTAGGTTCAACATTGTTCACTAAGGACCCACTTTTGATTCCTATGATATCATTCATGTGTGATTTTTCATCAGAATGAAAGCCTGATTCAGGTGAGTTAGTGTTTGATTCTGGAATGTCTTTCAATATAACATTGGTAGTGATTTGAAAGTTGGTATCCTTCATATTGTCATTACTCAAAATGTCATCAGGTGTTTCATCAGCAGTTTCAATTGATGCTTTTAACTGCATATCAGTATTAGCCTCTGGCTCAGGTCTATCCTCCACATTTTCTAATGGTGCAGAGGTGAAATTAGTAGCTTCCTCCTCTGTTTTTTGTAGAACAGAGTCATTTTTGACTTCAAGGTCTTTACTATTAGGACTAGAGTCGGTTGATATCTCAGTATGTTTTACCTCAACAGCTGGGAATTTGATGTTGTGGCCTTGAGTTTTGACTGTATTGATTTCTTCATTTTGATCCTTTTCAGGTAAGTTGTTTGAAATGGTGTATTCTAATTTTTCATCTTTACATATCAATTTGTTTTCTGTATCTATGTCATGGTTAATATTTTCACCACCTTCGTTATTATCATTTTGAATACCATTGGCTGAAACATTCATTTCTGGTGTCTTTAATTCTGCATTTTGTTGGATTGATATAGAATTTGATTCTGTATTTGATGGATTAGAATCAAGCTCAACAGTCAATCCAATCTTAGTCTTTTCTGGTGATGGCAGTGTCGCATACACCTTTAAATCTCTATCAAGTGGAGAATCAGAGTTGTTAATGCTTGTATCAGGTGCATGTATTTCTAATGTGCGATTCACTTCTACAGCATTCTCTTCAGCATCCAATCCTCTATGTATCAGCTCTGGATGTTGTTGAACCTGAATATCTTTTTCCCCAGCAGGAATTTCAGTATCATATGTTAAATGACATGTAGTTGAAGCATTCTGTTCATTATGTGTTAGTTCAAAATGAGCCCCTTCATTTGTTATAGAAGGTTGAGATGCTTCAGCAAGAATATTATCCTCATCCACATCTAATTCTGCTGCCTTTAATGGCACAATGGATGTTCCATTTCCTGCCTCCAAATCAGGGCTTTGCATGGTTACACTCATGGAGTCTTTGCCAACACTATCCTTCGTGCTTGCATCTACATTCAAACTAGGTTTTTGACTTTGATCTTCAAATGTAATGCTACTGGAATCTGCTGATAATTTGCTGAGATCTTTTCCATCAACAAATGGGGAATCAACACTTGGTTGACTTTCACCTTCTAGTTTGTGCTCGTCTGGGCTTGTTATGTTGTTTTGTAAGGAAAGTGACACCTGTGGGGATACAGTTTCTTCATAGTGTATGCTTGTGGAATCTTTTTGTGGTATTCTTTCATCTAACTCTAAATTCATGTCAGCTTGTTGGGTTTGGATATCAACTGTGCTTGTTTTGACTTCTGTGTCAGCAATAGCTATTTCATGAACAACATCATTCACTTCTGTACTCTGATCATTTGCTAGAATCACTGCATTGCTATCTGATTTTTCCTGATTTGATAATGTAGATTCCTTCCTCTCTGGGCTTGGTGTTTCACCTTCCTTCCCCATTGCTGACAGAGAATTCTTTGTAACATCACTATCAATAGAAATATCTGCTTTTGCTGAATTACTCTCCAATGCTGTCTCATCACATACAGACTCATCACCAGATAAAAGGGAGTACTGATTGCAGGTTTCGATTCTCGTGATTGCCTCATGTTGCCCTTGATCTGCAGAGGATGAGGAAGAGCTCATGATGGAGTCAAATGAGAAAACAGCATTCTGCTTGATTTCTGATCCACTTTCTTTCCTTGATTCTTCGTCATTATGCAAAGTCTCCAAGTCTGAAAAGAAACGCGAATTTACATCTTGTCCCTTGAGTTATGAATTATAGAATAGCACGAAATGTAGTAGTTTGGACTTTCCACACATGCAGAGGAATTAGTAAGGCATACCAAGGAAAATGCAATGACTACTTTCGCTCTCAAACGATGCACTTATATTACTAAATGGAATATAAGATAGCTAAATCTCTACACCCCTTTTAGTGATTAAAGGAAATTTAGGGAAACAAACACAAACACACTCATCACATCACATATAGTCATGTTAATACATGACTATATGACTGCGAGTGATGTCTGGAGACTAGGAATTGAACGGAAGAACAGCAGGACTTACAGTATTTGACCCATGATCTTTGGTCATCTATATCCTCAGGTTGTGCTGATAATGTAACAACACTGTGACTAAATGTGACCACTTGATTGAACGATGATATCTGGGAACCCTGAAATCAATGAGAATATATGTTATCATAGTTATCAGGCAAATATGAAAAGTTATGATTGAACGTTAGTGAAAACATATGAAGGCTGAATCTTCACAAAGGAAGGTTTCAGGAACAGTACAAAATGGGTAAAAGAACAAGGAATAGATTTGAATAAATCATAATAGATAATTTGAATAAGTTGCATTGATCTCTTAATGCATACTTTAATGTTAGTGTCCTATATTACAGGTCTAATCCAATGTTCAATGCTGATCTGTAAAATCTTCATTTGAATGTCTGATATCTGCAAAAAGGTGTATTGCATAAGACTGAAGGCAGCGTGTGATACAGTTGGCTTAAAGCAGACTTTTGAGTTACAATCAGCGCCTAACATATACCTGCTATTAAAAAGAGCTATGTTTTTACAATTATCTCCTTAAAACTACGTTCAGTTTTAATGAATGCAAGAAAAGAGTACATCTTAAACCCTTTTTCAGGGAAAACTGACTATCAGTCTTTAGTTATGTTGAACTAGAAAGAGCGACACTCAGGAAGGAAGATTTGCTGTTAAGGGCTTTCTCAGCATGTTGGCAGATAGAAATGCACAAGTTACTTCATTAGGAAACATAGATTTCAAGAAAGGCTAATAACACAGGCAGATTCTTGAACTTCTTTTGGCATCATGGTATTTGCTGACAGTTGCCAACCAATATGACATCTACATCACGCCTCCTCCAACAATGACAAATGTAAAAAGCATTTTTATGGTATATATATATATATATATATATATATATATATATATATATATATATATATATATATATATATATATATATATATATATATATATATATATATATATATATATATATATATATATATATATATATATATATATATATATATATATATATACACACACACACGCACACATATGTATTTATATGTGTGTACAAGTATACATATATATATGTACATTTATATATACATACAGACATATGTACATGCATAAATACATACATACATTTATGTCTGTGTCTGCATGTGTGTTCACTCACCGTTCCACATGAGCATAATGGAAATAACCGCTTTGAAGGCACGTCTTTAAGGTCAGTATTAGTAAAACATATAGCACCACCTGTACTGCTTCCTTCTGTTCTCAAGACAGATGAACTCCATCTATCTACACATGGGTTAAAATCAAGCTGAAAAACAAGATAAGAAATTGTGTGTATCTACCGATTGAATTACTCCTATTTGTTACTTTGTTGCATCATAGATCAGAAGTATCATTTCTAATGCTTCCCCTTAATTTCATAGGTCTCTCCTTAACTATATATCAGAAAGTCCATTTGAAGTATTTACCAGGTATTACCAGTTACCTTTACCTAAGACACCAGATTTAAATGTTAAAGATCCTATGACAATGACTGTAGATGTTATACTAGTATTTGGACAAGGTAACGGGAATGACAATGTTGAGTGTGATATCTGACTGACAAGTAAAATATGAATAATATAGGGTGTTCTAACTCCTGCCATCTTGCATACCTTAACAAGGAATTTTTCGCCTTTTCTGTTTAGCTCAGAAAGCCGCTTGAAAACAGCATTTATTTCCTTTTCTAGATAGATCATGAGCAGGAATGGGGCTGAAAAATAAAACAATAAACTGAGAAATGGTGTTTGCATTGATTAACCAACTGTTAAACATCGTTTCATGTATGGGATGAATAAATTGTCATAATTCTGCTATTTTGATCAATGATATGTTCTGCCACGGTAGGGAATTGAGTCAAAACGAGAAGAAATTCGATTAGAATTTAGGAATATAGGTGTAATACAGAACACCTGCCCCCATATAGTCAGGTAATTTAAAGGATACAGAGCTCTCCTCATTGCTAGTAGTGAGTTAGTTAGAAGCAAAATATTGGAGAGACACTCTTAGGACTAGTTTATAGTGGGAGCCACATCTTGAAGCCTTTCATTTGCAGTACTACCAAAACGTCTTTGGCCTATAAGTATTTGAAATATATACTCATTTCCGAAACAATTATATTAATCATTTTAATACCGAAGTTTCCAAATCCACTGTGCCGTACAGAATGGATGCCTGTCAATATCTTCAACAAAGAAAACTAACATACGAACGCTTGTCAATATCTTCAAATAGGTTGATGGTCGTTTATGTTCGTTGGAGCCTTGCTCAAAGACCAGACGATGTGTACAGTACTGTAAATTACCATACGCTTCATGTATATATATATATATATATATATATATATATATATATATATATATATATATATATATATATATATATATATATATATATATATATATATATGTATGTGTGTGTGTGTGTGTGTGTGTGTGTGTCTGTGTCTGTGTGTGATTCATACATATTGATATTTACCTTCGCTAACAGATGGTCGAATTTGCCGAACGATGTTCACGAGAAGGAAGATTGGAAAAGCTGTGAGTTTGGTTTTCCAGTAGCTTAAGTCCTGTGCATCATACACTCGAACTGCCCTGCAAAGATAGTTGATCAATAGAAACACTGCATAACTAACGTTAGTGAAGTTGTATGTGGTGGCGAGCGAGTTTGGTGATGAGCGAAGGAACTAAATATCGTAATTCATGTTTGAACCTTTTCTGCAGTCTATTATCGTGCCAATATACCATGCCTCACACTGGGAAATAGCGAACAGGGCGATGATAAGTTAAAAATACATGTAGTTAAATAGGAAGACACAGTCACTATTCAAATGATCTTTAAAAAGAAATAATCATACAAGTTACGCATGTTGGCAAAAGGTATTGGTTTGATTTGTAAAGGCTCTATGACATAGGCAGCTAAGTGCTTCTTTTATGGTTAGAGTGTGTCAGGCGAGTTAACGCGCAAAGTCTTAAAAAGCCCTATTTACTTCTGGTAAAACAATTAATGATGGGACAATAACACATTGACATTTACGGTTTGTAACAAGATAGTTGTCGCACGTGTCAGTATCCATTTACCTGAGTAATTATTGTTCGTGGAATGCGGATCTCCATGCAAGTGAAAAGGAAATAATACTCTATAGCAGTCAGTGCTGCTAGGAAATAAACTTGCCATGCATGCAGTCTACATGAGACGGGATGCATGGCATGTAGTATATACATATATATATATATATATATATATATATATATATATATATATATATATATATATATATATATATATATATATATATATATATATATATATATATATCCTCCTCCTCCTCAGTCATGCTTAGCTGTACTATTGCTGGAGATTTGAAGGCTATCGAAATTTTATACTTCAGTTTACATGTAGAGGTTCACATTTTACTAACCCAATAGTGCTACTGATCCCTCCCCCAAAAATCTGGGACTACGTTCTTCTCTTTATACCGCAATTGCTTTTATTTTTGCATCACATCGAAATATATTCTTGCCCGTGGATGAATGAGGGCACAACGTTCATAGCCATGTTAAGTGTTGGTCATGACCTTGCATTGTCTCACGTGTACACACAGAGATAGATCCAGCTGAACATACATGAGATCGTATCCTCTCAGGATGTGGTTTAGTGGTTCGATATAACCAGCTCTCCATTGCGTTAGTTCAAACATTCGCTCTGCTGCCTAATGTGAGCAAACACTTGCCATAGCCCAAGCTCACCAACGGACTAACTCTCTGAAATGTTGCAGGGACAACCTTTCGGATGATCTAAAGCAGAACCCATAACTAAAACTCTAACTAGTAGATATTGGATATAACTATTGTTTCTGTGGCGTCTCGGGATAGGTTTTGACTCTGTCCTCCCTCGGGAACAATTAATTCATATGAAACAACACCGGCATGTGAAAACCATACCTGAATCCTGCTCGGGAGGTTGTGCGCCGGTGGGCTGGAATAGCGTTATATATGGATAAAGACCCTGGCATATTAT
>OZ012689.1:29600976-29623476 GCA_963942565.1 Maea johnstoni | reverse complement strand
TGACCGAAAGAAAGGTCAACATTCAGACACTTCATAACTGTAATTGCAGTTAAAGGTGAAAACAATTTTAGTAAACATTCACCGTGTTCAAAATGCTAATAGATGTCTACGGAATCCGTATAAGGCAGTGTGTCCGGTTGTTGGTTTGTCGTGATTTTGAAATGCAAAAAATCCAAGTCGTTTGAAGTAAACTGCAACTTGGCTGTATTGGTCGTCGCTGAGCAACGAGTGTCGGTCACAAGGTCATTATTTCAAGGTCAATTACCTTTGATAAAGATCTTGATGGATATGTGTGTGTTAGTGAATAAAGCAGCCAGAGCGAGAAGGGAAGGCACACTACGAGTAGGAATCATGGAGACAAGCACCTTTTACGCATAACTTACATTTGATGCAAGTCGCCAACCGTATCATCAGATACTCTCAACTGCGGTATAGTCATGAGTTATATCATAACAAATACATACAAAATGTGAGGAAGTAAAAGTAATTTTTCCTAGTTGTTTTGTGAGCAAACAAAGATACATACATACTTCTATTTCATATTCTCAATGTCTATTCGTTTTCTGTACATTATATAATCTTTAGTATGTATTTTGAGCTGAAGATATAGTCAATAGATATACATTCTCGCATTAATTACATATATGTCAGTTACATACAATGCCATCCAATATCATCATCAAGGCATTGTTAGTTGTTATTCCATTCGTTTTATTTTGGATAATAGTGGACTAGAGATAGTTGGTATTTCTCCAAACAATACCTCGTTCTCCACTCGACTTTACTTAGATATTACGATATATATTATCGCATCGACCTAGTTGGAATTTCAATTATCATTACGTTTTCTGTTAAAATTAGGCTCAATCATTGCCAGTCGTGGTTGTGGTGGAGGAAACAAGAATGTGTGGCAAAGACCACCATATCAGTCGACCGTCAAACTTATAACACGCCCCGGCTGGCTCTGAGATTCGACACCTTAGACCACTCGACCGTCAGGGTAGGCCCGCAGTGGTGAAAGATGGCGAGCAGTCAGTGGTAATACCTTAGACCACTCGACCAGCAGGGCAGGCCCTCAGTGGTGAGAGATGGCAAGCAGTCAGTGGTAACGCCTTAGACCAGACGACCATCATGGCAGGCGCTCAGTGGTGAGAGATGGCAAACAGTCAGTGAAAACGCCTTAGACCACACGGCCATCAGGGCAGGCCCTCAGTGGTGAGAGATGGCGAGCAGTAAGTGGCAAAACCCTAGGCCACTGACGGCTATCGAAGGAGACCCCACAATGGTTACAGATGGCAAGCAGTTGGTGGTAATACCTTAGACCACTCAGCCGTCAGGGCAGGCCCCGGAGTGGTGAGGGATGGCGACCAGTAAGTGGTAACGCCTTAGACCATTCACCCTAGGTGGAATTTTTGGTAAGGAGAATGTCATTGTAATGAAATTGCGTATGTTCTACATTTTGAACTCGTGCATGTTTATGGTGTGCATTCCATTCTACAGATTGGTAGAGAATCATATCACAGCCGCTAAAAGCTGCTTTAGCTAAGACATGCCCCTATGTTTACTTCCCTGAATCGGGCCACAGACCAATAGAACAGGCGTTATATAGGTCTTGAGGTCTACATTGATTGGTTGAGAATGGGTGAGGGTACTCAATTCTTGAGAGCTAAATGGAATTGCGATTAACGCCTGCTTTGCAGAGGTATATGTGACACATGTGATCTCCCACCCTCCGCCAGGACAAATAAAAGGCGGTTTTAAAGTAGCATCGTTAATGCATAGGTAGTCAGTTTCTCTTACATAATTTCCTCTAACCTCAACCAAGAATTTACTATTTGTCTGAGTCCAAATCTACCCAAACGTTGAATCGTGTCCTAGTCCCACTGACTAAACCGCAGCGAATGACTACACAACGCATAGCAGTCATTGACCCTGTATTTGGGTCCGCGGCATTTTAGAGTGTTGAAGAACTAGATTATGTAATCACTAGCAATGTTGACCAATGTCTGTTACGTCATTTTTTGTATTTATAGGAGACGGTCCTGTAATACCCTCTAACTTTAAAACAACAAAACGACGATTTGTGTAACGCGGCGGGCTATTGTGTTGACTTGTCAACCTCCTCTGACGGATTGAGGTATTTATTATGACAGAATATGTTGGTGGACGAGTAGTTTTATTTAGTATAAAAACTTGGGATGTAACAAACGTTTTTACTAACTATTGATACAACTTCATCAATGCAGGTTTTGTCTTTTGCTGTAAAAGAGGCTGGTTCTTTTTATCTCAGAACGCAAGAAGTTTAATGATATCATGAATTGTTTACGAAAAATGTAGGCTTTGTGGAATAGAATGATATTTAGCACTTAAGCTGGGATTACTACAAAACAGGCAAGTATTACACACGCTGACAAACGTAAGCGTAGGTGAAGGTAACAGTTATCATTACTTATCAAGCTATATATATATATATATATATATATATATATATATATATATATATATATATATATATATATATATATATATATATATATATATATATATATATATATATATATTTATATATATATATATATATATATATATATATATACATATATATATATATATATATATATATATATATATATATATATATATATATATATATATATATATATATATATATATATATATGTGTGTATGTGTGTGTGTGTATGTATATGTACATTGTATGTACATTGTCTAAAAGGTCTTCTTGTCAGTGATACATCAAACGCCACAAAAGTGCCTTAAACACAGGATGTAAGATCTTGGGGTAAAACATATGCAGATTGTTTCAAACAGAGCTCCTATCCACAATTATAGCCCTCCAATCTTACAAAAGAAAATCAATACAGATGGATATATTACCCATCGGATACGCATGGGTAACACATTTCTTGTAAATTTTACATCATTCCAAGTTATATAGTCCAGGCAATCTGGCACATATTTTGGCCAAACCCATCACTAATTGCAAAAGAAACGAAACCTGTTTTATTTGAAAGGATACTATATGAGGAATGATATATCAAGAATCCCACTCAAACAAAATATTGGAACATGCTGAAATTAAGACCGAAAGTTCCAGGTTCCTGAGGGTTAGGGAGGTCTAGGTAGAATGCAGTTAATAGCACACTGGATGTTTGATTCGCCCTATCAAATGCCCAACAAAACCTTTCTTTTACTTGACATTCTTTAATAATAGGACCTAATCTTATATTCGAATTATTATATTCAAGGAGGGTGTGTGTGTGGGGGGGGGGGGGGGGAGAGTTGGTCTGGGTCATTTTACCTCTGGAATAGGAGGGATGGTGGAGAGAGAGCCTTAAATCTGAAATGCGTTTTCATATCAACAGAAGGAAGATTATTTACTTAGATTAACATACATATAATTGATTATTACTCCCTTTAGCCAGTTGGTGGCAGCACTGTAGTGTTAAGTACATTTATCATCTGTTCCTCTCTAATTCTAGCAGCTGATTGGTCAATTTCGCTGCTGTACTGGACTGGATTGTGTTTCTCTAAGTTGCTTTGAACATTGGTCAATGTTAGGAGTTCAATATCATTCCTGCATTGGGATCCTAACAATGCTTTTCAAAAATCTTATTGTTAGGACTCCAGTATATGTATACTACTTCTGGTAGTGCCATGGCAACCAGTAGCGCATACCATATAGTAGAGCAGCAGGGACCCCATTTTAGGGGTCGACCCAAACTGGCAATGGCACACATGTCCTCATGTCCTAATAGCTGTATAGAGGGATTTCAAAATGGTGGCCACTGCTGGTCACACCGCCGCTAGAAATTGTTTTTCAGTGTTTCAAACACTATTTGTACAATATAATCAGCCAACATTGTGTATATGTGGAAGAAAATATGACAGAGAGTAATTAAGATGGATTTAGGTATGTCACGTTAAGTATATTGTTAAGTTTATTATGTCAGTGGCCCTAAAGTTTGGACACTTTAGCTGTCACAAAATTCTGCAGCTTCTCTGTTTATCACCAAATTCAAACATAGAAGAACAGAAAGTTTTATCCTGAGGACTGGTGTTTGAAATCAGTACAGTATAGGCATTTAGCCCCTATTCAAGTTGATTGGACGTATGTCAGTGCCTGGTTGTGCCAACAGCCGTGGATAACATGTCTAAACATATGCCAAGCTCATTTATGTCCCATGTAGCATGTAAATATAAGCTATGGTCCGTTGTGAGGTCATCCATGCATCCAGGAAACTGGGTGGCAATCAAGCATGCAGTTGTGCATTATTAGTCAGGTCTGAAATCTGGGAAAGGGCCTTATTTAAGGAGTTTCAGGCATTTTGGGGTAAAAGTGGTTTGCCAACGGTTTTAGCATAATTTGATATTGCTGAATCTGAATATGATGGATACCAAAGTCAATTTTCAGTTTTAAGCCCCTATTTTGCATTTGTCTGAAACACCCCAAAATATGCAAAAAGGCCTCAAAATGGTCAAAATGATAGGTGTAGGGGTAGGACAGACATCCTAAAATGTTCATAACTCAGCTGAGACCAAACATAGGGTTGAGTGTTTGGTATCAAAATGTTGGTCTGAAAGAGAAGTACCTTTTGTAATAATAATCACATGACTCACTCTAACCCATGATGTAATAAAGGTCATTCAAGGTCAAAATGACTGCCAAATCAAGAATCTGGGATTTTCCCATAAACTATCGTTTCCATTCATAAATTTCTCAGTTTTTTTTGTAGGTATGTATTTCTTATCTGTAGCCACTTTTTCTAAAGGAATGCCTTTTAGTGGAGTTGTTAATCATTTTAGAAAGTTCATTGATTAGAATTATAAGTCCAATTTTGAGATTTAAGGTACAAAGTAGGGTACCAGGCCCACCTGGAGCCCCCTAAAATAGCCTAAAATGGTACAAATTTGAAAATCAAAATGCCTCTATCTTAAGTTTTAACAGTCGTAAAGGAGTAGATGATGCATCAAAATATCAGGTTTAATATTCTCTTTAAACTGGAAGTTGATTTTTAAAAGATTCTAAAATTAAGGGGTCATTGAAGGTCAAATAAAGGTCAAAATGTCATTTTTTCTCTAAAAGATTCAAATTTTGATGAAGAGATTTTGATGAAGTAGCTGTGTTTTGTCATTATATAATTTCCAAACCAAGTTACCACAATAACTGACAGAAGAATAATCTCAAATATGGTCCACAAATACCTTTTTTACCATTTACCGGTGAAAATGAATTTGTTTTAAGTAAATATGGCGGCATGGAATGCGGCATTTGGCTATACCATGCTTATAATAAGTGTTAAAATTTGCTTGTGAGAAAGTGCCAATATGGGACCACTATTTAGGTCATAAAAGTTGTGAAAATCTAACATTATAGGCATTGTTTGGTATCAAAATGCTTGTTGTAAGACAATCTTTCCATTTCACGCAACCAACCTAGGGTAAGGTATATTGTTATGATATTAGAGGTCACTCAAGGTCAAATTAACCCCAAATTACATAATCTAAAGGCATTTCGTCTTTGAATTGTTCAGTTAGCAGCTTATTAAACTCTCCTGGAATAACCCTTTCATCCTGGAAATATCTTTAGGTGAGAAATATCTTTAAAAAGGATTCTCTGACATTTTTTGAGTCATTTCAAGACAAAGTCTGGGCCAATCTTGAATATTTAGGGACCAAATTGACAAAATACCCGATTACCGGTGCACTCAAATATTTAAGTGAAGCAGCAGAAAGTTGACATAACAGAGTAACATTTAATGCATGTATGGTATGTCGATCAGCTTCCATTTCCAATGGGTAGAATACGCCTTTAAACTTGCCTATTGTGTTTGTCATGTAATAATAAAGGCAGTGTAAAATATTAATGTTTCGAGGAAAAAATGAAGGTCAAATGAAGGTCAAAATGTCATTTTTCTATAAAGTTTTGAAGAAAAGATAGGTAAGGAAGTTGTGTATTGTCATTACATAATCTCCTTAGCAAGTTACCACAGTAATTGACAGACAAAATACCTTTATATGCTTTTCCCAAACATGTTTACCCTTTACCTGTGAAAATGAAATAGTTTTAAGTTAATATGCAGATGTTGAATTTGCTATTGGGCAATTCATGCCTATAATTAGCGTTAAAGATAGAGTTGTGAGAAAGTGCCAGTATGGTACCACTATTTATATCATAAAAGTTGTGAGCACCAAACATTATAGGCATTGTTTGGTATCAAAATGCTTGTTTTTCGACAATCTTTCCATTTCATGGAGCCAACCTAGGGTTAGGTATTTTGTTGTGATATTAAAGGTCATTCAAGGTCAAAATAACCCCAATTACAAGACTGAAGGCATTTCGTTTTGAGAATTGTTTGTTAGTAGCTCATCAATTTTTCCTAAAATATATACTTTATCTTACATATATTTTTGGTGAGAAATATCTTTTAAAAAGGACATGCTGTGCCTCCTTTTAAGGTTTTTTCAAGACAACGCCTGTGCTTATCTTGAATATTTAGGCACCAAAATCACAAAATGCCTGATTATATGTGCACCTAAATATCAATGAAGCAGCAGAAAGGTGACACCACAGACTCATATCTTATGGTATGTCAGTTTTCATTTTCAATAGAATATATTAACCTTTCAACTTGCCTGCTCTGACGGCCGTGGGGTCTTAGGCGCCGCCACTGACTCCACACTGTCTCTTACCACTGCCTGGGTTCGAATCCCGGCCTGGGCATGTGAGAAAGTTGCCAGTGACTTGGGGCTAGGCGGTGGTTTTCGCCGGGTACTCCGGTTTCCTTTCCTACTTACAACTGGCTAGTCACGAATTAGCCACAATTGGCATTAAAGTGACGAAAAACAAAATTCAAATTCCTATTTGTGTTTGTCATGTGAGGTTGAAGATAGTATGAAATAATTTTGAGATTTAAGGAAATCTGAATGTCAAACCAAGGTCATCAGGCTTAATTGAGCACTTTAGACTTTGAAACAAAGATCTATATACTGCAGTTGCATTTTGGTCAAATGAGTATTGCTCATTTGCATAAAAAGAATATTTGATAATCATGAAATCAATTGAATAGTTAGTTTACAATAACTCCAGATAAGAAAAAGTCGCTTTGTACCTATGTGTAGGTAAAAGACTGAGACTACCAAGGTTTTACCTAATTCTGATTCAAATTCAGTAGTAAATTAATCAAAGGTCAAACATTCAAATAATTAAAGTATTTATTAAATTAAAGTTGATTTTTAGTCTTCCTACTGCAGTTAAGTTTTCAATGGAAAATATTAAGGCAGTGTAAAAAATCAATGTTTCAAGGATAAAATGAAGGTCAAATTAAGGTCAAAACGTCATTTTTTCTCTATTGGCAATCTGTATTTGGAAAAAAATTGGAAGTCATAAAGTTCAAAGATAGCTTATTGATACTATTTGCACAGACGTTAGTAACCTTGTGAATTTGGAGGCCAGCAAAGATTAATATCCTCAGATCAAAGCTAGAATTATTTTCTTAGCTCATGCAGTAATACTAACTTCAGTCATTATTATCCTAGGGTTCTTTACTACATAGAAACAGAACTTTAGGAGTAGAATTGCTAGCATGATGCTAGGTTCTCTTTACAATCTCTACAGTTTAATAAATTTTCTTGTGTGACGGTCCCTGTTCAGTTTTAGAGGTCATTGAAGGTCAATATGAGCTCTGGTACATATTTTTGAATCCCTCACCTCAGAAGATATTAGATTTTTTACAACTTCCTTTGATGTAAATATTTTGTCACTCATAATTGACTTCGAAACTTACATAGGTTATAGGAATTTCTATTTGAACACTTATTTAACCGGGCTATTTAGCTGTTAATTGAAATAAGCCAAAAGGCCTTCACTGCTTAGGAATGCACATAAAGTAGTCACAGCATGACTGTTAGCGAAAAATGAACCGAATCCTAAATTGGGATTTTTAGATATGCTTGTTTTCCAAAATGGATTGAGGTATGTAAACATAATTTAATTATGCACTCGGTCGCATGTGCTCGATTTGATTATTACAAAAAAGAACCAGTGAACTGTGGTGTTCTACCTTATAAACCTCCAGAGGTTATCGTGGCTTATCTTGGTATAACAGCCTGAATCTTGACATTAATATTAGTTTTTAACCCCCAGATACAATGAAAGTTATCTTTATATGGAAATTATGAACCGTCAAAACTGAACTGACAGGAATGATTGACAATTTCATAAGGATGATAATTTTATAAATCATATGACTAGATTTATAAAATGGTTGTCATTAAATTCCAGAAATTGCCACACGTTGTGCACGCGCACATTTAGAAACACTGGGGGTAAAACAAGAAAAATTCAAAGTATTTAAGTAATAATTTAGTATCTACATATATTGGAATGATGATAGAGAAATCCTATTGATTAGTACTTGTTCATCATAATGATCATAACATCATTGTCTGCTATTGAATTCATAATTTGCCAAATTATTTACAATTTAACCTGGGGACCCGCCGTGGCATAGTGGTTATGACACCTGGCTCCTAAGCAAAAGTTCGCAGATTTAGGTCTCCGCTGGGTCCCCACTCAACTAGCTGGTTAACCTGGTCGCTTTATAAATATGTGGCGTTGTGGAGGTCTGTCTATGGTCCTTGTGCACAGTGAAAAAAACCTTGGATCTATTCGTAAAGAGAAGGGAATTTTTTCCCTGATCCCGGTTTCTATCTCATCGCAATATGACCTAAACTGTTGAAAGCAAGGTTAAACCCCAAACTTTCCTTCTACATTTTAACCTTCGTTTAACCTTTACTTTAACCTCCTATCTTAGTTTTTTTCTACATATTTCATTTAACAAGAAAACATCAATAGGTTTACTCCTACAGGGTGCAACATAGGTCGAAAAAACATTATTTTCAGAGCGGGGCAAGCTGCCCCTAAAGTTGACTTTCCCCGCCAGCACATCCACTTGCCCTGCCACTGTTAAATAAAGGTGAAATTGGACTTTGCCCAAAACATAACTTGCCGAGGGGGGCAAGTCAGGGTCTTGTTCAGCTTGCCCCATTGCCGTTTTTTCCAAATTCACTTGCAACGGGGCCAGTGGTTATGTTGCACGCTGTCCTAGGTAAAAATGAAACTTTCTATTTCTTGACCTCGAAATACAATCAAAAGCAACTCATTTCATCTGGTTATAGGAATGTAGCTGTAAGCTACCTCAGTTCCTGCACTTCATGACTAAACTCATGAATACTATATTTGACCTCTTGACCTCAAACTTTTACACCATCTATATTTTATACTGGCTTTGATCCTTAAATGACAAAAATGGATATGTAGCAAACATTTTAATACTGTTAAACCTTGTGCATGGAGTTTGGTGTATGGGGCGTAGATGACACTGAAAGTCAATATTGGTCTTGTTTTTTAGAACAATTCAGAGATCGCTTCTAGTTAAATTCTTGGCAGTCTCATTATTTGACCTCCACAATTATGCAAATCAACTTGTTACTAGAGTTACAAACTAACTGCTTTTTAATTTTATGAATGTCAAAAATACCTTGCAGGTATATAAAATTACTCATTCCACTGCAATATACAGTTATATGCCCCAAAGTCATGAATACTCTCTTTGATCTTTTGACCTTCATTTTTTCCTTAAAACTCATCAATATTAAAAACTATCTTTGCTTCTACGTGAAGTACACAATAGGCAGGTTAAACAGCAGATCTTTGTCTTGAAGTAACTCAAAAAAACTTGAGAATCCTCTTAAAAGATATTTCACAGCTGAAAATATTAGCAGGATAAAATATGTATTCCAGGAAAATTTAATAAGCCACTTAATGGACAATTCAAAGACGAAATGCGTGAAAATGGAGTTTAAGTCTGACATTGAATGACCTCTAATACCACAACAGAATACCCTACCCTCAAATGGTGGCATGAAATGGAAAGATTGTCTTACTATAAAACATATCAAAGATAATTTATATGTCAATTATTGTGGAAAAACTTGGTTAGGAGATTATATTATGGCAAAACACAACTTCTTCACCAAAAGTCTTTCTTCAGAAATTGAATTTTTTTAGAGAAAAATGACGTTTTGACCTTTATTTGACCTTCCTTTGTTCTTTAAACCTCGGTGATATGTTACAATGCCTTTTATCTTACATGACAAACACAGTAGGCAAGTTTAAAGGCTTATTCTCTCCATTAAAAATGGAAGCTGACATACCATATGCATAAGACATGACGCTGTTATGTCAACTTTCTGCTGCTTCACTAATATATTTGAGTGCACCCGTAATCAGTATTTTGTCATTTCTGGTCCCTAAATATTCAAGATTAGCCCAGACTTTGTCTTGAATTGATTCAAAAAATGTCTGAGAAACCTTTCTAAAGATATTTCTCGCCTAAAGATATTTCCAGGATGAAATAGCTACCCGGAATAGCTATTCCAGGAGAGTTTAATAAGCTGCTAACTGAACAATTCAAAGACGAAATGCCTTTAGATTATGTAATTTGGGTTAGTTTGACCTTGAATGACCTCTAATATCACAACACTATACCCTACCTTAGGTTGGTTGCATGAAATGGAAAGATTGTCTTACGGCAATCATTTTGATACCAAACAATGCCTATGATACTTGTTTTTCACAACTTTTATGACCTAAATAGTGGTCCCATACTAGCACTTTCTCACAAGCCATCTTTTAACACTTATTATAAGCATGGTTTAGCAAAATGCTGCATTCCATGCCGCCATATTTACTTAAACAACTTCATTTTCACCGGTTAATGGTAAAAAAGTATTGGTGATCCTTATTCGAGATAATGTGTCTGTCATTTATTGTGGTAACTTGGTTTGGAAATTATATAATGACAAAACACTACTAACTCATCAAAATCTCTACATCAAAATTTGAATCTTTTAGAGAAAAAATGACATTTTGACCTTTATTTGACCTTCAAAAAACCCTTGATTTTAGAAAATATTTACCATCATCTTCCAGATTAAAGAGAAGAAAATTGAACCTGATATTTTGATGCATCATCTACTCCTTTACGACTGTTAAAACTTAAGATACAGCCATTTTGATTTTCAAATTTGTACCATTTTAGGCCATTTTAGGGGGCTCCAGGTGGGCCTGGTACCCTACTTTGTACCTTAAACCTCAAAATTGGAATTATGATTCTAATCAATGAACTTTCTAAAATGTTTAACAACTCCACTAAAAAGCATTCCTTTAGAATGGTGGCTACAGATAAGAAATACATACCTTACAAAAAACCAAGAAAATTATAAATAGAAATTATAATTTATGGGAAAATCCCAGATTCTTGATTTGGCAGCCATTTTGACCTTGAATGACCTTTATTACATCATGAGTTATTGTGAGTCCTTTGATAAGTATTTGAAAAGGTATTTCCCTTTCAGACCAACATTTTGATACCAAACACTCATCCCTATGTTTGATCTCAGCTGAGTTATGAATATTTTAGGATGTCTTTCCTCCCCCTATTCCTATCATTTTGACCATTTTGGGGCTTTTCTTACATATTTTGGGGTGTTTAAGAAATTTGCAAATTATGGGCCTAAAACTAAAAATTGACTTTGGTATCCATCATATTCAGATTCAGCACCATCAAATTATATTAAAAACACTGGATACCGACTTTTACCCCAAAATGCCTGGGGAAGTTCCTTTTTCTGATTTCTGACCAGACTATATGCCCAGGCTGCTCACGCATTTAGTGCAGGAATCAAAAGTCGGCACTGTAGATGTAAGGATGGTTCCCATCCAACGAAAAGAAGAAATAGCACTAAAAGAACAATTTGTAAGATGTCATTGCAAGACTAGATGTGTCACTGAACACTCTAGTTGTAGAAAAATGTGAATAGGATGCACGGTAGCATGTGGATGCAGCAAGGGTGATTGTTAGAACATGAGGGAAGGAAATCAAGTGTGATGGTCTGGCAGATTATTTAGATGAAGCTGATATGTAGGTTTCTTGGAGTAAGGCCTGGGATAGGCTCCTAGCCAAGATTTTGGAACTAAATGTCCCAATTTGGCAAACCAAAAGCTTTTGGGTATTCTATCCAAATATTCTGATAACAATCTTAAATATGTATTTACTTAACCCATTCACACATAAAGTTCATATAGAAAGTATTTTCTGCTACTCTCGTTAGTTAAAACGAAAGTTAAAAAAAAAACTGGAGGAGAGTTGTATGGCTTCTGATCAAGTGTTCTGAAGTGTTTCCCTGAAAATACTTTTGTAAGTAAAATATTCCCAGAATTGTCAGACCTGCTTAGGCCACCCTGAGTGTGAATGGGTTAATAAGAAAATGCAAAATGTCTGCATTCAAAGTCATAGAAGCTACATTGAGGTAAAAACTGCTTATTACAAATATTATTTTTGAAATTGTCAGTTTTAGAAATGTCTTACAACCTGTGTGTTCTGTGTGACTTCTCAGTATTCAAAAGTCCAAAGGACATTCAAGCACTGGCCTGGAATATACATTCCTTAATTATTTGGTAATTAAACATTTTTTGAACCATACATAGTTTTTTGATAGGTGACTGACTTCATAATTGTACTTTTTATCATTTTCTCACCCTTTGTCCAGAAGATGGTGAAATAACCTATGCTTGATAGAGATACACAAAATGGGGTATAATATCATGCATCAAGTTAATATTAGAATATCATTCCGATTAAAATTGTTAGATATTTTAGCTATTTGTTTGGTAAAACATCAATATAGACAACTTATTTTGTGATTTCTCAAAGAATGTCAGCATTTTAACTTAGTTTTACTATTTATCATGATTTTACCAATATGTTGATTTTTTAACAATTTTGTATTGCAAAGTACACATTGTTCCAATACTTTGATAACGTGGGATTTTCAATATGTTATTATATATACACCAATGCTCTTAATACAGTAGGTTTCGTTTCTTTTGCAATTAGTGGTGGGTAAAACCCTACTTTGCCTGGACTAATAACCATCTCGATCGGAATTTCATGTTGAAAATGAGAAAAAAAATGCATCTCTCAATGTTCAGATTCCATCAATTTTGTCGAAGTTAAATTTGGAAAAGGGTTTTACTCAGCAGGGTAGTGCTGGAAGTTCACTTACCATGTGGTACCGTTGTAGGAGCGAGTGTGGTCCTCCACCCCGGGTATGGGCAGGAAGAGGCTCTCCTTGGGTATCTCGGGGTTGGCTGCAGGGCGGACCTTCCGGAAAACCCTCCCCGGGCTCTGCGCGAAGTACTTCCATGGCACGATGGCAATCGTACCGGGCTGCAAACCCGGGTCGCTGGGCGAGCCGTCTATACTGCGTGGTTGCTGGTCGTCCTCCATTACGTGTGTCCGGAGTCAAACAGTACGCTGGCATCTACATGTAAAGCTAAGACGCAAACAGTCGGCGTCGTCGTCCGTTCAGGCTGTTTGCTGGTATATCTGAATCAGTCGTCACTTGGCAACTAGTGGTGACCTCAACCCCAAACCTGAGCATCCGTATCATTGTTCACAGGTCATTGAACTAAGAAGATAGTACTGACTTCATCCATCCATGCGAGGAACGGGGTCAAGGCTGGCAGCATTTTCTTTAACGAAGGTCAAGGTAGCCTTATCATTAAGCATCGGCCGTGCTTTAAGGAGTTACGCATACCTGAATAGCCGCTCCATACTCATGCGAACATCAACTTCAATTCCCCGAAGGTTGCTGTTTGCGGCAGTTGCTATGACGACCAGCTGACCTATTTTTTTCCTGTTGAACTCTCTGGGCGAAAGGTTAGAGCATTGTGGCCACCTTCGAATGGATCTGAAATGTGTATAAATAAAATAAGAAGCAGGTTCACGATAAATTGGAAGAGGTTAGAGTCTTTTAGCCTCTTTCGATGAATATTTAACCCTTCCGTCAGTAGAGACCACATTGCTACAGTTATTAATGGAACCGCACGCTTCTCGTTAAAGGTCCGCAAGAAAAAAACTATTTCCTGTACTTTTTCATTTATTTATCTATTTCCGCCAATACTCAGATGACATTTTCACCAGGCAGATCGCATCAATCCTAAGTCTATTATTTTCAATCATAATACAAAACGTGCCGTGTTGAATTGTATACTTGAAGTGAGAAGTAGCAACCTTAAACTCATTGGTGTGCACCAAAAGGTTGCTAAAGAGCAGAAATAATCAAACCAATATTACACTTTCTCTGATATCATTGAAATATTGAACAAATGTCCTCATGAATAAAGAGAATACGTTTTGTAATCTCCAGTTATGGGTAAGGAGGGCAATCCAAAAGTTCGACGATACGTCCCCCCCCCACCTCACCTGCTCCGATACAAAGTAAATTTGATGACCAGATTGCTAAGGACTGACATTGTTATTTGGTTTTGCTTAAAACCAGTATATATCTACTTCTCGTTTGGAGCGAATCCACCGTCATACAAAAGTAACCCATTGTACACAGCGGTAAATCTCCTGTAATTGTGAACACCACTATATTGTGAACATATATATTGAACACAATTTCCTGTCCAATTTCTTCCTAATTCATCGAGAAAGGTGTGAATGTCCCTTGTCTTCGGATGCATATCGCAATGTTTTTACTTATGTAGCAACATACACGTGGCGAATACGAACCTATATAAGTTTATCTAAGGTTTCATTTCGAAATAAAGATGCCCAAAAGTATTGAATTCACTATTAGAGCCCATTTCTAGTATTGTACTCGCCCTCCAATATATCCCAAAAGGATTACCTTACTCCTTTTGTATTATTTATCACATTATTATGTTGTATCATTTTTATGTCTGAAAACGTAGTCAATAACGATACAATACAATGCAATACTTGACCCCTTAATCACAACCCTGAAGATGACCAATGTGGCGTAAGGTGGTGAGTGGACGGAGATGGTCACCTACCTTCCTGCACGATGTCCAGCCAACTATGTTTAACAACCTGCCGCACTGACTTCACCACTGTTCAACCCGCCTTAGCTGTAACAATTAGCCGCGGCCCCACCCAGTCTGAGTCTGTGGGGGAATTAGCCTGTGGTATATCTTGACTCTCGGCTGAGCCGCGGCGGTGGCTCCGGGTCTTAGCGCTGGTTTATTTATGAAGGTTGAGCATGCCGTGAGCTGGTGTAATGCGGCTTAACGCGGGATCTGTTGATCTCTGAGGGCTGGCCTCCCCGACAGACACAAATCCCCTGCTTACGTCTTAAAGTCTGCCCTGTTCCCCATCTGGCACGAACAACGCCTGGCATTGTCAGCAACCGAAATATTCATGTGTTTGTGCTATGTTTGGAATGGTTTGCTGTTCGGTCTGGCTTGATATTGGCAGTTATTATTTACGACTGGCACGATACCGGCCAAAGTGGGTGAACTAGTCCGTTGTATTTCCTAGTAAATAGCTGAGACTCATTTTGATAGTATCAGAGATGAATAGTTCAATGTTCTCTCCATTCAATGTGAGCTATCTGCTGGATCTGATTTCATTATGTTATTATACCATGATTATGTATATGTTACAGTGTCTATCATCTTATTATCGTAACCTTTTTGCCATATCACGTGTAAATTCATTTTACCAATTATCAGTTATGTTCTGGAGGCAAAGGGAGTTCCACAGACTCGCCTCACGATACTCATAACTCACTCCCATAGCTAAATGGTGTGTCGAAAGGGTCTGCCCCCATACTCAAGCGGTCTAGCGCTTTTCCACTGACTGTAGGGTTCTAGACCTCTAAATGGCTCTTGACTTATGCAATCGAAGAAATCTAATCATATAATTCGCTCCTGTAACTCAATGTCATAAAATGTGAGGTATGTGTCGATAGTTGAACCATATACATGTATCAACAAACGTAGTATGCAATATCGATACGTGAAAACACAATCAATTAAATGCACATGCGAGGCTGTTTTTAATTTGCTAGATAGCAATTGGATTCCTTGGACATAATGCACAATCAATGCAATTCGTCTATGTGTTGATAGACGAAACAAGTTTAAAATATATCCAACAAGGATTTAATTCACCCTTTTCAGGGATAACTTTGTGTGCAACTTCGACTCTAAAGTACAAATTAAGCAGCTTATTGATAGAGATATTGGTGAAGCCCTGCGTATTTATATCGTTGTACAAGATAATAGTATCGTAAGGTGATGAGTACCATTGCAGGCTAGTTAAAAGCCTCATCCCAAAACACACCTCACAGCAGCGTAATCATATAGCAAGGTGTATCTCCATGTTCCTGAGTGTTGTCAGGAAGAGAATATCATCGCCAAATCTCATTTTTCAATCCATATTCCGTTTTATTTCAAAATTTACAACTTTTCTTTCAAATGACATAATCTCATTACTTACGCAGGTGATGGTTACTGCAGGTTCAGAGTTACTTTAGGGATATCATTGACTATGCCCAATAAGAGGTAATTTTTTGATTTGTTACTGCTGAAGACTTTAACAGGCCATACCATTGAAAGTTTTAGTGCGAAATCTTAACACCAAGTACGTTAGGGTCGTACGGGTAGAAGGCTTTTCAACTATTTATAGCATGCAGGACATCCGGCATTGTCCTGACTGTGACGCACGACCATTGAGGTGTGTCATTGCACGACTGTTTTTTGTCCCAAGCCCACGTGGGATCAACGAGGCTTGTCCTTGCTCAACCACCACTGGGTTATAGGCGCCGCACACAAGATATCTCACTAAAATTTTCAAATGTTTTGGCCCGTAAAAATCTTAAGCAGCAGTAAAGAATCAAAAAAAATATTATTATTATTATTTTTATTGGGCATAGTCAATGTCATCCCTATGGCATCTGTGACCATCACTTGCGCAAGTAATGAGATTATGTCATTTGAGTGAAAAGTTGTAAATATTGAAATGAAATAGAATATGGGTTGAATAAGGACTGTTGGCTATGATATTATCTACCTGATAACACCCAGGAACCTGGAGGTACACCTTGTTCTATGATAATGCTACTATGAGGTGTGTTTTTGGACGAGTCTTTTATCTAGTATGCAATGGTATTCATCACCTTAACATCATATTTGGACATTTTGTCACTAAAACGAAAATCATTGCGATGCACGACTCGATAGAATGCGACGTCGGCAGCGTGAAGTTAAGTGAAGTGGAAGAATAGTGGAGGTTCTTCTTAACCTTTTCTAGAAGATTTTTAAGTAAAATATTTTTAATTTATACCATGCAATACTTGTAAAAGAAATTATTTTCAGTAAAGAGCATTTAGAAGACAGAGACTGGATATTCCTAGTGTCTACTGAGGGTGTATTTTATTGGCTGCATCTATTTGATACGAAGTTCTACAAAAATAAAGCAGAAATCAGGCAACACAAACGAAGTAAAGATAAAAGATGATATACAAAGAACACATGCAAGGACATAATATTACGTATTAAAGCGTTAAACCATCAACAGTAAACAACTGATAACAATAACACCAGATATCATATGCACCACTTAATCAAGATCGCCCATTCATTCGACTACATAACACATCTCAACCCCATGCCCGTTGATTGCTGTAAATAATTAATGCTATGTATTTGCTGAAGGCGAATATCGCGTTTCAATCTAATGCTCGTTGTGCGATCATGCGTCAAGCTCTCCTTGCCGTTAATTAATGAGACGTCATCAACTTTGTCATACACGTGTAGCAGTGTTGATGTCTTTTACACGACTGGCCTGTAACATCATACATGAGACACCAACACAAAACGACGATTTAACGACGATTGTTTCACCGCCGTGTAAGGTTATGCATGTTGCTACATGTATGCTACTGAGAGGAAAAGCATCTTTGCTGCTAATATGTTATCACATCAGTCTGAGACTGATAAGGCATATATGTCACTAGAGATATCAATGACACAGAAAAACTGATATAAACCGATGAACATTCCTTAACCCTTTATTGTAAATTGTTTGGTCTTTATGGTCATCCGTATCAATATCATTATGTATCTTTCAAAGTAATACAATTGCTATGTAAAGGTTCTTGTATAACTACTAAAATAGTACAACCGCACATATGTAGTAGTAGTAGTAGTAGTAGTAGTAGTAGTAGTAGTAGTAGTAGTAGTAGTAGTAGTAGTAGTAGTAGTAGTAGTAGTAGAAGTAGTAGTAGCAGCAGCAGTAGATTATGTAGTAGTAGTAGTAGTAGTAGTACATGTAGTAGTAGTAGTAGTAGTAGTAGTAGTAGTAGTAGTAGTAGTAGTAGTAGTAGTAGTAGTAGTAGTAGTAGTAGTAGTACATGTAGTAGTAGCAGCAACAGTAGTAGTATTAGTTCATGTAGTAGGAGTAACTGTTCCTGGCAAGCAGAAGTTGTGAACGTCCTACCGCATTCAAAATGAAGCAATGACTCGAATATATTTGACATCTATCACCCCTGTCATGCCTCTTTCCATTCTTTAAGCCAGGTTGAAAAAGCGAGATTAGTATTTGTCGTTTCACCTGCAAAATAGCACTATTCCTCACCAGCAATAGGTGAAATAGGTGACGAGAGATACGCAGGTGACTTCTCACACCATAGCAACAGCATACTTTCTGCTACGTTATGTTTTTGCTTGAAGTTTTATGGCAGGAAATATGACGATCTCTCTGACCCAGAGCGCTACATGACGTATTGCTCTTGCCCTGCTATCTCTATACATAATTAATGCTGGCCTCTTCTCGTGATATGATCATATGTAAGCACACAGTACCGGCAAGCCTGATGACCGCCAGTCTTAACCCGTGTACGGCTCAAAGAAAAAACTATTGCTCAACTTACTTACAACTTACAACTGGCTAGTCACGGATTAGCCGCAATTGGCATGACATGATTGTGACGGAAAACGAAATCTCAAATCCAAATCCAAATACTTTTTGTCTTGGTCGACAGTCAAAAAGAGGTTTTGCCCCCAAGAGGTCCACGCATTTATTAGATAAACTAAATGCAGTTTAAATCATTAGAACCGCCACAATTTATTCTGCTCGTCTCCTTAAACTAACTGAAATCTGTTGCGAAATGGCATTTTGGCACCATGTTGAAATCGTAGTAATTGTTATGCCATATTTTTGGTCTATCGCTACCCATGCTATTTGATTATTGCACAAATATGAAGCTCATATCAAGAGTTTATAAAAATGTTTCCGCAAGTTACAAGCATAAAATGACAGCACGGATAACAAATGTGTAACTTTGTGACTGCATTCGAAGGGGAATGCAGAATTGTAATTTAACCGCGCGAGCATTCAAAGCTTTGCTTTGTCGTCAGGTTAAAATATAAATTATTAATATTGAAGCATGTTATCTCGCACGATGCAGTACATGTAAGTGCTGTTCAGTTGTACAAGTGTTTTATCAAATGGTGCGAGAAAAACAACTTTGATTGGAAATATAACCATAGAAAGATAACAATACTTATTTGCTCGGTGAATCAAATTATGTTGCCTCTCTCCCATCTCCCAAGGGAAGACCTATCAAACTTGAAGACATTTGAAACAGCTGTGGTTGGCAGGGTAAAATAAAACTAAAACAGATAGAAAGACCCTTATTCAACCACCATTCTAATCAAAGGATTGCAGTTAACTTATTTATTTATATTTTGCAAAATGTTGAGCTTATCTTGGCAAATTACAGAAATCGTATTTCTGTATATTACCAATGGTGCATGGTATGCAATAGTTCCTGCACACCAGCAACCATATTCACCTGTAAGGAGTTAACACAAGGCACGTCACTAACTGTAATTAGACAGTAACAAGTCTGAAGGCAAGTAAGAGCAATTCACTAATGAGGGTTGGCCTCGCCCTCTGTCAAGCCACGGAAAGTGCGAGTCGTATTATGGTTACTTCCTTACTGTTATTATTACCACCTCTCATGCACGGAAAGCATGCAGTGGCCACACAGCATGGCCTGATGCTTGAGCTTAAGCTGACACTGTAAGTCTTAATTGCTCATTAGGATAACATGGCAGGTAAGAGGGCACGGGGTTGCTATGCCGTTAAGTGTAGTAACACAGGGGTTTCAGACAAAGTGCGCATACATCTATATATATATATATATATATATATATATATATATATATATATATATATATATATATATATATATATATATATATATATATATATATATATATGTGTGTGTGTGTGTGTGTGTGTGTGTGTGTGTGTGTGTGTGTGTGTGTGTGTATGTATGTATGTATATATATATATATATATATATATATATATATATATATATATATATATATATATATATATATATATATATATATATATATATATATATATATATATATATATATATATATATGTATCATACGACAGTAGGCTTTTGCAACGGGTTGTCTCCGTTGCCACACCCATTTCCTTAATTCTGGAGTGGGTCGATTGGTGGACGAGTGTGTCTACGTAGTTTAAAGCGTAAACAAATTTTAGAAAATGAAACAAAAAGGTGCTCTTGATATTGAGTTTTGTGGAATTTAACCTGTAGGGATCTCAAAATGCCATTATATTAATAAATTAACTCCATAAGCCACTTTTATTCAGATATTACGGAATTGCAAACTGAATGTACACATGAAAAGAATATTTAATGATCCACGGAAAGACGAGTAATTCAATTTTACCGTGAACATCTAAGTTACGACTTTGTAATGGATTACGGATTTCCGTCGTACCATGACGTCATCTTTTGTGCCATATTCCGCCGATAGAGAACGCCATGTGTCATAGTTGTGCGTGTTGCCCGGTCATAACGCTGTTTGGATACAATTTAAAGGAAACAATCCATAGTCATTATGTGTTTAAGCAATGTTTAGAACATGAAAAGATCTGGCGGCAAAATGTGCTGTTAAAACAATAGGTGATCATCATTTCACGCGAGATTATCGTCAAGCGAGACATGAATCGAACAGACAGACATGAGGACATAATTTTCTCGGCATCAGTGTGTATGCAGCTAGATACGTTGGAGATGACCTAGCCATGAACGGCACTTGCAGGGCCAGCACTCAGCGCTCCTCAGCTACGCGAGCTATGATAAACAACTATGTATATGTATATCTCATAACAACATACTTTAGCATACATGTTGCAAATCATTATAAAAAGCAGCCATACTATATTTGACATGGTTCCTTTTTCATGGAACCACATTTATTTGTGTATCGATCTAACTCTTATGGAGTTGATATTAATACATCTTCTTTAATCATATGCTTATAACTTATTTGCTTAATTGATGAGACTTTTTTAATTGTCCGGCCTGACTTTCTGCTGGCCTACAACCTATATGTAAGGAAATTTCTTAGAAAGATACCTTGCTTTCGAGACCTCTGCTCTGGCCCTTTTGGGCAAATATTCACTCATTTTTGTATTGTATGTTCCAAAATTGATATATATTTTAGCGTTTTTAAATAAATTCCTATAGAACCATATCAAAGGTTATGATAAAATCATCAATATTGTGTTGTTGATTTTTCCGGTTCATATCAAAAGTAAGCCTTGTATTTACCCCTATAAGCTTCTGAGGAAATAAACCTTCAAGTCATTATGAACCAATTTATCTATGCCGGACTGGATTCCTTAAGCAAGAAATGCTAGAAAACTGCACGTATAATGATTAACACCAGATTTCTTGCTTTCATTTAGAAAAAAGAAAAAAATCATTTCAATTGAAATAAGATTTGGTTTATAAATTAGGATATTCGAATATGTTTTAAAACGAAGTTACGATATTCCAGATTGCGAAAGGTTTTCTCACTAAGTTTGAATATCTCAGCTCAGGGCAAACGATAATATGCTTACAACCAAAGCCTATTAAAGGGACCACATCTACAGTGATCAAGCGCCATTGTTTGACATTAGCGTCCATTATAATCTTTGAGGCTAATTAAATGAGCAAAAAAGAAGTGAAACAGGTACCCTCTACTTAGGATAATTTATTAAGAAATGAAAACATCGAATATTGGACTGCATTAGAACGCAGTATGATGTCGTTAAGACCTTTTTTGAAATTTCTACTAAATAATGTAAAATACAATGATTTTATTGATTAGGGTGCATGTGCATGCAGGACACTCTTGAGGGGTACACCACCGTTCAGTGCTTAATATTGCAAGAAGTATGATTGTATGCATTTCCTTTATTCAGAGTTTGACGCCTAGTTATGCCGTCTGGTTGGCGTGAGGTCTATCAGACTTGCCTCCCTTACAGCCAGTTTGCCAGAAATGTACTTCATAATATTGGGATAGCCAATTCATTTAAGATGAAGGTCGTACCTCACGCATACAGGAAGACCCCTCTTGTAGGAGCATTATTACAATCGACACTAAGTTTGAAATCTCTAACCCAGTAGAAATAGTTATTGATAAAAGTAATTAGCAATGATTAATGACCTGGTGAAGTCCTACATGTGAAATAGGCCAATAGCATGCCTTGAAATGACTTTCCG
>OZ012689.1:29570976-29595976 GCA_963942565.1 Maea johnstoni | reverse complement strand
TAATGGTAACCAGCAAATTCATAATCATTTTGGAATGTTTAAAAGCCAAACGATCTTCTCCATAGTCATGTCATCTCTCACATCATCTGCTTATAAATGTAACCCCATAAGCTAACTTAAGGAAAACTGGCTCCTAGAAGTCGTATATAAATATGTATCATTATATATGGGCGATGACAGTCTGCTGGGCTATAGTTTTGTCACGTGTTTAGACATTAAGCAAAACTATTGGGCATCACTAATTAATTGAGCCAATTAGGAATAACTCATTGTGTGAAACACATGTGCGATTACTGTCTATCAGTTTCATTCTATTATCTAGGAATGGTGCTACAATGCACATCGCTAATTAGTAGTGCTAATCAAGATAAATTCAATTGTCCAATTTTCCTACAAAGTTCTTATCTATTAAGGTGTTCATGCAGTAAATTATCAAAGTATGTCATACGACTTTCCTTTATTAAGCATTATGCTTTGATGCCTAAAAGACGGAAATGGTAGGTAAATGGTTCAGATTATAAAGATGAAGCAAACTAATGTTCAGTAGACTTCATGAGATGCTAGAAGAAATTCAAACAAAAGCGTTATATTTAGTTCTTAGTTTAATTGCACCTATTTTACCATACAATTGCAGAAGAAGTTCCTTGAACTCTGGTGTAGAACGAAGTTCACCATCTTCTGAGATCTAGCTAAATGCTACTCGTTATGATAGCGAACGTCACACAGAAATTAATATAAAATCTGTATGTACGAGACCTTGGTTATTAGTATTACTAATAATGCTTTCTGTAAGCCATGACAAAAACATTGAAAAACCTTCAACAGCCTCATAAAGCAAGTTTGATAAGACTTTATGTCGAGGCGCCGCCAGTAGTGTAATATACATCAAAAATATATCACTTGAAGGGCTTCACAAAAAGAAAACTCATTTAATCAAACAATTCTGCATCTGAAATCTAAATATACTTTTTTTAATATCGAAATAAGTTAGAACCACATGTATGGTTTCCACAAGGTTTCTGAAATATAATAGAGATGTTTAGAAATCTAAGATTAGAGTATTCAACATCAAATTCAAACATATCTCGTTCCATGTCACCGGAGACTGAGGATATATGTAGCACCATATACTCAACACATCCAAATACAATTACACGGTTTGACCTGCACTCCTTAAATTTACTTACTTTATATTTGATTGACGTAAAAGACACCACTGCAATGTTATACCTATTTGTAATATAATACTTTCGAATTACGAAAAAAACATTGCAATTTTCCAATCAAATGTGAACAACGCAATTAAACTTTCCAATTTGTCGATAATAGTAAAAGGTACAGCAACAAAGACGGATAGGATAGTAGAATTGACACAGCCATATGACAAATGTATCTGGCTTCGTATTAAGTCAATTACGGAACCCTTTGTTATAATCTCTGCCACACAATAGTAATATTACATGTAGTAGTGGTAGTACGTATGTAGATGAAGTTATGTAGGGACAGAGATATGTCTTTGTTTTCGTTAACGTTGTCCATGAAGAATGTAACTGATTCAGGTTTGAACTGCCACCTATCGTACAATTGCAATACTAACGTGATCGCATTCATCTATTCATCCCCATCTGTTCACTGGTTCGAGGCACAGGGGTTATGTCAAAGGAATATGATGCATTGAACCTGTGTACTATTTGCTCGTGGAATAAAAACGCGCTCTCTACCCATGAAAATGACTTTGTATCCCTTAATATGCTTTTCATTGGACTGGTTGCCGATAGAAATAGGGAAATGCATTACATATATAAAAGCTCAAGATACAAAGATTCCTATCTTCCTTCTAGAGTCCAGAATTCTCTGCTATTTGAGTAATGTTTGACTAGAATAACGTTAAAATCTTAAAATAGATTGTTGAATTGTTGACAAGCATATATTTTGGATTAATGTATGAATTTTTTTTAATTTTCGAAATATCTTGGACTTTATTCCACTTTGCAGTTTATAGTTTGACGATGCAAAAGAGTTCAATCATGGTAGACTTGTAAATTCATGTGAGATGTGAGACCTTTCATACTCATACCTAGGTGTTCCATTATTGTATGTATATAAGGACTGTCAAGTAGTTTCTTTATACATTTTTTAGTATGGTCTTGTAATCTAAGATGTTAAGATATATATTACATTCCTGCTCCTACTCAGTTTGGCTAATACTTTTGGGGACAAGATATCGCTAGTATAAGATATTCCACTTATTTCAATTTTTGCAATAGACGGCATTTCTTGCACATTGGAAAACGAAATGGGCATTAGCTGAGCTGGTTTCTAACAAGAGAGGTGTCAATTTCATTATGAGCTTTTATTAAAACTTCTAAAAGTTGTCCAAGCACTATTGATTACCAATGTACGTCTTACTCCAGAGATTCGTTATGCCTGACAAATTATTTAGGATGTTATGATCCCAAATCTGCTTATGCTACGGGCCAACAGGTTCATGCCTCTCATATCAATATTTCTTCTTAGTGCTTTCCCAAGATTTCAGCACAGAGGACAGATAAATAGTATGAGACTGAACCACCTTGCCTACGTCTTTGCAGAATAATGTTATCTGAAAATTTCCCTTTTTGCTGAACTTTTGACTGGGCACCATTTTGCAATTTTCTATTTTATTGAATAAGAGAAGGTCTGAGATTTTGAATTTAGTCTAGGTTTGTCTGCTGAAGTTCCTGTTTATTTTTGTATATTGTTTTCTTCTTATAGTATGAGGTCATTTTTATTCTGTTTTTAACCTCATTTATAATATCAAATATTTGTCTAATAGTTTCTCCAAGAAAGGGTACAGCCAAAAAGCAGTTTTGATCACTATGAATCAATTTAGGGAATTTTGACTTTATTCTATAAGCTAGTATTGCCGATGAAAATCTGTAGGAGTTGTTTAGCAAAGTGATAGGTCTGCAGTTCTTTAAATTATCACGAGTTTTGCCAGACTTTGGTATACAAGTAATTAGACCACTTAGAAGACTGTCTAATAATGTTTCATGTTTGATTGATAAAAGAGAGTGCCTATGTCAGGCCAGAACGTTTTATAACACTCGCAGGAGCAGCCATCAGATCCAGGACATTTGTTGTTTTCCCATTTTTAACACATGTTCTAATTTTTCACGACTTAATTTTTCATCCAGTTTTTTTTTCGTGTCTGCAAATTGTGTTATGCCCAAGTCACAAACAATACATAACCTATTTACGATCTGAAAAAGAGACCAAAAAATTATCTTAATGTGAAACAAACCTGAGAGTGTCTCAAGTTTGATCTCAACTGTCTCACGGGGGTTGTGCTGGATGTGACTCATAACCATCTTGAGACCACAATTCATTAGAGCATGTGAATTTATTCGCAAGAGTAATGCACAACCAACTTGAGACATTCTTGAGACACGCCCAAGACACTCTTAAGTCACTCTCAAGTCAGTTGAGAAAAGCCTGTTTGTGGTATTGAACTTGAGACTAACTTGAGTTGGTTGTGAGAGTATCTCGCGACCTATGCACAGCCACAGATACACACTTGTCGTGCCACCACTTGGAATGTGACCGCAACACACAAGACCTGTCTTCAGACACAACCGACTTGGTTGTGCTTTATGATTCCAAGATCAGTAGATCTCCCAAATGTCTTCATGGAATCTGACCGGGCTATTAGATAACCTGTTACCCACCACAATTCTGAATAAGCATTTTTTTGTTTCCCTTTTATTGTGGAGTGATTAGCAAAATTCTTCTTGAAGATTTAGAACTTTCCAAAATATTTCTAATACTTTTACGTTTGATTTTGAGCTCTTTGATATTTTTTTAAATAGATCTGAAGTTCTCTAAGTTTAAGAAGTATGGTGACGTTTCCTCCCTGTGATATATCTATAGCCCTGGCCCTGCCTTGTTGGCTTCTAATGCTTTCTTCTCTTACGACCGCTAAATTTTTCATCTTTGAGGGACAAACTTACCATACAAATTCTATTTATTTTGATGAAACGAACTGCAGCAACATGTAATAAACTTGTGCTTCCTTTAATATTATATCAAATGATGCATCTAGCGAATTATGGGCATTTCTTCTACCTTCCTTGATATTATTTCTTCCTTTGAGATGAAAGTGGGCTATACTTGACCTCACACAATGCAGACGCATAACAGGCATCCTCATAAGGAACTGCCTCCACCTTTGGCACACACACCTGCGTGGAGAGGACACAGATTAATATAGTATGTTCTATAGTTAGCTGTCGTACATGAAATCTCATCAACAGCTTGGTACCTTTTCTAGTAAAACGCCTGAGATCTGAAGCTCTATAATAAGTGAATGTTGCTGATAGGGAGAAATCACGCAGGTGACAAGCCTATAAAATATCTACTGAAATCGAAGGTGAACAAATTATAGTTTTCGTCCTTATGAATACCATCTAACTTGATTCAACTGTTAACCCTAATACATTACTAGCTACACTAGAATAAATCCTGCCAATCTATTCCTATGAGGGGAAAACACACATTGAAATGAAACTTATACTTAATTTGCGATATGCATGTCAACAGGAAATGTTTTTTGTTATGTTGGTAAATGACGTAGATACTAGATTGTCTGCAGTTGACATACGCCTCAGACTATCTTGGCTGGATGAGTGGCTTCAGGTTCCTTTGATGTAGTTTTAAATGTGAATTGATATATTGTTTTCATTACAACCTTTATAGGGGTTCGATTTCGCCCATTTCCTGTACAGTCTGACTACGTGTATTACACTACGCCATCCTGTGTAGGATGTTAATCTTAGGATGGTTTTTTTTCATAGCACAGCTAAATTTCACTGTGCTTCACAAATCGTGGATTAGAAGTGACTGGATGCAAAATGATTGAGCAATAACTTTCGGACACTCAAAATACATCACAGTGAAGATGTTTCATATGACCCGGAACTCAGTACTGGCCAATTCACCCAAAATTAAGATTCCACACTTTGAATTTTACTAAAGCCCTGGTCACATATGACAAAGACCTCCGTGCGGCTGATTGATCGCATGCGTCCAAAGTGTCGTGAACAGGTCACATGCGGCCAAACAGCGATCTTTCATTGCTGGTCACAAAAGAATTGGCCGTGCGGCCAGTCGTGACAAGTTTTACAATCACGGAAATGTTTAATGCACTATCATCTTTGCGCAGAGGATGCACGGCCACCCTGAGGAGGCCTTCCTGTGGCCTCACGGTCATTATAGAATAAAATTAACATTCATCTTTTTAAAGAGTGCCATTAGGCACTCTCAAGGATCAGTGGGAGCGCCGCACGACCTTGAATATCGCCGTGCGTCAGACGCTCAGTCAGTAAATGACCGTAGGAAGGTCGTGGACCGTAGACTGATTTGCGAACACGTTCGCTACGGTCCACGACCACTGATCTTGGACCTCACGGCCTCTACGGTTGAGGCCAACTCCTTGAGGCACTCGCAAGGTGATGCTGCGATCGCCACGGTTTTGGCCGCAAACAGGCCGCAAACAGACCGCACGGCGGACGTATGCCTTATGTGACCAGGGCTTAAGTGATCCTTACTTAACCCCGATAGGTTCTTCATGCAAGGATGTTATGACTCTGCCTAGCCTAGCAAGGTCATGGAGACTCTCGCTGAATGCTGCGTCATCCCAGTAGAGTCTCCCAATTATCTCTCTCCATTTGACTGTTCGCGATACTGTTGATCTTGATCCCATACCATATTATGGATCTAAGAAGAAGATTACCTGTAAGCTTTGATGGGATCGCCTTTGAGAGGATGAGCTTGAATTAAACACAAATACCCTTTAAATGATAGAGCTCAGAATATTGACGTGCTGACTGGTAGCCGGATTTCTGTAGAGATCATCAACGAAGCCCTTGAATAGTTGACTAGGTACATCACGCTACATAAAGTAGCTCAATCTGAAGGAAGAATATTAAGCCTTATTGAAATAGAAATCTCACCTACGTGTATTAGAATATGAAAGATGGGCAATCTATGTCGATTTGAAACATTATTTTCTGATCGTTAGTTGTACTTATTTGGCTGTGAAGCTTGGTGTATTTTAGAACAGTACTTAATTATGATAATTGATTCCGGCGTTTCGCTGGAACGACGATGCAAAAATCAAGTCTCGAATTGCCAAATTATATCTTTTATATATTTTTATTCACTGGCTGAGTGCGAAAGGAAACCTTAATCCTAACAGAAACGGTAACTTTAAATTGCACTATTGCTTCTAAGCATGACAATTATATTCTTAAATTGATTGTTGTGACTGAATTAGCATATTCTGTTAATAGGGTTTGAAAACATGTAAAAAGTCCCAAATTTGAGACCAAACTATAATGCTGGTAGAAGATACTCTTCAGATGAGTAAAACTGGTTGAAGTAAACTCTTTTGGGAGAAAGCCTAGGGGATTTAGAGAAACTATTGGCACGGTAAATGTCGAGACCTGAGCCATGTCAGAATACATGAAATACGTAACGATATATATTAGACTTTTTTCCGAACCCCTTATACCGTAAGTAGTACAAATCAAGTTTGTTTTCACCTCCTATATATTTTACTTCCTCTAGTTTAAGGGTTGAGTGCAAGATTCTCAGAAATAATCGTCTGTGGAATCCCCCAAGGAGACCAGAAGCGCCGATAGTATGCTACCTAATCCTTATCATATATTCCCGTTAAATGTGCATCGTGGGTAAAGCATCAGCAAAGTTTTTGCATGTTACCCATAAGTTTAACTGATGTATTTTATGAAATAGTCTGAGATTAGAACATTGCCTTTAATGATTACAGTGAATAATCACACTTTACATGGCACGATTGATGTCTTTAAGATGATTTAGAACGACTGTCGTTACCTATACAGTCCAGATATGCATGTCTAAAGGTTCCATAAGATGGGAATCTACCCAGATACTTATACTGGGAAACCTTTCCCTGTAGAACAGGCGTCTACTCAGTCCATGCCACACAGACGTGGTATCTTACAATCTTAGTAAAGAGCAGCATCTTACAAGTCTGTTATCGACTGTGTAAATAATCAATGATGTGCATATTGTATACGCAAAAAGAAGAGTAGATGTATGGGTTCTCTGTTAAAGGTGCTCACCGAGAAGTAGCTATAACAGAGGGCGTGGCATAAAGTATATAACATTTATGGGTTCAATTCAAAGGGTAGATAATGCTATAGAGCAAAAATAGTGATGTGTTTCCGATTTTCAATATTCTGCACAGAACTTCCCCTTCCTGAACAATCCTTAACACTTCCTGGTGAAACCATACTTGACTTTCCTTTCCATATTTTCCGATTTTAGATACAACAAAAGCTTATTTATATATAAAGCTCATTAAATCACTGAGAAAATTATTTTCCGTGATCGCCCATCTGTCCTTTGCCCTGCCTCAGTTACACCATGTGCTGCCATTCTAATACTTTAAACCAATGTGCAATGTATATATCAAGGATATCTATGAACACATTCACATTTGGAGCATATCAAGTGTAATTGGTTTTAATAATGAATCTTTTGAAAACTATTTCTGAAAATTTTATTTTAGGGATTTACTTTGAAAGTTCAGTGGAACTTGTGAGTTTATTTTTGCTTTCAATATAATTATTTTGGTCGTGAGTAATATTCCAGAAATACGATCAGGTTTCAGAAAATTAGGAAAAACCTATCCAACCACTATCTACTAAAGGGGAGAAGATGATTTGGCTGCGAGGTTTGTGTCAAAATGTATTGAAAATATTATGAATATCCAAACAATGATATCCCTAGAATGATGATAAAAATCTTTTGAAATAAGATAAGACAGTCTCCAGTATTGCCATTAGGTAACCAGGGGGTATTCCACGATTAAGTTAGTTTGCTAATGTTCGCACTAAACTAAATGTTAGTGCAAACTTAGTGATCTAACTTGAATTCCGGTTTCACAAAATAGTTAGTCATCTAAGTTTTAGACTATACTTACTGGATATTTAGTCTGAACTAAGTTTCAGACTAACTGGCGTGAAATCGCTATACACATAGAAAAACAGCCGGGATAGATTGATTATCATGATAAATCATTATCATAATCACTATGTAAGGCCCATTAAATCCTTTACTAACAACTATTCTACATGGAGTTGAAATAAGATTTGAGGAGATGATACTTGTTATTATTTCACAACAAAATTACTAACTGCATGCTGTAGTTACGGTTATTAATGTAGATGTCAGGATAGACTATTTATTAGAGAAATATCATCTTGCTGCTCTTTCATTAATCAGAGACAGATGCCTTTACGTTCAAGTCCCAACAAAACTGATTAAACTACGACTACTAAGAAATGGAATTCTTCATTAATCATATATGCATTCAATCAATTGAATCAATGAATAAAATATCAGTATCAAAGAACAATTTACACTTGAAAAGGCCACGTGAGAACAGAAGGGCAAACATCGATGAGTCCCTTGAGTATAGTGACGTGTGGTAATTTGAGGTCATTCTTCAATACCCCGACTAATCATGCAAAAGAATATTAGAAATTTATCCAAATTTATCATGCATGCACAAAGACCATATGGTCTAGACCTGCCACTTGACAAGTGGCAGGTCTAACCCAGATTCTGAGCGGAATACTCTTGCTATTTGCTATTTGCAACATTTAAACTTCATACCAATTTCTGAGAAAATGAAAGATAATCGTCTAGTCAACTTGTAGATCGCAGAGATTTAGAACCAAATCCAAATTGAATTAAAGGAGATACACTGCCCTCTATATTGTTCCTAGCTATAATAAGTCGAAGTTGTGAGCAAATCCATTAGCAGTTTGCATACTCAAAGTATTCTAATATTGACCATGTTTTTGGTGAAGTTCAATAATAGAGGAAAACGTTTGAACGTTTCCTGCCGTCGCACAGATTATTATATATTATGGATTTTATTCTGTTAAAATAACAAAATGACTTTTTTAACAAATATTATACCAAAACGCCACCTTAGCTATGGTAAACAAATGGTTTATAGGACTAATGTGCATGGTATATGCTAATAACATTAGCCGATATTATTGGATTATGCAAAATATTGCCATTGTAATGTGTTGATATGATATACAACAATATGAATAAAAATCAAATGACCTGTGAACGAATTACAAAATCAATCATCCTAAATACTAAGTAGTACACAGTCAATGCCCAACGCGCTTCTAAAATATAGAGAACACATATTCCGTTGATTAAATAGGCTGCATTGACCTTTTGCAGTAAAATACACACCCTGTCTGTAGTCTATCCTCTCATCATGTTTAAGTCTTGAGTTAGTACGCTGGTGCTGCGATAACATTTGTTCTGTTTGGCCTGATTATGTGAAAATGCCAAATACCTGCTAAAAGGTGAATACTGTAAATCACTTAAATATGGCGTGAACATTAAATAGCGCAATTACGATACTGCCCTAGATAGCGTGATCTAGGTATAGCGGTGAACGGGGACAGCAGCAGCAAGTTCAATTAAGATTTTTATAAAGACGGGAATTATACAATAGTGCATATGGACAGAGCGCTATTATCGCTATCTTATTGTTCCCGCTATACTTCAGTGATTTACAGTATCCAGGCAGACCTTTGCCAATCAAAAAACAAAGCTCTTGTTGTTACTCATTTGATTCCTGACAAGCAGCGGTTTGGAGAACAAAAGGAAACGCTTTGGTGTCATTCTAAGGTGATCTTTATCATTTGTAATATAGCCCACAATTGAATCAGTATGTAGAAGTGGAAGGCAATGAACACGTTTGGCTATTCTGTCAAAATTACAGTTATTGCATATACGAATAGATGCACACTATTTTTAAACATTCAAAATTACGTCACACTCTATGCCACACACACTCTCGTACTCATGCAAAACACATACACAGACATAAACACACCTGACACACACGCAAACGTACACATATATGCGAACAGACACGCAGACTCAGCCGAAGTGGACTATATTTCACCTGTTGTTTGGACTAGATTTTCACTTTTGATTTATTCTACTGTTTAGTCTAAACTGCTTCGTGACATTGCTATCTTTGCTGTGAAGTGCAATCAGGTGAAGTTTCATGGGAGGCACTCAGAGTTGAACAGCCCGGGCACGACTTAGTGACCACTCCCAGTACTTAGGCATACCCGGTAAGCATGTGCGGGATGAAAAACAACTCCAGTGCCCGAGTGTTTGTCGCAATACAGTAGGCCGCACATTAAAACAAGTCGTATATAACAGCCGCACTTGCAAAGATACAGATGCTTTAGGGAACTGGGTTTTTTTTGGATATGATTCTTGGTGATGTTTTTGCCATGACTGCTATGATGGTAGAATGGCATGATGGTAGTTCGGCATTTATCATGTTAAAGATTTTCGAAATATACTCCTGCGCTTGAATATCTTTCTCCATCATCCAATTTGTATGCTTTGGAACCATTCATGAATCTAAGTAAAAATATTGTATGGTAATCTTACTAAATCTCTCTCTCTCTCTCTCTCTCTCTCTCTCTCTCTCTCTCTCTCTCTCTCTCTCTCTCTCTCTATATATATATATATATATATATATATATATATATATGTGTGTGTGTGTATATATATATATATGTATATATATATATATATATATATATATATATATATATATATATATATATATATATATATATATATATATATATATATATATATATATACATATATATATATATATATATATATATATATATATATATATATATATATATATATATATATATATATATATATATATATATATATATATATATATATATATATATATGTGTGTGTGTGAGTGTGTGTGTGTAGGTCTTTGGGTGTTTTTCAAAAATATTCATCTATGAATATCTATGAATAAATAAAATAATATCTATGAATAAATAAGCCAATGCCATTCCACTTCCTGCTTTGACAGGTGACCTTCCTCAATAACCATGAAACTAGCAAAATATTGCCATACAATTATCAAACTGAAGATTAAGGCTATCCTTAATTTTATGACGTCCATCCAAAGGCTTCAGACGCTGCTAGATCTAGTACCCTTCACCCACGTAAACTTATTGTCAGGAAATGGGTGAAATCACGTATCATATGTTAATTTCCTGATAGGAAATGAGTGATATATGGCATCTTGATAAGGCACAGCTTCTAACACCATGTCCCAAATAACGTCATCGGGAAGTCGATCTACCTGATTGCCGACAGGAACATTTAGCATCTTATCATAGTTTCCACGAAAGAGACATTTTCTTGCTATCAATTTCGCAAAGTGAGAGATTCCACTTGATATTCCCCTCCTTAGCAGTGGCTAATTCAACACACCTCCTGAAAAGCTTGTCAGCCCCTCTCTTCACACTGACACGGGCGATATTCATCAAGGTGATCGCTAATAAAACATAATATATTGATACAATAAACATGATAGCTTTTATCTGGGGGGAAACTCTTCAAACTCTCCCGGCAAGGCGCACGGTGATGATCCATTGTGGAGATGGGCACGTGATTCGTGCCTGTGCGGGGGGCTTTACTTATACATGCCGACAGCGCTGAGCCCATCAGACGGAGCTCCCGAACAAGGGTACGTTGAGAAGAGAGTTTTTGTCAGAACTATTTACAGTGATTATGACATCGGCCTCCATACATTAGCAGCAAAACAGGCAGAGACCCCATAGATCTGCCCGGCTACAGCACTCAGGTTTCACCAATCAGTGCAAGTGCTTATGACAATTTGTCGTTGAAGGAAGAAATCCCATAAGTTGTCGACGCGTAGCTGCGATCATAAAGGTAGCGGGTTTCGATTAACTCCCAGAAGTTGGCTCGCCATTCTATTCTCCCTGACGGACAGCGACGGTTACGTTTAGCGGCGCATTGGTTGTATGAATGGACATACTTGCTCAATTGGTAAGTAGTTCCCTATCTATATTTGGGTAATGGTAGTCATAGCTCTAACTGAACTATGATAACTTAATTACATTGTGGTGATATATATACATCCTTTTTTCATGATTTTGATATCCCAAATACACGTACATACTGGACATATACATACGCATATATATATATATATATATATATATATATATATATATATATATATATATATATATATATATATATATATATATATATATAGTGTGTGTGTGTGTATGTGTGTGTGTGTGTATGTATGTATGTGTGTGTGTTTTCACAGACATAGCTTTTGAGTTTTCCTGCGCTATTCTTTTCCTTCTATGACAAATATTAATTGAATAATTAGTATTTTGATTTAATTTCTTTTCCAATAATTCGTTGACTAGTTGGCTTTCTTTGTACATATCTCAATAAACTAACCGTTAGTGTTCCGATCCGTTAATATCATCTGAGTTCAGGGCATATCATAACAAATTATCTGTGCCAGTGTGTGAACAAAATGCACCTGTATGCACAATTATTTCTTTGGAAGCCATTTTGATGATATCTCACAACGCTGGAAATGTACTATACGATCTAGAAAGAGGGTTATGTGCAAATGTGTGGTTGGTTATAAAAAGCTTTAACTATTCCCGCATGTTTTAACACGTTTTACACTATGCTTGAAAGTATATAAGTTAATGTTATGTTTATAAGCAGATATATGTAAATGATGATACTGTCTAGAGCATGATATCTAACAACATGCTCCAGACAATGAGTTTCCATATATTGTGGGCATATTCTAACAACGTTTCACATCACATTTTTGTCAAAAGGAATGTAACCAACTACCTTTTGACATGCCTTAGAGGAGAGATATTTCCCGTGATTTTTGCTATTAATAAAACATCTAAATTAAGACGATGCTCATCCTAGAGTAAATACCTATAGATTAGGGTGTAATTGTCTAAGCTAATTCAGTTGAGCGATATGCGAATCTAACATAAAAGTTCATTTGTTTCAAATCGGACAACGTGTACACGTTTTTTTCCCTCATCTTTGCAAGCTTTTTAATTTATAGCGAATGTTATGATGTTATAATGTTATAATTTCAAGATTAACTTCTATTGACAAGGACCCTGTAAAACATTGGCTGGCAACGTCAGGGATACCAAACACGCTCTCTCTCTCTCTCTCTCTCTCTCTCTCTCTCTCTCTCTCTCTCTCTCTCTCTCTCTCTCTCTCTCTCTCTCTCTCTCTCTCTCTCTCTCTCTATATATATATATATATATATATATATATATATATATATATATACATATATATATAATTATGTATATCTATAAATATATATATATATGTATATATATATATATATATATATATATATATATATATATATATATATATATATATATATATATATATATATATATATATATATATATATATCCTGGCATTCGTAGGTTTGAAATATGGCTACACACAGAGGAGTAACTGGGCAACTAGAATACACACTCTGCCCTAATTGTTGGCCCTAATTGCATTGGTTGTTTATAGTTGATGGATTAAAAAGTGTATTTCCTTTTATAAAACCTGATATAAATTTCGAGGTTTTAGTGCCCTTTAAAATATGAATACTCAACTTGTTTTCTGTACCAAATATGGAGGTGGTTTCTGCACAGGCACAAAGCAACCCATTCTAAATAGGTAACACACGTGTTCTTTACACATGTTTCATGTGTCAGGTATGCCAGACTTGTGTATCTGTGCAGTAAATGCTGCATGACCTACATTGTCTAGATAAGAAAATAGTTGTGTCATATTTGTTGTATGCGGCCCTGTTAAAAGGGCACCTAGGTGCTTTACAACTAGTGGTCAGCCAATGCAAGTGATAGATATCCAGCCATTGTTTGCATTTCAATTATGTGGCCAATGTTATTCCACAGGGTATATAACAAAATCTGAGATACTGCCGTATTACAATTCACTTCCTAATTTACCGGCACCACTTACTAACCAGACCCCATGGCCGGTTGTATGCCTAATCTACCTGGAAAGAACTGAAAAAAGACTTTCTGCTGAAAGCTCTCTTTTGCGGGGGACGGAGCTTTCTTCACTTGCAGCACTATTTTAAGTGAGCAGTAGAATACTCTATAATTTAGATTTCCTTTGGCTATTGGAATAAAACGTTTATTGCGATATGATGGTGGCCTTCTTTAGCTTTCTTAAGCGTTCGCTGGGATACACGGGTACAATGGACTTTGGAGATGAGCTAACTTTACTTACCTAAAGAGGTACACTGTATGGAAAAATTAATATTGAAGTAAACCTTATATAATAGTTTCCTTGCCTTTAATGAGTAATAAACTAAATGGAAACGTGAATTTATTTACAGTTTACTTGTAATTTACTTTGTCCGTGAACAGCAAAATTTAATATTGGTTTGCTTGTAGTTTACCTTTCTGTAAACCATAAAACATAATGCAGTCTTAGATAGCCAATAAAGTTTATCATTAAATATCTTTCCTCCAAAAACTTTAAACAAGAAGTCTAATGGACATATCTTTTGATGAATTATATATTTTCTCCTAAATTTTATTGGCAATATGGCATATCAAGCTCTTTATCACACACTGAATGAATATCAAATACTAGTAAACACAGCACGTGAAGTTAATTAAACTCAATTTTTCTTGAAACAAAACTGGAATATCCTCAGAAAACCTACTATAAATTTAGTGTGTCATTAATTTCTGCTTAAACTGCAAATAAAGATGCAGTTTAATTTGTTGTTTTTTTAGTTTTAATATAACTGTTCCTGTCCAATTTATACTGTATAAGGTATAACTCTGGCACATATAAAATAATGAGCTTAGCAGGCAGCTGCCTTTGATGTGCAGTCTAATAACTGCGCTCTTGTTTTGAATCACAATCGTTCAGGTGAGCGTGCTGTACATTATACTAGCATATGGATCAGATTCCAAATAATTCAATTCAATTCAATACTTTATTTCAGACACAGGTGATCCATAAACATAGGTACAATATTGACTAGAAGTTGTACAGGGAGGTCTCTCAGTGTTTACCTACACTACTATCTCTAGTATACATTTCTACTATTTGAAGGATACTGTTGGCACTATAAGTAGTAGTAGTAGTAGTAGTAGTATGTTTATTTGCTGCACCAAAAGGTTAAAATCATACATATATTGGAATTGGAATTTTGTTTTTCGTCACATTTATGCCAATTATGGCTAATTTGTGACTAGCCAATTGTAAGTAGTGGAGGAAACCGGAGTACCCGGCGAAAACCACTGCCTAACCCCAAGTCACTAGCAACTTTCCCACATGCCCATCATACATATACATAAATTTCATACTGAACATTTAATACAAAAAGTACAGAGAAATTGCATAAGTGTTTAACAACAAAATAACCACGGGAGGAGTAGTAACAAAAGATTTTAGCCTGGTACAGAGTTTCAGACATGTATGCTGCTTAAGAGGCAGACTGAATCAATGAATGAATATGCAGAATCAATGGCTCAGTGGGGTCACAAAACCTGGAGCCACCCTGGGATGACAAGCCTCTATAAATTGGAACTACATCAGTGACAGAAGGAATATAAAAATACAGTGGTATTTAATCCAAGGTGTCTCCTAATCGACTGTGACGTATAGAATTAGCCTATTCCCTGTGTCTACTTCTCAGTGTATCAAAGTACATCATGTTGACGTATTTTGCGGATACCTCCCATATGGGGAGCATTTGCTCATATTCCAATCCTTCAATACATTTCCCCATCACAATATTTAGGAATTCTTGTGGGTCTATATCCGGATATATCTCGCTAATTTCATTACACATAGACTGCCTGTGGTGTGCATTTTTTGGGCACTGCATAAGCATATGAATAGCTTTTTCCAATGCCCCCAAATCACAGCTAATACACATACGTGACCCGATCGGTTGCCTTTTCAGTCTACATTCATCATCTTTTAGCATGGTAGCTTTACGTCCTATCATAACTTTATCTAGAAGTTCTAGACTAGACTCGTTTCCTTTGGTTATGAACCACTCTGTTATTTCAAGGGACCAGGTACTATCCCAAACTATTTGTTTCCAACGTGCTTTAATAATTTGGGCACCAAACACCATTTCCCTGACAAGTGGCATAACATTGAGTGTATAGCACGTGTTAAGGAGATCAGTGATTTGGCTCTTACATTCGTTCTGCATTACATGTGGGTCTATAATCCTGTTCAATAAAACAGATCTAATGGGGATATATTCTTTCATTATAATAATAGTTCTTACAAAGAGAGCTTTTTTAACCATACTGTTCCGGATAATATCGACCCAGCCCAGGCATGGGCGGCTAGTTAGATTCAAAGACCTTGGGTGTAGTCTCTGAATCCTCCTAGCCGCATATCCCTGGAACCCCTGTAAAATCTGGATATCCTTATGATCTAAGACCCATAACTCACACCCAAAACATAGAGTGGGTATAATAATCAAAGAGTCTACAAAAGCGATATATTTAACTAACTAAAGATATCTGCCCTGGTGGATACCACATAGCATAGGATATGGTTTAGAAATTTTATCACCAACGCAGACGCAACAGGAAAAATAAAAATACCCCTCATACAGAATCCTCCAAAAAGAGTCCTCATTGATAATACCTAAATTATGCTGCTGGAAGAACAGCCCATCTATCCACACACAATTGAAAGCCTTTGAGACATCAAATAATGCCACAACGACCTTCTTTCCACCCTCAAGTTGCGAGGCAATATTTTCCTGCAAAGTGAGGGCTGTGTGGATTCGTGAGCTGCCCCTCCTGCATGCACCTTGTAACTCTGATGTTATCCTATAATTTTCCCACCAAGATTCAATGCGCTGCCATATGACCATCTCAAAGAGCTTATTAAAACTGGAGAGCAGAGTAATTCCCCTGTAATTATCAGGGTCTAAAGGGCAAGTATTTTTCCCTTTATACAGGGGAACTTGTATACCTTTCCTGAAGTTAGAGGGGGCATACTCTGCTCTAATCATAGCTTTAAAAAGGCTACGAATAAACCGGCATAAAGAGAGGCCACCATATCTCAGGTGTTCGGCAGTTATGCCATCATGGCCCGGTGCCTTCTTAAAAAGGAGTTTACTTATGCATTTAACTATCTCGTCATATGTAAAGGGCTCTTCAAGGAATTCACTGATACCATCTTTGTTATACCATTCATTAACCTTTGCGGATGCACATTCAAAATGATTCTGATCTTAGTCTGGAGACTCTCTAGGGGAGCTGAGACAGCTTAAGTGTGGCCTCCACATGTAGTCTGTATCATAAACGACCTGGTCATTGGCATCTTTAACTGCGTGTATCTTGGTGGTAGGGGGCCCTTTCATATAAAGGTACGCCAGAAACGATCCCTATCTATTTCTGCGAGGCTAGCAGCCTCAGCAATGCATCGATTATTGTATTTGCAACTTAGGGTTCTAATAAATTTGCAAAAGAGTTTCTTATAGGAATTCATCTGGATCCTAATTGGGTCATTATCATCCAAAGTGCTACCTTGCTGTGTCCAAAGGGTGAACCAATGCATTTTGTCCTTCTTTAATAGGGACAATTCCTCAGACCAAAAAGGTTTAAGGTTGCATACATACTTAGATCTGGGAATGTTATTGATTCGAGTTTTGAATTGGTAAATATTCTGCCGGGCAAGTTCCCCGAAACTAGGGATTCTGTCCGGAGCGAACATCTCTTTGGCATTACTATCTCTTCTCAGGTGTAGAAGCCACCTGAGGGTATTGTTATAACAGACTGTATAACAGATTGTATGTGTTTTTAGCAAAGATAAAACATAGAGGGGCACAATACAGTGCCGTGCAATAAGCTCTTAATAGGACGAGCCTGACTTGTTCCGAGCATCTTTGAAACCTTCTGATTAGCATGTTAGCTTTGCCGCATAATGATCTGTATTGACGTTTTATATCCTCATCATCTGACAAATCATTCACTATAATACATCCTAGATAACATGTTTGCGACACCAGTTTCAATAACTTTCCGTATAAATACAATGGTGGAAAGTCAGATGTTCTCATGGATGATGGATCATATATTCAGTTGTCTTTACATTATAGATATCATTTTCTATTGCATATAACTCACAGGTAAAAATAAGCTTTCGCAAGGCTTTCATTGAGGGAGCCAGGATAACCATATCATCTGCATGACTGAAATTATTCATCTGAATTCGACCCATTTTACAAACCAGTTATAATTCCAAGTCATATCATCAATACAAGAGGAATAATATGCTTTCCTGGTGTACCCCCTTGGAGATGAGAGAGAACTCTGAGCAAGTTTTCCCCATCTCACACATAATGATTGGTTATGGTACCAGTATACCAGTACTTTGATTAGAAAGGAGGGCACACCCCTTTTGACAAGCTTATGAAATAGAGTCCAGTGGTTTACCCTATCAAACGCCTTGCTTGCATCAAGATAACATGCAAACACAGGGCTTCCATGTATGATGTAGTATCGAACTACTTCTTTAAAAGCAAATATACACTGATCTGTTGAGTGTTTAGATTTGAAACAAAACTGGTTATCACTAGTTGTCAAATGTACCTCACACCTGCTAAGTATGTCATGTTCCATTAATGGTGCGCAGTTAAATTAATGCGTATGGCTGCTCAAAGTATGCATTAACTAACCTACTGCAATATTAACATGGTATACAGTACTACTGTATTTTTCATATAAGTTCTATCTTAACTGTCAATGTATTTTGTGTTCATCATGGATATATACATCTAATGCACATGTATTCTGTAACTTCCTTATAAATAAATACAAACAGTAAACTTTTGAGTAGCAAGTTTGACTTTGTGCGATACATTGTTTACTTTGTGTATTGAACAGAATAACTCCAAGAACAAAATAATCTGAATAATCAAATTTTTGTTTCTAAATCTGATCTAAAGAAGCTGTTTTAATCTGTGATTTTTTCTCGCTGACTTTTAAAACAATCTGCTTTTTTGTACTATGCTCCCTAATGTCGCTTAGTAAAACAATCATGATCGTTTCTATCTCAAGATATCCAAATAAGCTCCCTAAACCTTGAGTTTCTGGTGAATGTGCTTAGTGGTATTCCAGACATGTGGGTAGCATAGACAGAACAATTTCACTCGAACTTAAGAAAATGTCATGTTTGCATTTTCAACCCTTTGTGGTTTATAAAGTGGACTACCCAGCAAACACAAAATATTTTCAAAATATTTTTAAAAGGACTGAAAAAGAATTGTTAGAAACATTCACAATAAACATGAATAAAACATTAGCAAAATGTTTAATAACCACAGGGAAAACATTAGTGAAATAATGAATGTAAATAATGTTATGCAATAAAAATATGATATTAGTAAAACATTTACGAGAATAAAGGAATATTTTCTTACAATATTAACCAATATTTTTTTCATAATAATGTCTGATAACATTATGTTATCTTTTATCAACATTTTTAGTTAATGTTTAATGTCTGCGTATTACAAATGTTGTTTTTAACATTTATCGAATGTTTTATTAACATACTTTAAAATGTTTCTAAAACGTCTGAAAAAGTATAGATAAAATATCAATTTATACATTAATGAAACGTTAAACAATATTTTTCCAAAATATGTTTGAATATATTAAACTGTAATTTTTTTAACATTTAAAATAAATCTTTTAAAGCTGCCTAATAAAGGAATATTTTCTCACAATATTATCCAATATCTTTTTCATAATAATGTTTGATAACATTATATTATCTTTTATCAACATTTATAGTTAATGTTTTACATCTGCGTATTACAAATGTTGTTTTTAACATTTATAGAATGTTTTATTAACATACTTTAAAATGTTTCTAAAACGTCTGAAAAATTATAAATAAAAAAATGTCAATATTTACACTGATAAAATGTTAAACAATGTTTTTACAAAATATGTTTGATAATATTAAACTATAATTTTTCTAACATTTAAAGACAAATGTTTTAAAGCTGTCCATTACAAATGTTTCTTTAAATATTAATTAAGTATTGTATCTACAAAGTTACAAAATATTTCTGAACAAATTTGAAATTAAATATCTAAATATATATTTAGAAAATAATAACCAATAATTTTCTGCGATAATGTATGATAACATTATCCTATCTTTTATTATCATTTTAAATAAATGTTATAAATCTGCATATTACAAATGTTTTTTTAAACATCGGTTTGATATCAAGAACACATCCTGTGAAATATTTGTGAAACATCTGAACTAAGCTGTAAAGAAATGTTAAAAATTACATTAACAAAATGTTGAATTAATGTTTTGAAATGTATTTGCCGAATTCTTCGTTCAACATTTCTATAAAACTGTCCTTTAATAATTCGAAAACATTATAAAAATACCAATTTTAACACAAAAACCGTATGAAATATTTCAGAAATATTATTGAGGATGCCCCATGATATTGCCACATAATAATGTCAAAATGCAAAAACAATAGCTACAATTCAACATTATTATCTTAATATTAAATAACGTTAATATATAATCCTACAATTGTTAGCAACTTCTCTGAAAAAGCAATATTTTATGCTATAGTTAGATAAATATGAAATATTGATTTGAAAATTTAGGAAAAAATAGTTTCCAAATAAATATATCATTACTGGCATTGGTTTAAAATTTTTGGTTTCTTAAAAAGCATGAAATATCAATATGTGTCATTCCGAAAGGCATTGATTAGGGCTGACAAAAATAATATAAGTAGCCTTCTCTTCTATCTTGAAAGCATGATTTGTACAGTATACTTTTCAAAGTAAGACTGAGCAAGAAATCCCTAAAATGGGGATTTCAAAAGTGTGTTAGTTATGGGCGATTGGTAAGTACATTTTCTTCTCCAAAGAATTTAAAACTCAACTATCTGGAAAGATAAATATTTCAAAAATATTGAAATAATGTTGAGTAAAATGTTACAAAAAATGTTGGCATAATATTCCAAGGCCAGCAATTTCAATGGGGATAAATATCTTCAACAACAATGTCAGAATGTTTCTTAGAAATAGTTTATGAATAATTTAAGCAACATTGTATACATATGTATTTAAAATATTGTGAAAATAATAATTTAAATGTTATAAGAAATGTTTTGGTAATAATTTTCAGGCCAAACGTTTTAATATTAATAAATATTTTTCAGAAACATTTGATGAATACTTTTTGCAATATTGTGTTAATGTATCTCAAAAAATGTTTTAAAAATAATAATACAAATATTATAAGAAACATTATGGTAATACTTTTCAGGCCAAACGTTTTAATATTAATAAACATTTTCAGTAATATTTCACAGATATTGGGTTAAATATTTTGTAGACATAGCACAAATGTTTTGTGTTTGCTGGGTATGATTACACAAGGATATTTTTAGTCAAACTTGTATCCTGAAATTGCACTTCGAGGTTCATGTACTTTTTGTAGTAGTCATCTTATTTTATGATGTACGTCTACAGAAAGTAAAATTTGAAGTTAACATAGTGTTAAAGGTTACGTGTTCACTGTTGAAATTACTTTACAACTTGAAATAAAAGTAATCTTTTAATTTACCTATCAGTTAATACTTTGTTTCTAGTCGCGTTTTCATGATCATAAATTGTTATTGTAAATACCTAAGTAATACGGTATGATTGTCTGGTTCAAAGTTGAAATAAGCCTGCCTTTCAAACTTACTTTTTATCAAATGGTTATCGAAATAAACTTTTGATTTACTATCAAAATTAAACTTCCGAAATCACTATATACTATGATATTTCAAACTTACCCAACTAATGTTAACTCCATATTTACATAGTAGTCAACTGTAAATAAACTTTCAACACAAGATATGATTAGATTTAATATTCTTTTAAACTCAGAATTTCATGCCATGGTAAAACAGAGAGTCATAGTTTGAACCATAAGACTATTAGCCAAAAATGGCCAGTCGATAAATTCATTCAATTGTTTGGTTATATAAAGATATCATTAGTGCTATCTTTGCACGTTTGATGCCTAACTAGTGACAGTCTTAGTGGAATTCACTGATTTAGCATTCATATACATGATGAGGTCTTTGTAGAAGCTCTATTGCCATGGCAACTGTTTCAAAGCATTTCCTCCCTTTTCTTGCTAAAAATAGTAAATTTCATTTCCATAATTTACAATCTTCAAAGCTACAGAAATATTGAGGAAATGACATTCAAAATGGAATTCATTATTTTAGCATTCATATATTCAACTATCGTTGTCATTTTGCGCATTTTCCATGTCATGGACATATTATAAAACATGGTTTCAGTCTCTATCTTATCTCTTCCTTTCACAATATCCAATCTATCACTTACTATAAACTATTCTATTATCATTGAATTGTAGCATATATGCATGTTGCAATGACAACCATCTTGGGAGTTTTTGTTTTATTTTTACAAGAAACTACAAGTCTCAAAGTAAAATAGTTTGTATGATATTTGTGACAAATGGGCCGAGAAGGCCAGCATTGATCTGAACTCACATGACGTTTCTGGGTCATTTATCTTTCACAACCATATTGTAAATGGCATGTTTCTTATATATATATATATATATATATATATATATATATATATATATATATATATATATATATATATATATATATATATATATATATATATATATATATATATATATATGTATGTATATATGTGTACATATCTATCTATCTATCTATCTATATGTAAGTAGAGAGAGAGAGAGAGAGAGAGAGAGAGAGAGAGAGAGAGAGAGAGAGAGAGAGAGAGAGAGAAAGAGAGAGTTCAGAACTTCATACAGGAACGTCTTCACAAAAAAGCATACAATAGGGCTCAACGATTTACCACTTTGCGCATTTTGCTGAATGACAGTATTGAGCATATGCAATTCACATGTTTAGTAATACAAAAATCTTGAAGCTCTGTAACAGAGTGGCTAGCAGTAATTGGCTACAATGAATACAATCTTTCAATAAAACGCATCTTGCTAGGAGAATTAAAAAATAGCATCCTTTTCACTGTGTTATTTTGATCTCTAGGATAATTATATACAATGCAATGAAATCTGATGAGAAACCACACGGGGGGCAAGTTTTCAATAATAAAAATACATCTATTCTCATTCTAAGTACAAAGCAAGTCATTTATATACAGATAGTTTAGCGCCAAATCCTCAAAAGTGGCTCTGAGATGAGATTGTAATTATCCCACCGAGTAGCTCTTTTTTCTTGGTCTCAGTATCTGGGATTTATGAAAGTACCGTGCCACCATTTAGGGACACGGTCAGATTTTTTTTATAGAACCGGTGAAGCAGACCACCATGAGATTACCTTGTTGACCAATTTTAGGGCAAGTATACTGGGTAAAAGATGAGCTGGGGTATATTATTTGGCCATAAAATGTCGGACAATCCACTACATGATACAAGTGACCACCCTACTCTACCAAATGACATATATGGCATGACTAGCTCTGACCTTGACCTACTTGTAGACATCAAAATTATGTTTCGAGCCAATCTGGATGCCTGAATATGTAGAAACATAGCTTTCAGTAGCAGCCATTTTGAATTAATATATGGACGCCAGCTACCATGGCAACTAGTGTGAAAATGTATTAAGATTACTAAGTCGATGATTATCTGTGTCAATGCAAATTAGTATAAGCCCAGTTCAGTAAAAAAAAACACATCTTAATTCTCTCAAGTGTTCCACTACCTGCTAACTTGTCTGTTGCAATTATTGCATGCCTGAAAAAGGCTGAAAATGCCTGAGGTGGTCTGCTTAACCGGTGTTATAAAAACATCTGACCGTGTCCACAAATGATGGCATGGTACTTTCATAAATCCCAGATACTCCTCTTTCTCTTGAGACCAAGAAGATAGAGCTACTCGGTGGGGTAATTGAAAATCCAATTTTGGGGTTTTGACTGCTAGTCTAAGACGTCTAAAGCGCTGGTCACTCAAAGGCACACACGTAGATGATCCACATACATGTTTGCTAATTTGCATCTTTACGTGATATAAGAAACGTTGATAGATGAAACAATTCGATTTTGATAAATGTATTCTATTGTGTTTTGGCCATAGCATATTTACATGAGTGTTTAAAAGGATAACTGAGCAAGCTTAGCGATGTTAATGAAGTTAGCATTCAATAACTACTCTGACAATGCCAGTGTTATACTTCAGGAAATAAAAGCCCTATTGCTCACTGATTGTTCACTTGCCTTTCATCATTCAGGAATTCCCATTACATTAATAGTAACCCCTGGCTTACAGATTGATACGAATCTGGGCGTAAACCCCCACACAACGTTATGCCAGATACATGATGGCAAAATAGAGAAGGTCATATGTACGGTTTCTTTCACCTTAGATATATAAAAACAAGTGGATATGAAACCAGCCAGTCACCCTGAACAGGAAAGCCTCAACCAGTGTCAACTAATAGCCCAAAATTTGTGCACTGCACACGCTCAGTTGATGCTGGCGATCAGGTTTCTCTGTAATGTAAATGATATCAGAGCCCTGATTGGTCCTTGTTCACTCGTGACCCCATGCTGAGGCCAGATCAGTGACCTCTGGTATGAGTCCAGCCCTTCACTATAGCTCATATAGTAATTCTTTTCTTCATCTAAGTGAAAAGGAAGTATTTTATTTACCAAACATAAACATGGTGATAATGCCACAAATAAGTGGAGAAACCCCACACAAATTAGCCAAATTAAATCTCAAAGACCTCCTCTGTTAAATTAGACCACTGTGATGATACAGCCATTGTGTGTGGGTCTTCATATGGGAATTTGAACTGAAAAAGGCATGAGTCCAGCCCTTCACTAAAGCTCATATAGTAATTGGTCTCTCGCTACATATCCATTCTTTTCTTCATCTAAGGTTTCACAGATGATTTTGAGATTATTGC
>OZ012689.1:29543315-29563315 GCA_963942565.1 Maea johnstoni | reverse complement strand
AAGGACCCTGTAAAACATTGGCTGGCAACATCAGGGATACCAAACACGCTCTCTCTCTCTCTCTCTCTCTCTCTCTCTCTCTCTCTCTCTCTCTCTCTCTCTCTCTCTCTCTCTCTCTCTCTCTCTCTCTATATATATATATATATATATATATATATATATATATATATATATATATATATATATGTATATATATATATATATATATGTATATAATTATGTATATCTATAAATATATCTATATATATATCTATAAATATATATATATATATATATATATATATATATATATATATATATATATATATATATATATATATATATATATATATATATACATATATATATATATATATATATATATATATATATATATATATATATATATATATATATATATATATATATATATATATATATATATATATATATATATCTCCTGGCATTCGTAGGTTTGAAATATGGCTACACACAGAGGAGTAACTGGGCAACTAGAATACACACTCTGCCCTAATTGTTGGCCCTAATTGCATTGGTTGTTTATAGTTGATGGATTAAAAAGTGTATTTCCTTTTATAAAACCTGATATAAATTTCGAGGTTTTAGTGCCCTTTAAAATATGAATACTCAACTTGTTTTCTGTACCAAATATGGAGGTGGTTTCTGCACAGGCACAAAGCAACCCATTCTAAATAGGTAACACACGTGTTCTTTACACATGTTTCATGTGTCAGGTATGCCAGACTTGTGTATCTGTGCAGTAAATGCTGCATGACCTACATTGTCTAGATAAGAAAATAGTTGTGTCATATTTGTTGTATGCAGCCCTGTTAAAAGGGCACCTAGGTGCTTTACAACTAGTGGTCAGCCAATGCAAGTGATAGATATCCAGCCATTGTTTGCATTTCAATTATGTGGCCAATGTTATTCCACAGGGTATATAACAAAATCTGAGATACTGCCGTTTTACAATTCACTTCCTAATTTACCGGCACCACTTACTAACAAGACCCCATGGCCGGTTGTATGCCTAATCTACATTGTACCTGGAAAGAACTGAAAAAAGACTCGCTGCTGAAAGCTCTCATTTGCGGGGGACGGAGCTTTCTTCACTTGCAGCACTATTTTAAGTGAGCAGTAGAATACTCTATAATTTAGATTTCCTTTGGCTATTGGAATAAAACGTGCATTGCGATATGACGGTGGCCTTCTTTAGCTCTCTTAAGCGTTCGCTGGGATACACGGGTACAATGGACTTTGGAGATGAGCTTACTGTACTTACCTAAAGAGGTACACTGTATGAAAAAATTAATATTGAAGTAAACCTTATATAATAGTTTCCTTGCCTTTAATGAATAATAAACTAAATGGAAACGTGAATTTATTTACAGTTTATTTGTAATTTACTTTGTCCGTGAACAGCAAAATTTAATATTGGTTTACTTGTAGTTTACCTTTCTGTAAACCATAAAACATAATGCAGTCTTAGATAGCCAATAAAGTTTATCATTAAATATCTTTCCTCCAAAAACTTTAAACAAGAAGTCTAATGGACATATCTTTTGGTGAATTATATATTTTCTCCTAAATTTTATTGGCAATATGGCATATCAAGCTCTTTATCACACACTGAGTGAATATCAAATACTAGTAAACATTAATTAAACTCAATTTTCCTTGAAACAAAACTGGTATATCCTCAGAAAACCTACTATAAATTACTATTAAAATCAAGTTTGTCATTTATTTCTGCTTAAACTGCAAATAAAGATGCAGTTTAATTTGTGTTTTTTTAGTTTTAATATAACTGTCCCTGTCCAATTTATACTGTATAAGGTATTACTCTGGCATATATAAAATAATGTGCTTAGCAGGCAGCTGCCGTTGATGTGCAGTCTAATAACTGCGCTCTTGTTTTGAATCACAATCGTTCAGGTGAGCGTGCTGTACATTATACTAGCATATGGATCAGATTCCAAATAATTCAATTCAATTCAATACTTTATTTCAGACACAGGTGATCCATAAACATAGGTACAATATTGACTAGAAGTTGTACAGGGAGGTCTCTCAGTGTTTACCTACACTACTATCTCTAGTATACATTTCTACTATTTGAAGGATACTGTTGGCACTATAAGTAGTAGTAGTAGTAGTATGTTTATTTGCTGCACCAAAAGGTTAAAAATTATACACATATTGGAATTGGAATTTTGTTTTTCGTCACATTTATGCCAATTATGGCTAATTTGTGACTAGCCAGTTGTAAGTAGTGGAGGAAACCGGAGTACCCGGCGAAAACCACTGCCTAACCCCAAGTCACTGGCAACTTTCCCACATGCCCATCATACATATACATTAATTCCATACTGAACATTTAATACAAAAAGTACAGAGAAATCGCATAAGTGTTTAACAACAAAATAACCACGGGAGGAGGAGTAACAAAAGATTTTAGCCTGGTACAGAGTTTCAGACATGTATGCTGCTTAAGAGGCAGACTGAATCAATGAATGAATACGCAGAATCAATGGCTCAGTGGGGTCACAATACCTGGAGCCACCCTGGGATGACAAACCTCTATAGATTGGAACTACATCAGTGACAGAAGGAATATAAAAATACAGTGGTATTTAATCCAAGGTGTCTCCTAATCGACTGTGACGTATAGAATTAGCCTATTCCCTGTGTCTACTTCTCAGTGTATCAAAGTACATGTACATCATGTTGACGTATTTTGCGGAAACCTCCCATATGGGGAGCATTTGCTCATATTCCAATCCTTCAATACATTTCCCCATCACAATATTTAGGAATTCTTGTGGGTCTATATCCGGATATATCTCGCTAATTTCATTACACATAGACTGCCTGTGGTGTGCATTTTTTGGGCACTGCATAAGCATATGAATAGCTTTTTCCAATGCCCCCAAATCACAGCTAATACACATACGTGACCCGATCGGTTGCCCTTTCAGTCTACATTCATCATCTTTTAGCATGGTAGCTTTACGTCCTATCATAACTTTATCTAGAAGTTCTAGACTAGACTCGTTTCCTTTGGTTATGAACCACTCTGTTATTTCAAGGGACCAGGCACTATCCCAAACTATTTGTTTCCAACGTGCTTTAATAATTTTGGCACCAAACACCATTTCCCTGACAAGTGGCATAACATTGAGTGTATAGCACGTGTTAAGGAGATCAGTGATTGGGCTCTTACATTCGTTCTGCATTACATGTGGGTCTATAATCCTGTTCAATAAAACAGATCTAATGGGGATATATTCTTTCATTATAATAAGTTCTTATAAAGAGAGCTTTTTTAACCATAATGTTCCGGATAATATCGACCCAGCCCAGGCATGGGCGGCTAGTTAGATTCAAAGACCTTGGGTGTAGTCTCTGAATCCTCCTAGCCGCATATCCCTGGAACCCCTGTACAATCTGGATATCCTTATGATCTAAGACCCATAACTCACACCCAAAACATAGAGTGGGTATAATAATCAAAGAGTTTACAAAAGCGATATATTTAACTAACTAAAGATATCCGCCCTGGTGGATACCACATAGCATAGGATATGGGTTAGAAATGTTATCACCAATACAGACGCAACAGGAAAAATAAACATTCCCCTCATACAGAATCCTCCAAAGAGAGTCCTCATTGATAATACCTAAAGTATGCTGCTGGAAGAACAGCCCATCTATCCACACACAATTGAAAGCCTTTGAGACATCAATTAATGCCACAACGACCTTCTTTCCACCCTCAAGTTGCGAGGCAATATTTTCCTGCAAAGTGAGGGCTGTGTGGATTCATGAGCTGCCCCTTCTGCATGCACCTTGTAACTCTGATGTTATCCTATAATTTTCCCACCAAGATTCAATGCGCTGCCATATGACCATCTCAAAGAGCTTATTAAAACTGGAGAGCAGAGTAATTCCCCTGTAATTATCAGGGTCTAAAGGGCAAGTATTTTTCCCTTTATACAGGGGAACTTGTATACCTTTCCTGAAGTTAGAGGGGGCATACTCTGCTCTAATCATAGCTTTAAAAAGGCTATGAATAAACCGGCATAAAGAGAGGCCACCATATCTCAGGTGTTCGGCAGTTATGCCATCATGGCCCGGTGCCTTCTTAAAAAGGAGTTTACTTATGCATTTAACTATCTCGTCATATGTAAAGGGCTCTTCAAGGAATTCACTGATACCATCTTTGTTATACCATTCATTAACCTTTGCGGATGCACATTCAAAATGATTCTGATCATAGTCTGGAGACTCTCTAGGGGAGCTGAGACAGCTTAAGTGTGGCCTCCACATGTAGTCTGTATCATAAACGACCTGGTCATTGGCATCTTTAACTGCGTGTATCTTGGTGGTAGGGGGCCCTTTCATACGTTTAAAGGTACGCCAGAAACGATCCCTATCTATTTCTGCGAGGCTAGCAGCCTCAGCAATGCATCGATTATTGTATTTGCAACTTAGGGTTCTAATAAATTTGCAAAAGAGTTTCTTATAGGAATTCATCTGGATCCTAATTGGGTCATTATCATCCAAAGTGCTACCTTGCTGTGTCCAAAGGGTGAACCAATGCATTTTGTCCTTCTTTAATAGGGACAATTCCTCAGACCAAAAAGGTTTAAGGTTGCATACATACTTAGATTTGGGAATGTTATTGATTCGAGTTTTGAATTGGTAAATATTCTGCCGGGCAAGTTCCCCGAAACTAGGGATTCTGTCCAGAGCGAACATCTCTTTGGCATTACTATCTCTTCTCAGGTGTAGAAGCCACCTGAGGGTATTGTTATAACAGACTGTATAACAGATTGTATGTGTTTTTAGCAAAGATAAAACATAGAGGGGCACAATACAGTGCCGTGCAATAAGCTCTTGATAGGACGAGCCTGACTTGTTCCGAGCATCTTTGAAACCTTCTGATTAGCATGTTAGCTTTGCCGCATAATGATCTGTATTGACGTTTTATATCCTCATCATCTGGCAAATCATTCGCTATAATACATCCTAGATAACATGTTTGCGACACCAGTTTCAATAACTTTCCGTATAAATACAATGTATGTATGTTGTTTATTGACCATGACATGAGCCATAAAACACAGTTCATACAAAAAATACGCATATAATAAACATAATAATTAGGAATCACTAGTTAATACATGATATAAGGTCCCAAGGGCATGAGAGGAAGATTATCAGAATATACATTTTTACAAAAGAAACTCATAGTCCATTGTTATTTCGGTCTGAGTCGATTGTTGGCAAGAGGGCAAGGATCTCAATTAACCGATCCCCATTCTAATCTTCCATAAGTACATATTTGCTATGTGCCTAGCAGAGCATTCCCAGATTTTGACCATAGTCTCTACCACCTCTACAATGGTGGAAAGTCAGATGTTCTCATGGATGATGGATCATATATTCAGTTGTCTTTACATTATAGATATCATTTTCTATTGCATATAACTCACAGGTAAAAATAAGCTTTCGCAAGGCTTTCATTGAGGGAGCCAGGATAACCATATCATCTGCATGACTGAAATTATTCATCTGAATTCGACCCATTTTACAAACCAGTTATAATTCCAAGTCATATCATCAATACAAGAGGAATAATATGCTTTCCTGGTGTACCCCCTTGGAGATGAGAGAGAACTCTGAGCAAGTTTTCCCCATCTCACACATAATGATTGGTTATGGTACCAGTATACCAGTACCTTGATTAGAAAGGAGGGCACACCCCTTTTGACAAGCTTATGAAATAGAGTCCAGTGGTTTACCCTATCAAACGCCTTGCTTGCATCAAGATAACATGCAAACACAGGGCTTCCATGTATGATGTAGTATCGAACTACTTCTTTAAAAGCAAATATACACTGATCTGTTGAGTGTTTAGATTTGAAACAAAACTGGTTATCACTAGTTGTCAAATGTACCTCACACCTGCTAAGTTTGTCATGTTCCATTAATGGTGCGCAGTTAAATTAATGCGTATGGCTGCTCAAAGTATGCATTAACTAACCTACTGCAATATTAACATGGTATACAGTACTACTGTATTTTTCATATAAGTTCTATCTTAACTGTCAATGTATTTTGTGTTCATCATGGATATATACATCTAATGCACATGTATTCTGTAACTTCCTTATAAATAAATACAAACAGTAAACTTTTAAGTAGCAAGTTTGACTTTGTGCGATACATTGTTTACTTTGTGTATTGAACAGAATAACTCCAAGAACAAAATAATCTGAATAATCAAATTTTTGTTTCTAAATCTGATCTAAAGAAGCTGTTTTAATCTGTGATTTTTTCTCGCTGACTTTTAAAACATTATGCTTTTTTGTACTATGCTCCCTAATGTCGCTTAGTAAAACAATCATGATCGTTTCTATCTCAAGATATCCAAATAAGCTCCCTAAATCATGCATTTTACATCTAGATATGTCTCTAGTACCTTGAATTTCTGGTGAATGTGCTTAGTGGTATTCCAGACATGTGGGTAGCATAGACAGAACAATTTCACTCGAACTTAAGAAAATGTCATGTTTGCATTTTCAACCCTTTGTGGTTTATAAAGTGGACTATGATTACACAAGGATATTTTTAGACAAACTTGTATCCTGCAATTGAACTTCGAGGTTCATGTACTTTTTGTAGTAGTCATCTTAGTTTTTGATGTACGTCTACAGAAAGTAAAATTTGAAGTTAACATAGTGTTAAAGGTTACGTGTTCACTGTTGAAATTACTTTACAACTTGAAATAAAAGTAATCTTTTAATTTACCTATCAGTTAATACTTTGTTTCTAGTCGCGTTTTCATGATCATAAATTGTTATTGTAAATACCTAAGTAATACGGTATGATTGTCTGGTTCAAAGTTGAAATGAGCCTGCCTTTTAAACTTACTTTTTATCAAATGGTTATCGAAAATAAACTTTTGATTTACTATCAAAATTAAACTTCCGAAATCACTATATACTATGATATTTCAAACTTACCCAACTAATGTTAACTCCATATTTACATAGTAGTAAACTGTAAATAAACTTTCAACACAAGATATGATTAGATATAATATTCTTTTAAACTCAGAATTTCATGCCGTGGTAAAACAGAGAGTCATAGTTTGAACCATAAGACTCATAGCCAAAAATGGCCAGTCAATAAATTCATTCAATTGTTTGGTTATATAAAGATATCATTATTGCTATCTTTGCACGTTTGATGCCTAACTACTGACAGTCTTGGCGGAATTCACTGATTTAGCATTCATATACATGATGAGGTCTTTGTAGAAGCTCTATTGCTATTTCAAAGCATTTCCTCCCTTTTCTTGCTAAAAATAGTAAATTTCATTTCCATAATTTACAATCTTCAAAGCTACAGAAATATTGAGGAAATGACATTCAAAATGGAATTCATTATTTTAGCATTCATATATTCAAATATCGTTGTCATTTTGCGCATTTTCCATGTCATGGACATATTATAAAACATGGTTTCAGTCTCTATCTTATCTCTTCCTTTGACAATATCCTATCTATCACTTACTATAAACTATTCTTTTATCATTGAATTGGAGCATATATGCATGTTGCAATGACAACCATCTTGGGAGTTTTTGTTTTATTTTTACAAGAAACTACAAGTCTCAAAGTAAAATAGTTTGTATGATATTTGTGACAAATGGGCCGAGAAGGCCAGCATTGATCTGATAGTCCAGTCAAATTATGAAATACCTAGAACAAATTGCTACAGAAAGTTTTTTTGCTTTGACTGGTTCATTGGACCTAACTGAACATCATATCAAAAGTTTCCCGAAAGTTACCCCCTCTAAGGGCCCTAATTTGCATAATTTTAAAATGGCCGCCAATTCACAATGGACAATTCACAGATTTCGGGGCCTTGTATTTCCATCAATTAACAATCACACATCAGTTAAATTTACAGGTCTGAATAAGTATGTTATATAGATGCTGTAAACAGAAAATATAATTGTAATATTGACCGTTTGGTTAAATATTGTCATTTGAAAATGGCCATCTGACCTCCAATCAGAACCGTTTGATTATTCATATCAATGATTTTAAGGCCTTGTATTTCCTGACATAACAATCACCCAGGAGTTAAATCCTCAGATCTGAATAAGTATGTTATATAGAAGATGTAAAAAGAAAATATAATTTTGATATTGACCCTTTGATCAAATAAGGTCATTTGAAAATGGCCATATGATCTTAGATACGGAGCGTTTTGGTTACTGTACACTGCCTTAATAGTCCGTGTGTAAAAACATTCCGAATTTTTCCGTTTGGAAGAATCCGGAATGTTTAAAAACGGACAAAAATGTAATGCAAAAAAAAAATAGAAGGGGACCTACGCTCGTCCCTTTGTCCGTTAGTTTCACTGTCAGTCAATAGGATGCGCCACTATCAACTACACAGGCGTCATATATGCAGAATCATAAAAATTCCCTGGCAGAATTAACTCTAATTATCAAATCATCTCTCTAATGCCTTTTTTAACCCTTTAACTTTGCTGATATAATTAAATGAAATATTTCAGCTCTTTTCTGGCCATTTTAACCCATCCCTTTCCCATTCCTTTGTTTGAGTGCTTCCTGAACGAATATGAAGCCATCATGAATGTTTGTGACATTCATTCCTTTGTCTTACCTGGTTGCTAATGGCAACTAGGTGAGTTGTTCTCGCCTGATGTGGCAGGCAGCTTGAACATTTTGACTGCAATCAGAGAGCTTCTATCGTATGGAAGCTCCCTGATGTAATCTAATGATCAAATGCAGACAAGTTCGAGCTTGGTCACGTCGCCGCCGCGACGGTTCACTTGACAAAAATTAGTTTGCGTCATGATCGGTAGATGTCGCTGCATAAGGAGATCGAATCCGGACTATTTAAACACCGGACTTTTTTGATTTTAAGAGATCCGTACTATTTAAGCACGGAATATTAAGGCAGTGTACAGTATTTGGTACCAGTTTGGGGGACCGCATAACTTGGTACCATTTGGGGGGACCACCAATAACCCTAATATTTTGAAAGCCCTGGAACCCCTCTTCAAGTCCCTGCATGATGGACATCTGCATCTGGTAGCTGTCTTGAGATATTGACCACCCAAGGTTCTTGAAATGTCCCTTTTTTATGCCAAATTGGATAATTCACTGATTTCAGGGCCTTGTATATCCCTAACTAACCATCACATAGCAGTGATATCGTTAGGTCTCAACGAGTATGTTACATAAATGCTGCAGAAAGAAATATTTATTTTAATATTGGCCCGTTGGTCAAACAAGGTCATTTGAAAATGGTCATTTGACCTTCGCTAAGGACAGTTTTGATTGTTCACATCACAGATTTCAGGGCCTTGTATTTTCTGAACTAACAAGCATATAGTAATTAAATCCTCAGGTCTGAATCAGTATATTACATAGATGCTGTAAACATAAAATATAATTATAATATTGACCCTTTGGTCAAACTTGGTCAATTAAAAATGGCCATTTGACCTTAGATACGGCGCATTTTGGTTACCGTATTACCCCGCGTACACCCCACACTTTTATACTGTGCAGCACCTATGTCAAGGAGGGGGTGTGTGTTATCAACAGGTACATAAACCAGAACTTTTTCACATCGGTGCCACGGGTGCGGGGACATGTGGGGCAGGGTTGGAAAACACCATACCCAGGGAGGAAAGGACGGCATATCCATCCATATTTGGATTTTGATTACGTTATAATTAGGGGATAAAAGGGCCTTGGGAGGGTGAATTGAAATTGATGCGGATAAGCCAGGGGAGCAGATTTGGTACGAGCTGTTGTCTGCTCTTTTGACGAGTGATGTCAACAAATGGGCACAAATCAGTATCAATTACAATTTACCATCACAAACGGCTTATCAAATTGTAATTGTGTCCTGTTTATTTGTCCTAGACTCGCTATTCTCAGCTGAAAGATCAGGGCAGACATATAGCTCTCTGCACTTAATGGCCGGCCAACTCCCCCTGCGTATTATAAACGGGGAATAGTATTTTACATAAGGGGAGGGACTTGCGTGTGTATTATCTAGGGAGTGCGGGGTGTATGCGGGGTAATATGGTACTAGTATTTTTTCAATTTTCAATGGCCAATTTCTCAAAATGTACTTAACCTAGATTAACAATATTTCAGAGCTATGCAACTATAGAGTAGGGATACTGCCAGGGGAGATGGCCCTTTCTTGACAATTTTTGGTCTAATAGGGCCATCTGAAAGTACCTGTTTCACCATGATAAATATGTTTCGGTTGATTTTATCAATTTTTGCAGATCAATATGTCTTAGATGTATAATATATTTGATACTGTTTATACCCTCACATAATGTATCATGGTACCTGTTAAAAGTTCTGATACCAAACTACTTTGTGTATGAAAGTCCAAAAATTGAAATGATGATCAAGTACTTCCAAAATAGGTTCATTTGCAGACTCGCTGAATGCTACCAATTGGTCAAAAATTTGGATCCAGCCCATAGAGTCACTTTCAAATTTTATTTTTGATAAGAAGAATGACCAGAAAAAAACATACTTCATTATACAGCGTGCTTTTAGATATAGCCCACAAAAATATATTAAGTTGTGATAGTAAGTTGTTAGATATTGATCAGCATAAACTGAGATAATAGTCAAAATGTATCTTTTTATGATCAAACAGGTACTTTCAAATAACCCTATTTGACTACCACTATACATTATGCCTATTGTATACTTGCATTGCCCTGAAAATATTGTTTATCTAGGGTTAAGTACTGCAGACAATAATTCCTGCAGCAATCAAGCGGATGTCTGTAAGTGCCTGGTTGTACAAACACCCATGGATAACATGTCAAAAAGTAAGCTACATGTAAGGACATCATTGACCCACGTAGCTTGTGATTCAAAGCTTCTTTCAGTTGTGAGGTCATCCATGCCCAGAAAAGTGGGTGGCAATCAGGGGTACAGTTGTGTATTGTGTTGTGCACAGGCTGCCCATGCATTTAATGCAGGAATTAAATGTTGGCACGGTACATTTAGAGCAATTAGCTCCTTCTCTAAGGTAAAAAGATCATATTTAAATGAGCGTATTTGACCAAAGGGTCAATATTTAAATCATATTGTCTTTTTACGACATCAATGGAACAAACTTGTTCAGACATGAGGATGCTGTATGATTATTGATTATGTTGGAAAATACAAGGTCCTAAAATCTGTGATGTGAATAACCAAAACTCCCTGTAGCAAAGGTCAAATGGTCATTTTAAATGACGTTATTTGACCAAAGGGTCAATAGTAAAATTGGATTTTCTTTCTGCAGCATCTATGTAACATACATCTTCAGACCCAAGGATTTAGCTACTATATGCCTATTAGTTCAGGAAATACAAGGCCCTGAAATCTGTGAATTGTCCAACTTGGCATAAAAAGGGACATACCCGGTACTAGTACCTTGGGAGCTCAATATCTTAAAACAGCTACCAGCTGCAGATGTCCATCAAGGAGGTACTTGAGGGGTTCATGGGCTTTCAAAATATAAGGGTAATTTGCAGTCCCCCCAACTGGTACCAATTTACGCAATCCCCCCAACTGATGCAAAATACCAAAATGCTCCTTATCAAAGGTCAAATGGCCATTTTCAAATGACCTTATTTGACCAAAGGGTCAATATCACAATTACATTTTCTTTTTACAGCATCTTTGCAACATACTGATTCAGACCTGAGGATTCAATTGCTATATGCTTGTTAGTCCAGAAAATACAAGGCCCTGAAATCTGTGATGCGAATAACCAAAACTCTCCTTAGCGAAGGTCAAATGGCCATTTCCAAATGACTTTGTTTGACCAAAGGGTCAATATTAAAATAATAATTTCTTTCTGCAGCATCTATGTAACATACCCATTGAGACCTAATGATATCACTGCTATATGATGGTTAGTTCAGGAATTACAAGGCCCTGAAATCAGTGAATGGTCCAATTTGGGATAAAAAGGGGTTCAAGGGCTTTCAAAATATAAGGGTCATTGGTGGTCCCCCAAAGTGGCACCAAGTTATACCGATATTAGTTTTTTGAGGCTAAGTACAATTTGGGGCAGTTTTTTAATCTTAAACCTTGGTGTTAAAATATTTTTTTGAGTCTGTAAGGTGGCTTCTTTCATCAGCAACGTTGCAAAAAATGTCCATTTTTAGCATTTTCTAAACATTGGGACCACCAATAACCCTAATATTTTGAAAGCCCTGGAACCCCTCTTCAAGTCCCTGCATGATGGACATCTGCATCTGGTAGCTGTCTTGAGATATTGACCACCCAAGGTTCTTGAAATGTCCCTTTTTTATGCCAAATTGGATAATTCACTGATTTCAGGGCCTTGTATATCCCTAACTAACCATCACATAGCAGTGATATCGTTAGGTCTCAACGAGTATGTTACATAAATGCTGCAGAAAGAAATATTTATTTTAATATTGGCCCGTTGGTCAAACAAGGTCATTTGAAAATGGTCATTTGACCTTCGCTAAGGACAGTTTTGATTGTTCACATCACAGATTTCAGGGCCTTGTATTTTCTGAACTAACAAGCATATAGTAATTAAATCCTCAGGTCTGAATCAGTATGTTACATAGATGCTGTAAACATAAAATATAATTATAATATTGACCCTTTGGTCAAACTTGGTCAATTAAAAATGGCCATTTGACCTTAGATACGGCGCATTTTGGTTACCGTATTACCCCGCGTACACCCCACACTTTTATACTGTGCAGCACCTACATGTATGTCAAGGAGGGGGTGTGTGTTATCAACAGGTACATAAACCAGAACTTTTTCACATCGGTGCCACGGGTGCGGGGACATGTGGGGCAGGGTTGGAAAACACCATACCCAGGGAGGAAAGGACGGCATATCCATCCATATTTGGATTTTGATTACGTTATAATTAGGGGATAAAAGGGCCTTGGGAGGGTGAATTGAAATTGATGCGGATAAGCCAGGGGAGCAGATTTGGTACGAGCTGTTGTCTGCTCTTTTGACGAGTGATGTCAACAAATGGGCACAAATCAGTATCAATTACAATTTACCATCACAAACGGCTTATCAAATTGTAATTGTGTCCTGTTTATTTGTCCTAGACTCGCTATTCTCAGCTGAAAGATCAGGGCAGACATATAGCTCTCTGCACTTAATGGCCGGCCAACTCCCCCTGCGTATTATAAACGGGGAATAGTATTTTACATAAGGGGTGGGACTTGCGTGTGTATTATCTAGGGAGTGCGGGGTGTATGCGGGGTAATATGGTACTAGTATTTTTTCAATTTTCAATGGCAAATTTCTCAAAATGTACTTAACCTAGATTAACAATATTTCAGAGCTATGCAACTATAGAGTAGGGATACTGCCAGGGGAGATGGCCCTTTCTTGACAATTTTTGGTCTAATAGGGCCATCTGAAAGTACCTGTTTCACCATGATAAATATGTTTCGGTTGATTTTATCAATTTTTGCAGATCAATATGTCTTAGATGTATAATATATTTGATACTGTTTATACCCTCACATAATGTATCATGGTACCTGTTAAAAGTTCTGATACCAAACTACTTTGTGTATGAAAGTCCAAAAATTGAAATGATGATCAAGTACTTCCAAAATAGGTTCATTTGCAGACTCGCTGAATGCTACCAATTGGTCAAAAATTTGGATCCAGCCCATAGAGTCACTTTCAAATTTTATTTTTGATAAGAAGAATGACCAGAAAAAAACATACTTCATTATACAGCGTGCTTTTAGATATAGCCCTCAAAAATATATTAAGTTGTGATAGTAAGTTGTTAGATATTGATCTGCATAAACTGAGATAATAGTCAAAATGTATCTTTTTATGATCAAACAGGTACTTTCAAATAACCCTATTTGACTACCACTATACATTATGCCTATTGTATACTTGCATTGCCCTGAAAATATTGTTTATCTAGGGTTAAGTACTGCAGACAATAATTCCTGCAGCAATCAAGCGGATGTCTGTAAGTGCCTGGTTGTACAAACACCCATGGATAACATGTCAAAAAGTAAGCTACATGTAAGGACATCATTGACCCACGTAGCTTGTGATTCAAAGCTTCTTTCAGTTGTGAGGTCATCCATGCCCAGAAAAGTGGGTGGCAATCAGGGGTACAGTTGTGTATTGTGTTGTGCACAGGCTGCCCATGCATTTAATGCAGGAATTAAATGTTGGCACGGTACATATAGAGCAATTAGCTCCTTCTCTAAGGTAAAAAGATCATATTCAAATGAGCGTATTTGACCAAAGGGTCAATATTTAAATCATATTGTCTTTTTACGACATCAATGGAACAAACTTGTTCAGACATGAGGATGCTGTATGATTATTGATTATGTTGGAAAATACAAGGTCCTAAAATCTGTGATGTGAATAACCAAAACTCCCTGTAGCAAAGGTCAAATGGTCATTTTAAATGACGTTATTTGACCAAAGGGTCAATAGTAAAATTGGATTTTCTTTCTGCAGCATCTATGTAACATACATCTTCAGACCCAAGGATTTAGCTACTATATGCCTATTAGTTCAGGAAATACAAGGCCCTGAAATCTGTGAATTGTCCAACTTGGCATAAAAAGGGACATACCCGGTACTACATGTAGTACCTTGGGAGCTCAATATCTTAAAACAGCTACCAGCTGCAGATGTCCATCAAGGAGGTACTTGAGGGGTTCATGGGCTTTCAAAATATAAGGGTAATTTGCAGTCCCCCCAACTGGTACCAATTTACGCAATCCCCCCAACTGATGCAAAATACCAAAATGCTCCTTATCAAAGGTCAAATGGCCATTTTCAAATGACCTTATTTGACCAAAGGGTCAATATCACAATTACATTTTCTTTTTACAGCATCTTTGCAACATACTGATTCAGACCTGAGGATTCAATTGCTATATGCTTGTTAGTCCAGAAAATACAAGGCCCTGAAATCTGTGATGTGAATAACCAAAACTCTCCTTAGCGAAGGTCAAATGGCCATTTCCAAATGACTTTGTTTGACCAAAGGGTCAATATTAAAATAATTATTTCTTTCTGCAGCATCTATGTAACATACCCATTGAGACCTTATGATATCACTGCTATATGATGGTTAGTTCAGGAATTACAAGGCCCTGAAATCAGTGAATGGTCCAATTTGGGATAAAAAGGGGTTCAAGGGCTTTCAAAATATAAGGGTCATTGGTGGTCCCCCAAAGTGGTACCAAGTTATACCGATATTAGTTTTTTGAGGCTAAGTACAATTTGGGGCAGTTTTTTAATCTTAAACCTTGGTGTTAAAATATTTTTTTGAGTCTGTAAGTTGGCTTCTTTCATCAGCAACGTTGCAAAAAATGTCCGTTTTTAGCATTTTCTAAACATTTTTGTCCCAAATTTGACCACTAGGATGCATTTTTGGAAAAAAAAAATTCATAGCAATGTCAAACAACATCTGTAGTACATACATGCCATCATTGGAGGTTCAACTCTCAAAAACAAAAAAATGCTGAAGAAATCCCCCAAATCATATGTTTTTTTCCATTTTTAGGTGAAAATATGCAAATTAGGGTCCTTAGGGGGGGTAACTTTCGGGAAACTTTTGATATAATGTTCAGCTAGGTCTAATTAACCAGTCAAAGCAAAAAAACCTTCTGTAGCAATTTGTTCTAGGTTAGGCCATTTTCAGCGTAGATTGACTGGACTATGAACTCACATGACGTTTCTGGGTCATTTATCTTTCACAACCATATTGTAAAAGGCATGTTTCTTATATATATATATATATATATATATATATATATATATATATATATATATATATATATATATATATATATATATATGTATATATGTGTACATATCTATCTATCTATCTATCTATCTATCTACATTGTATATGTAAGTAGAGAGAGAGAGAGAGAGTTCAGAACTTCATACAGGAACTTCTTCACAAAAAAGCATACAATAGGGCTCAACGATTTACCACTTTGCGCATTTTGCTGAATGACAGTATTGAGCATATGCAATTCACATGTTTAGTAATACAAAAATGTTGAAGCTCTGTAACAGAGTGGCTAGCAGTAATTGGCTACAATGAATACAATCTTTCAATAAAACGCATCTTGCTAGAAGAATTAAAAAATAGCATCCTTTTCACTGTGTTATTTTGATCTCTAAGATAATTATATACAATGCAATGAAATCTGATGGGAAACCACACGGGCGGCAAGTTTTTAATAATAAAAATACATCTATTCTCATTCTAAGTACAAAGCAAGTCATTTATATACAGATAGTCTAGCGCCCAATCCTCAAAAGTGGCTCTGAGATGAGATTGTAATTATCCCACCGAGTAGCTCTTTTTTCTTGGTCTCAGTATCTGGGATTTATGAAAGTACCGTGCCACCATTTAGGGACACGGTCAGATTTTTTTTATAGAACCGGTTAAGCAGACCACCACGAGATTACCTTGTTGACCAATTTTGGGGCAAGTATACTGGGTAAAAGATGAGCTGGGGTATATTATTTGGCCATAAAATGTCGGACAGTCCACTACATGATACAAGTGACCACCCTACTCTACCAAATGACATATATGGCATGACTAGCTCTGACCTTGACCTACTTGTAGACATCAAGATTATGTTTCGAGCCAATCTGGATGCCTGAATATGTAGAAACATAGCTTTCAGTAGCAGCCATTTTGAATTAATATATGGACGCCAGCTACCATGGCAACTAGTGTGAAAATGTATTAAGATTACTAGGTCGATGATTATCTGTGTCAATGCAAATTAGTATAAGCCCAGTTCAGTAAAAAAACATCTTAATTCTCTCAAGTGTTCCACTACCTGCTAACTTGACTGTTGCAATTATTGCATGCCTGAAAAAGGCTGAAAATGCCTGAGGTGGTCTGCTTAACCGGTGTTATAAAAACATCTGACCGTGTCCACAAATGATGGCATGGTACTTTCATAAATCCCAGATACTTCTCTTTTTTTTGAGACCAAGAAGATAGAGCTACTCGGTGGGGTAATTGAAATTCCAATTTTGGGGTTTTGACTGCTAGTCTAAGACGTCTAAAGCGCTGGTCACTCAAAGGCACACACGTAGATGATCCACATACATGTTTGCTAATTTGCATCTTTACGTGATATAAGAAACGTTGATAGATGAAACAATTCGATTTTGATAAATGTATTCTATTGTGTTTTGGCCATAGCATATTTACATGAGTGTTAAAAATGATAACTGAGCAAGCTTAGCGATGTTAATGAAGTTAGCATTCAATAACTACTCTGACAATGCCAGTGTTATACTTCAGGAAATAAAAGCCCTATTGCTCACTGATTGTTCACTTGCCTTTCATCATTCAGGAATTCCCATTACATTAATAGTAACCCCTGGCTTACAGATTGATACGAATCTGGGCGTAAACCCCCACACAACGTTATGCCAGATACATGATGGCAAAATAGAGAATGTCATATGTACGGTTTCTTTCACCTTAGATATATAAAAACAAGTGGATATGAAACCAGCCAGTCACCCTGAACAGGAAAGCCTCAACCAGTGTCAACTAATAGCCCAAAATTTGTGCACTGCACACGCTCAGTTGATGCTGGCGATCAGGTTTCTCTGTAATGTAAATGATATCAGAGCCCTGATTGGTCCTTGTTCACTCGTGACCCCATGCTGAGGCCAGATCAGTGACCTCTGGTATGAGTCCAGCCCTTCACTATAGCTCATATAGTAATTCTTTTCTTCATCTAAGTGAAAAGCAAGTATTTTATTTACCAAACATAAACATGGTGATAATGCCACAAATAAGTGGAGAAACCCCACACAAATTAGCCAAATTAAATCTCAAAGACCTCCTCTGTTAAATGAGACCACATACAGCCATTGTGTGTGGGTCTTCATATGGGAATTTGAACTGAAAAAGGCATGAGTCCAGCCCTTCACTAAAGCTCATATAGTATTTGGTCTCTCGCTACATATCCATTCTTTTCTTCATCTAAGGTTTCACAGATGATTTTGAGATTATTGCGCCTCTCTCAGATATATTGTTTTTCAGATAAACAGTGGTAACAGGATTAAGTTTCCGGTGGTTTCTATGCTATATGTACTGAATGTTCTTACTTGGCAGTCGATTATGATCATTTAGAGAGCACGCGTGTTTTCTGCTCCTTTGACGTGTGCACATTATGAATTATTCTGTCTCATTTCAGCAGGCATGAACTGCGATCCCTGGTGGCAAGTTATGAGCATATTCTCTCGAACAGTGTTATACATAGCCATGTGAGGAGTTTATTCTTATCAATCTATAACTTTTTAATCTTTGCAATTTCAGGTGTGCGATTTCTGACCTTTGCCATGATGCCAAAGAGTTGTCTATTGACCCCCGTTCTCCTCGTCGCGTGCGTGGCATACTCGCTGGCCTTCCCCAGTACTCTTCCTGACAATGCTAAGGCACAGTTAAGGAACGAGATTATCAACATTTTGCGTGGGAAATATACACATGGAAAAGCCAATCCCTCTCTCCCATCTTTGCCTAATGCAAAACCAGGCAAGGACACCACGCGAGAAGATATAAGAAACGAAATGAAGCATCTTTTAGACCGTCTTGACTCCGCTCTGGTGAGACGCTCTCGCTACGGAGCTACCAGTCCTGAGCGTGGCCGGGATGGTCGATCTGTACGTTCAGTGAGGAAAACGGCTACCAGTATCCCGAATATCCCCCATGGCAGCACATCCGCTATTCCGGATACTAAGTCCATCATCGTGGAGTACGTTGCGGAGTGGAGGAAGTCGCACGGCGCCTCGCCTCTTCTGGCCGGATGCCCCTCCACGAGTGACGATGCCTCCCAGACAGAGACAAGAACTCAATCTGCGGCACTCGAGGACATCCTGAATGACTACGAGCAGTGGAGGCAGGAGAACGGATACGGATCAGAAAACAACCGCTTTGGTTGACCTCAAACCATTCTCCTGAACGAGCCGCCGTGGGTACAGAAAAGTTCTGTATCCAGTTATATGCTCAGAAAGGTCTTTTTGAGTGTCCAGCAATATCCCTATTTATGTTTGTTTTTCAGAATAAACTAAGTTCACAATAACCCCTACTTCCAAATTGAATAGTCCACCTACTCATATGCATAATTGTGAACGTCTTAGTCTAATTTGGAGGAAATCGCAGGCTACCTATATCTATAATTGTTATCCATTTATTATTATCAAAATATATGTGATGACATAGGTTATAAATAAAAGTCATTAAACAAACTCAAATAGAATGTCTGAACTTCTGTGATTCAGTATGTTTCCTTATCCGTGATACTAAGACTATCAAAAAGCACAATCTGAATAAAACAACTCGATTTCTACCAAGTCTTTCTGGTCTGAGAAGAAACAGAACTGTCAACAAAAATCCGAAATATACTTGATATGAAGCACCTTTATAATGAGTTGTTGTCGGTTGCTTTACACCATAGACAATTAGCTGCGTCCATTGCATTCTCAGCGTTTCTCCTTTATTTCATACTTTCATCCTATCAAGAATTGGCCATTTGAAATCCACCCATACTAGCATACTGAAAGTTGTTTGTACTTCACTATTTTCAAATGAATTTCCACGTTGGAGTTTTAAAAAACCCTTCATTCATGGTTGAACAAATGTAAAAGTACAAAACAGGTACGCATTGCAAACACACACACACAATCACACATACAAAAGTGTATGTATGTGTTTATGTATGTATGTATGTATGTATGTATGCATATGTGCGTGTACATATTTGTCATGATGCATTTGTGCAATGTTTCTTTGCATTGCTGCTCTGCTATACAACACATAGCTTCACAACAGTAGCCTGCTTATTTGCCCCTCTGTGGTCCATTT
>OZ012689.1:29534934-29538115 GCA_963942565.1 Maea johnstoni | reverse complement strand
TTTTTTTCGGTATAGGAAAAAATTCTGTGTATAAAACAATCTCAGAAAAAGAGGTAGACTCCTTTGCTGAGCTGGTTTTCCTAGGTGGTGATGATGAGAACACTTCAATTGTTTGAGCTCGCAAGTTCATTGCTAGTTTGTATGATCCTAAGGGCAAGGAAAAAGAAGCACATTCAAACATGAATGTGTTACGTCCAACGCTTGCAGCCAAGCAAGAATTTGTGTTGGCAAAGCTGCCACCCTCTGAAGAGAGTCTGAAACAGCATGTTAGAGGGGCTGCCTGGCAAACAAGGATTTGGATTTCCTCCCACATTGCTAAGCGTGACCTGGGATCCCCACTGGAATATGGATGGAAAAGAGAGGGGAGAAGCTTGTCCCAGTGTACTATGAAGGATTGTCAGCCCCCGAGGTGATGCATGATTTGCTTTGTACTTGCAGCAAGAGAAATCTTTGTGGTACTGACTCATGCTCTTGTACAAAAGAACCGCTTGGCCTGTGTGGAATTGTGTTCCTGTCATGGTGATGATGTTTGTCGAAATCCGATTTCAACACAAGATACATCAGACAGTGATTCAGAATAATTCTGTTTGTGGTTGATGCTGTGAGACTTTGAGTGTGAACACTTGCACACAAGTTTGATCATCCAGTGATTGTTCTTTGTCTTCATAAAAGGTGGACATTTAACATTTGGTATCAAAGAAAAGAAAAGAAACTTCCTGAAAAACATATTGTGAATCTCATAATACAGGTAACCTTGCATAAGTAGGATGAATTGGGACCAGGATTTTCTGTCCGAGATTGGCAAAATTAGAGTTATGTGAAGATTATAAAACTGCAATGATAGGGATGGGACCAGCAAAGCCATCTGACTTAGTAGAAAATCTGACTTATAAGTGTCTGACTTATGTAAGGTTGCCTGTATGATTAAATTTTATTTGATTTATTATTTTTCTTTTTTTGTGAGGGTTTTGTGAATTTTGCTAAACTATTGACTATTTTCACAAATAATTTAGTTGTTCTGGGTGACTGGGCAACCAAATCTAAAAAGCTGACAGCCAATATCCAATATAAGATATCTGTACAGGGTATGCTTCAGTTTGGATGTCATTCAGATACTTTTTGGAATATTTGAAAGATTAAATATCATTTTGCAAATTTTTCTATTATCATCTTTTTCAGTTTTATAGGCATAGGAATTGCCAAAATGTTTGAATAAATCAGCCTTGTAGCTCAGTTTGGTTCCTAAATGATTGAAAAAAGATGTAGTATTATATATATGTGTGCTTTGTTACCAAGTCTGGTATTGTACTAGCTGAAAAGTTGATCTATGTGATGGCATTTGAGAAAAAGGTGAATCGTATCCTAAATTTGTAATAAAATTGGAATTTTCACCAGAAAAATTTAGTAGTATGGCTTCATATATCTTATTTGAATTGTGGACATGAGGCTTGTTGTAGTACACAAAGTTGAGTGAACATACTATCCTCTTTAGCCCCTTCAAAAAAAAAATGTAATTTCATACCTTTCAGCTTTTTTCCAGACATTATGTTACATAAACGTATTTTCTCAGAATCTGCACCACTTTTGACAACTCCAACAGGCAGAATATTAAACTAGAGAGTATAAGCTTTCACATGATGTATGTTGGAGGTGTGTGTGAGACCCGCCCAAAATAAATCCCAAATCTGGCCCCTGGCCGCTCCCCTATAAAGGCATCTGTCTCTGATTAATGAAAGAGCAGCAAGATGATATTTCTCTAATAAATAGTCTATCCTGGAAGGATAAACTGACATCTACATTAATAACCTTAACTACAGCATGCAGTTAGTAATTTTGTTGTGAAATAATAACAAGTATCATCTCCTTAAATCTTATTTCAACTCCATGTAGAATAGTTGTTAGTAAAGGATTTAATGGGCCTTACATAGTGATTATGAGAATGATTTATCATGATAATCAATCTATCCCGGCTGTTTTTCTATGTGTATAGCGATTTCACGCCAGATAGTCTGAAACTTAGTTCAGACTAAATATCCAGTAAGTATAGTCTAAAACTTAGATGACTAACTATTTTGTGAAACCGGAATTCAAGTTAGATCACTAAGTTTGCACTAACATTTAGTTTAGTGCGAGCATTAGCAAACTAACTTAATCGTGGAATACCCCCCTGGTTACCTAATGGCAATACTGGAGACTGTCTTATCTTATTTCAAAAGATTTTTATCATCATTCTAGGGATATCATTGTTTGGATATTCATAATATTTTCAATACATTTTGACACAAACCTCGCAGCCAAATCATATTTTCCCCTTTAGTAGATAGTGGTTGGATAGGTTTTTCCTAATTTTCTGAAACCTGATTGTATTTCTGGAATATTACTCACGACCAAAATAATTATATTGAAAGCGAAAATAAACTCACAAGTTCCACTGAACTTTCAAAGTAAATCCCTAAAATAAAATTTTCAGAAATAGTTTTCAAAAGATTCATTATTAAAACCAATTACACTTGATATGCTCCAAATGTGAATGTGTTCATAGATATCCTTGATATATACATTGCACATTGGTTAAAAGTATTAGAGTGGCAGCACCTGGTGTAATTGAGGCAGGGCAAAGGACAGATGGGCGATCACGGAAAATAATTTTCTCAGTGATTTAATGAGCTTTATATATAAATAAGCTTTTGTTGTATCTAAAATCGGAAAATATGGAAAGGAAAGTCAAGAATGGTTTCACCAGGAAGTGTTAACACATCACTATTTTTGCTCTATAGCATTATCTACCCTTTGAATTGAACCCATAAATGTTATATACTTTATGCCACGCCCTCTGTTATAGCTACTTCTCGGTGAGCACCTTTAACAGAGAACCCATACATCTACTCTTCTTTTTGCGTATAGAATATGCACATCATTGATTATTTACTCAGTCGATAACAGATTTGTAAGATGCTGCTCTTTACTAAGATTGTAAGATACCACGCCTGTGTCGCATGGACTGGGTAGAAGCCTGTTCTACAGGGAAAGGTTTCCCAGTATAAATATGTGGGTAGATTCCCCTCTTATGGAACCTTTAGACATGCATATCTGGACTGTATAGGTAACGACAGTCGTTCTAAATCATCTTAAAGACATCAATCGTGCCATGTAAAGTGTGATTATTCACTGTAATCTTTAA
>OZ012689.1:29512434-29529934 GCA_963942565.1 Maea johnstoni | reverse complement strand
TGCAGTTCGTTTCGTCAAAATGAATAGAATTTGTATGGTAAGTGTGTTCCTCAAAGATAAAAAAGTTGGCGGTGGTAAGAGAAGAAAGCATAAGAAGCCAACAAGGCAGGGCCTGGGCTATAGATATATCAAATTAAGAGAACTCCAGATTTATTTCAAAAAAATATCAAAGAGCTCAAAATCAAAGTATTAGAAATATTTTGGAAAGTTCTAAATCTTCACAAAGAATTTTGTCAATCACTCTACAATAAAGGGGAAACAAAAGATGCTAATTGACATTTTGGGGGTTAACAGATTATCTTATAGCCTGGTCATATTCCATGAAGACCTTCGGGAGACCTTATGATCTTGGAATCATAAAGCATAACCAAGTCGGTTGTGTCTGAGGACAGGTCTTGTGTGTTGCGGTCACATTCCAAGTGGTTGCGCGACGAGTTTGTATCTGTGGCTGTGCATAGGTCGCGAGATACTCTCACAACCAACTCAAGTCAGTCTCAAGTTCAGTACCAAAAACAGGCGTTGCTCAACTGACTTGAGAGTGACTTAAGAGTGTCTTGAGAATGTCTCAAGTTGGTTGTGCATTACTCTTGTGAAGAACAGCACATACTCTAATGAATTGTGGTTTCAAGATGTTTATGAGTCACATCCAACACAACCCCCGTGAGTCAGTCATGGTTGTCAATAGGTTGTGGAAAGGATTGCAAGGCGTCTTGCAAATCTTTCTATGACCCGTGACATCTGATGTTTGGCTGCACGACCTCCACCCAACCTCATAAACGTTGAGATCAAACTTGAGACACTCTTAGGTTTGTCTCACGTTGAGACCATTTTTCTGGTCTTTTTCAGATCGTAAATAGGTTACGTATGGTTTGTGAGCGGGCCATAACACAATTTACAGACACGAAAAAAAAATGGATGAGAAATTTAGTCATGAAGAATTAGAATGTGTGGTAAAAATGGGAAAACAACAAATGTCCTGGATCTGATGGATACTCCTGCGAGTGTTACAAAACGTTCTGGACTGATATAGGCACTCTCCTTTACCAATCAAACATGAAACTTTATTAGACAGTCTTCTAAGGGGTCCAATTACTTGTATACCAACGTCTGGCAAAACTTGTGATAATTCAAAGAACTGCAGACCTATCACTTTGCTAAACAACTCGTGCAGATTTTCATCAGCAATACTAGTTAATAGAATAAAGTCAAAATTCCCTAAATTGATTCATAGTGATCAAAAACGCTTTGTGGCTGGACCTTTTCTTGGAGGAACTATTAGACAAATATTTGATATTATAAATGAGGTTAAACACCAAATAAAAATGACCTCATACTATTAGTAGAAAGCAATAGACAAAATAAACAGGGACTTTAGCAGACAAACATAGACTAAATTCAAAAGTTCAGACCTTCTCTTATTTAATGAAATAGAAAATTGCAAAATGGTGCCCAGCCTAGCAAAATGGGAAATTTTCAGATAACATTATGCTGCAAAGAAGTAGGCAAGGTGGTTCAGTCTCATACTATTTATCTGTCCTCTGTGCTGAAATTTTGGGAAAGCACTAAGAAGAAATATTGATATAAGAGGCATAAACCTGCAGAGCCCGTAGCATAAGCAGATTTGGGATCATAACATCCTAAATAATTTGTCAGGCATAACGACTCTCTGGAGTAAGACGTACATTGGTAATCAATAGTGCTTGGACAACTTTTAGAAGTTTTAATAAAAGCTCATAAGGAAATTGACACCTCTCTTGTTAGAAACCAGCCCAGCTAATGCCCATTTCGTTTTCTAAGGTGCAGGAAATGCCATTCATTGCAAAAGCTGAAATAAGGGGAATTTATAAAGAAACTACTTCATACCCTTTTGACAGTCCTTATATACATACCATTATTGAAAACCTTGGTATGAGTATGAAAGGTCTCACATCTTTACCTTTTTAGGAAAATATGATGACAGAGTTAAATCTACAATAGCAGGAAAATGGTTAGATACTTAGAAATTGATATCTCTGAAGAGTGTAAGAAAGTCAATTAAAGGCTCTTATAAATACACAAAAGACTTGTATATCAGGAACATTTAATTAAATCAACCTCCAAATTGACATACTAGATTCTCCAAATTGTATAGACACAAAATAAACACACGTTTTCCCTTTGTGTTCATTCATCAAACGGTTTTGAAACGAAGTTTTAACTTTTACAAGATACTAGAAAATGATTTCACACACAAAGAAGGTATAGAAAAAGTAAAGGGCTTTGAAAAACAAGGTAAAGAAAATGAACCTTTTAATATCATAATACTGATAGTAATGAATAAACAACCTACAAATTTAAATTAAAACCTACCCCACCAGATAGGTGCATATTCGAAAGATAGTTAATTGGTCAGCATAGATCTGAAGAAATACAGGGTTCTGTGGAAAATGAAATAGAAATTTCCAGATCCAGATTAGCCACACGATTCATTCTATGATTATTAGTAAACTGCTCCAATCAAATGTATCAATTGAATTGCTGCTTGGATGCGATGGACATTGAATACATAAAGACATAATTGCCTGCCATGAATTTATAAGTCTACCATGATTGAACTCTTTTGCATCGTCAAACTATAAACTGCAAAGTGGAATAAAGTCCAAGATATTTCGAAGATTAAAATAATTTCATACATTAATCCAAAATATATGCTGGTCAACAATTCAACAATCTATTTTAAGATTTTAACGTTATTCTGGTCAAACATTACTCAAATAGCAGAGAATTCTGGACTCTAGAAGGAAGATAGGAATCTTTGTATCTTGAGCCTTTATATATGTAATGCATTTTCCTATTTCTATCAGCAACCAGTCCAATGAAAAGCATATTAAGGGATACAAAGTCATTTTCATGGGTAGAGAGCGTTCAATGCATCATATTCCTTTGACATAACCCGTGTGCCTCGAACCAGTGAACAGATGGGGATGAATAGATGAATGCGATCACGTTAGTATTGCAATTGTACGATAGGTGGCAGTTCAAACCTGAATCAGTTACATTATTCATGGACAACGTTAACGAAAACAAAGACATATCTGTCCCTACATAACTTCATCTACATACGTACTACTACTACTACTACTACTACTACTACTACTACTACTACTACTACTACTACTTCTACTACTACTACTACTACTACTACATGTACTATTACTATTGTGTGGCAGATATTATAACATAGGGTGCCGTAATTGACTTAATACGAAGCCAGATACATTTGTCATATGGCTGTGTCAATTCTACTAACCTATCCGTCTGTGTTGCTTTACCCTTAACTAGTATCGACAAATTTGAACGTTTAATTGCGTTATTCACATTTTATCGGAAAATTGCATATCGTTTGCAATGTTTTTTTCGTATTTCGAAAGTATTATATATCAAATCGTAATAACACTGCAGGAATGTCTTTCACGTCAATCAAATATAAAGTAAGCAAATTTAAGGAGTGCAGGTCAAACCGTGTCTTTGTATTTGGATGTGTTGAGTATAGTGTGCTACATATATCCTCAGCCTCCGGTGATATGGGCTTAACATGGAACGAGATATGTTTGAATTTGATGTTGAATACTCTAATCTTAGATTTCTAAACATCTCTATTATATTTCAGAAACCTTGTAGAAACCATACATGTGATTCTGACTTATTTCGATATTGAAAAAGTATATTTAGATTTCAGATGCAGACTTGTTTGATTAAATGAGTTTTCTTTTTGTGAAGCCCTTCAAGTGATATATTTTTGATGTATATTACACTACTGGCGGCGCCTCGACATAAAGTCTTATCAAACTTGCTTTATGAGGCTGTTGAAGGTTTTTCAATGTTTTTGTCATGGCTTACAGAAAGCATTATTAGTAATACTAATAACCAAGGTCTCGTACATACAGATTTTATATTAATTTCTGTCTGACGTTCGCTATCATAACGAGTAGCATTTAGCTAGATCTCAGAAGATGGTGAACTTCGTTCTACACCAGAGTTCAAGGAACTTCTTCTGCAATTGTGTGGTAAAATAGGTGCAATTAAACTAAGAACTAAATATAACGCTTTTGTTTGAATTTCCTCTAGCATCTCATGAAGTCTACTGAACATTAGTTTGCTTCATCTTTATAATCTGAACCATTTACCTACCATTTCCGTCTTTTAGGCATCAAAGCATAATGCTTAATAAAGGAAAGTCGTATGACATACTTTGAAAATTTACTGCATGAACACCTTAATAGATAAGAACTTTGTAGGAAAATTGGATAATTGAATTTATCTTGATTAGCACTACTAATTAGCGATGTGCATTGTAGCACCATTCCTAGATAATAGAATGAAACTGATAGACAGTAATCGCACATGCGTTTCACACAATGAGTTATTCCTAATTGGCTCAATTAATTAGTGATGCCCAATAGTTTTGCTTAATGTCTAAACACGTGACAAAACTATAGCCCAGCAGACTGTCATCGCCCATATATAATGATACATATTTATATACGACTTCTAGAAGCCAGTTTTCCTTAAGTTAGCTTATGGGGTTACATTTATAGGCAGATGATGTGAGAGATGACATGACTATGGAGAAGATGGTTTGGCTTTTAAACATTCCAAAATGATTATGAATTTGCTGGTTACCATTACCAAGATAAATGATAAGAATGAGTTGTAATTGTAAAGCATGTATTTTGTACTTTGCCTCACCCAACGGTCCTTATAGATAGGAATAGTAGAGACGTATTGTTAGTTGCGTCATACTATATATATATATATATATATATATATATATATATATATATATATATATATATATATATATATATATATATATATATATATATATATATATATATATATAGAGAGAGAGAGAGAGAGAGAGAGAGAGAGAGAGAGAGAGAGAGAGAGAGAGAGAGAGAGAGAGAGAGAGAGAGAGGAGAGAGAGAGAGAGAGAGAGAGAGAGTCAGAGTCAGTTAGAGAGCAATGTCCCAAAACAGAACCTCATTCAATATTTATATCCCTTGCGTAAATATAATTATATTAAAATTATATTAGATGGCCTGCCATAATCAATCATTGTCAAATATCAATATCAAACGAATAGTTTGCGTTATTGAACGATTAATTCCATATTCCCTGCAAATTAAAAAGACCTAAATTTAGCGAGTTTAATATTGGCTAACTTAGCATAAACGAGAGACTCACTATAAGGAAGTTTCATAATAGAGAATTCAGCATAATCTTGCATATTTTTTCTCTAATTTTAAGAAAATAGATTTAGACCATATTGCATAAGGAAAACCATATCTGTACTGCAGTACACTTCCTATCAATAGAAGGCTCTTCAAATAGCTTTTTGGTTTGGTGGGAAATATTGCAATGCCAGATCAACAAAATCCCTCGTATTTGCTTATCGCTGAAATCACACTGGAGTATGAGAACATGAAGGGTGCATGGTTTAGCTTTAAATATGACGTGTGACGATAAACGATTCAAAATTAAATTCAAATTTTGCACCAAGAATCCGCAAATGAAGAAACATTGCCATGTACCGGTAGATGTTCACGTTATACACCACGATGTTCTATTTCAAGCTAGCGATGTTCTTTTTCCCGAGGTATTAGAATTGTAAGACTATCTTTTTCCACTGCTGGCTAGAGAAGGGACGAGAGAAGATAAATCAGTAATCTGATTCACCACTTTTCTCCCAGCTCTTTAATTGCTAATTTCCCCAGCACACTTATCGCCATGACAATTGCCTAAACAATATGGCCGCCGCAACAGGCAATCCAGAAGCCGCAGCTGGGGATGGCCATGAATTCTCCCACTCCCCGCTTAAAGAGGTCCCGCGCGTGATGATCTATCGATCCAAGATAATTTGATTGGTTTCTTTTGTTTAAGCTCATGAGTAGGCCATGATAGCGCGGACCAGGCGTTATTCATACGCCACCTTTTTCATAACTCTCATCAGAACGAAGCTCGATGATTGTTTCAGCGGGAACTCCCACCCACCCACCCACGCACATTAGACAGGCTGGTGCCCGCTGCAAATAGTCGCCTAGTAGGGTTTCGCGGAGGACATTACATTTGAATAATAAAACTAAAGTTTTTTTTGTATGCAGCTATGACCATCACTGCTGAGTACAAATACAGTAGGGTGGAAGGTGTGTACACAGGCATAAGGTTATATTGCGCTGTGTGTGTTACACATATAACAGGTGGTATTGCAGAGTACACTTATTTACACCTGTATAACTACCCTGTTTTGTTTAGTTTTACCCTTTGCGCCTTGACGTGACGACTTCTCATGCCAGATGTGCAACTGTCTTATGCGCGCTTATCAATCTGTTTTGATAATGAGACCTCCCCACAATTCAGTACAATTATCTAAGCATTTTTTCTCTTATCTAAAAAAGAACAACTATTTTCGCTAACTTTCTTTCGATTAGTTCTCAATGATTACCGCCTGTATATGGGCGACTCAGTTTATTTTGTTTAGCCGCATACATGCGCCATTTCTTTTGTACTCTCTGTTTCTGATATCCAATAAGATTCCCAATATGATACGTTCAATATATAGATTATCGTTGTTGAAGCAGCGGAAGTAAAAGCCAAAAGTAAAAATCAAAATAAAGTTGTCCTTTCCAGTATACATACCTCATGTGTGGATGCTTGATTATCATCTTTGTACTTATATTCTCTATATCTTTGCGCAAAGGTAATTTTGTATATCTGTTATTAGGGATGGCTGTTAGATACGTCTATATATAACTTTAAGAGGTTGCTCTGGCTGGAAAGGCTCATGCGATTTACGTTATAACAAACTGGAATCATGTTTACTCCTATTGCCCAAATGCTCATTTTAAACTTCGCCCCTCGTGTTAAATTCCTACTAGAGGACTAGATGTGTATGTATGTATGTATGTATGTATGTATGTATGTATGTATGTATGTATGCATGCATGCATGTATGTACATGTACATGTATGTATGTATGTATGTATGTATGTATGTATGTATGTAAACATGTAGTATGTGTGTCATAGAAGCTCTGGAAGTACATAATTAGGCAAAGTTAATTCCAATACAATGAGCCTAGTACCTTCCCTTGAACAGTTCGCTGTTTCCGGTGGGCAGGGGGCGAGTTCGAATAGTGTTTGCTTCCGTTACCAATGCCAACGCATCCTGATTGCTGTAAACTTTACCGGGCTCGCTGTAGCTGGTCAAATACATCGATGGCGTAAATGGAGAGGCAGATGCAGAAACGACTGCTTACAATGTACTACAGCCGTGCCATACCATCGTCCGACGCCGCTACGGAAATCTGAGAAAGGTACCCTCAAGTCTAACCAGACATCTCGATTGCACTAGGACAACTAATGGCGTAAGGTGAGAGATATCTTTAGATAAGCAAGTAGATACATTATTAGAAAGAGACTACTTACTTCTAACATTCTCCATATTGCCTAAATGATAGTACATACATACGTACTCACATACATACATACATACATACATACAGGGGTCTGATGGCTATGTGGTATGTGGTATAAGGCGTTGCCACTAACTGATAGCTGTCTCTCACGACTGCAACGGTTTGATTACCTCCACCACTAACAACGGGCTTTAAGTCACGATTAAGCAGCAATATAGCAGTAAAAGTGACTAAAATCAAAATTCCAAATTCATATATAAATATATATATAATTATATATAATTATATATATTTATCATCTTTATTATTATTATTATAATTATTACTGTTAATTTTATTATTATTATTATTATTATTATTATTATTATTATTATTATTATTATTATTATTATTATTATTATTATTGTTATTATTACTATTATTATTATTATTATTATTATTATTATTATTATTATTATTATTATTATTATTATTATTATTGCTATTATTATCATTATTGTCATTAACGTTAAGGCATCATTTTAATCATCAGTTTTATTGTCACTATTGTCAAAATTAGACAGTTTGGCAGGTATAGTCTCATAATTGACCTATGTCCATTTACATAATTCTTTCCTTATTTTTGACGGAAAATGACAAAAGATTTGTATATCATTATAAGGTTCAAAGACTGCTTAATGAAATAAATAAGTTGCCATTTCGTATAGAACCAAAGCTCGTCTATCACCCAACTATTCCAGGAGATAAGAAGAATTCTAAGAATCTCATAACTCTCACCCGGATAGTTTATTACCTATGTACAGTGTTAAAGGTGATGTAGTTAATTGATTTCTCCAGACAACGCGCACACATTTACAAATACGTGTGGCCGTATCTAGGCAGGTAGAACTAGCTACTTTCATTCCGTCTTTCAGCTAGCTAGTGGCACGCAGTTAAAGGTATAGGCCAAAGAGCAAGGCGTGCAGAGTTGTATACATAATAAACATACGACCTCATTCCGTAAACTCCCATTTGTATATATGTGTCTCCATAAGCGCTATCACTATTATCATAATTATTATCATTATAATCATTATTATCATTATTAACATTATTATTATTGTTATTATTATTATTATTATTATTATTATTATTATTATTATTATTATTATTATTATTACCATATTAATAGCGAGTTCTAGATGCCGTGAGTGGCTTGCCTGTGACGTGAAGATTTTTTGAATTTTGCAAATTTAAATCTATAATTCTGAAAAAATATCACCATTGGCAACCGTCTGTAGCCACGTTAGTGGCGCCATCTTTTGTCAGAAGTATGCAACCTTTAAATTACTAGTAGTGTTGGTATGTGTTTCGGAAAAATTATGTTTACACGTGTCCTAGTTGTGTCAGACTTGGAAGTTCGCAACAATGGTGAGCATGGCAGTGTTAAAATGGGTGGAAAGAATATGATATTGAGACACCCGTACTTTGCTCGGGGGCTTTCTAGTTATTATCATTATTATTATCGTTATTGTTGTACCCTCGTCGCAATGTTCCTATTCATCATGGTGTGGTGCTAATGTAGCATTGGATTGTTTTGTCTTGGAATAATTCTTGGAATTTGATTTCATTTTCATTCTACTTGATATATATTATAGTAAATGTATGATTTAATCTCATATACACAATCGTTATTCGGGTACATTGCATTTTCCTTGACGTTTCGTGTGTAGAAACCATCCGCACTTTCATTGCTTTAACAGGAATGTTCAGGTCGGAAAGTCAATTCAAGGCATGCTATTGTCCTATTTCACATGTAGGACTTCACCAGGTCATTAATCATTGCTAATTACTTTTATCAATAACTATTTCTAGGGCTAGAGATTTCAAACTCCGCCTCAATTGTAATAATGCTTCTACTAGAGGGGTCTTCCGGTATGCATGAGGTACGCCCTTCATATTAAATGAATTGGCTATCCCAATATTATGAAGTACATTTCTGGCAAACTGGCTGTAAGGGAGGTAAGCCACACACCTCATGCCAACCAGACGGCATAACTAGGCGTCAAACTCTGAATAAAGGAAATACATACAATCATACTTCTTGCAATATTAAGCATTGAACGGTGGTGTACCCCTCAAGAGTGTCTTGCATGCACATGCACCCTAATCAATAAAATCATTGTATTTTACATTATTTAGTAGAAATTTAATTTCTTAATAAATTATCCTAAGTTAAAGAGGGTACCTGTTTCACTTCTTTTTTGCTCATTTAATTAGCCTCAAAGATTATAATGGACGCTAATGTCAAACAATGGCGCTTGATCACTGTAGATGTGGTCCCTTTAATAGGCTTTGGTTGTAAGCATATTATCGAATTCCCTGAGCTGAGATATTCAAACTTAGTGAGAAAACCTTTTCGCAATCAGGAATATCGTAACTTCGTTTTAAAACATATTCGAATATCCTAATTTAAAAACCAAATCTTACTTCAATTGAACTTACTTTTTTTCTTTTTTCTAAATGAAAGCAAGAAATCTGGTGTTAATCATTATACGTGCATTTTTCCAGCATTTCTTGCTTAAGGAATCCAGTCCGGCATAGATAAATTGGTTCATAATGACTTGAAGGTTTATTTCCTAGGAAGTTTATAGGGGTAAATACAAGGCTTACTTTTGATATGAACCGGAAAAATCAACAACACAATATTGATGATTTTATCATAACCTTTGATGTGGTTCTATAGAACGCTAAAATATATATCAATTTTGGAACATACAATACAAAAATGAGTGAATATTTGCCCAAAAAGGTCTCTTCAGAGGTCTCGAAAGCAAGGTATCTTTCTAAGAGATTTCCTTATATATAGGTTGTAGGCCAGCAGAAAGTCAGGCCGGACAATTAAAAAAGTCTCATCAATTAAGCAAATAAGTTATAAGCATATGATTAAAGAATATGTATTAATATCAACTCCATAAGAGTTAGATCGATACACAAATAAATGTGGTTCCATGGAAAAGGAACCATGTCAAATATAGTATGGCTGCTTTTTATAATGATTTGCAACATGTATGCTAAAGTATGTTGTTATGAAATATACATATACATTATTAGTTGTTTATCATAGCTCGCGCAGCTAGCAGCGCTGAGTGCTGGCCCTGCAAGTGGCGTTCATGGCTAGGTCATCTCCAACGTATCTAGCTGCATACACACTCATGCCGAGAAAATTATGTCCTCATGTCTGTCTGTTCGACTCATGTCTCGCTTGACGATAATCTCGCGTGAAATGATGATCACCTATTGTTTTAACAGCACATTTTGCCGCCAGATCTTTTCATGTTCTAAACATTGCTTAAACACATAATGAATATGGATTGTTTCCTTTAAATTGTATCCAAACAGCGTTTTGACCGGGCAACACGCGCAACTATGCCACATGGCGTTCTCTATCGGCGGAATATGGCACAAAAGATGACGTCATGGTACGAAGGAAATCCGTAATCCATTACAAAGTCGTAACTTAGATGTTCACGGTAATATTGAATTACTCGTCTTTCCGTGGATCAGTAAATATTCTTTTCATGTGTACATTCAGATTGCAATTCCGTAATATCTGAAAAGAAGTGGCTTATGGAGTTAATTTATGAATATAATGGCATTTTGAGATCCCTACAGGTTAAATTCCACAAAACTCAATATCAAGAGCACCTTTTTGTTTAATTTTCTAAAATTTGTTTACGCTTTAAACTACATAGACACACTCGTCCACCAATCGACCCACTCCAGAATTAAGGAAATGGGTGTGGCAACGGAGACAACCCGTTGCAAAAGCCTACTGTCGTATGACACACACACACACACACACACACACACATATATATATATATATATATATATATATATATATATATATATATATATATATATATATATATATATATATATATATATATATATATATTTATGTATATATATATATACATACATACATACATACATACACACACACACACACACACACACACACACACACACACACACATATATATATATATTATATAATATATATATATATATATATATATATATATATAATATTATATATATATATATATATATATATATAAATATATATATATATATATTTATATATATATATATATATATATATATATATATATATATATATATATATATATATATATATATATATATATATATATATATATATATATATATATATATAAATATATATATATATATTATTTATATATATATATATATATATATATATATATATATATATATATATATATATATATATATATATATATATATATATATATATATATATATATATATATATATATATATATATATATATATATATATATATATATATATATATATATATATATATACATGTATGTGCACTTTGTCTGAAACCCCTGTGTTACTAAACTTAACGGCATAGCAACCCCGTGCCCTCTTACCTGCCATGTTATCCTAATGAGCAATTAAGACTTACAGTGTCAGCTTAAGCTCAAGCATCAGGCCATGCTGTGTGGCCACTGCATGCTTCCCGTGCATGAGAGGTGGTAATAATAACAGTAAGGAAGTAACCATAATACGACTCGCACTTTCCGTGGCTTGACAGAGGGCGAGGCCAACCCTCATTAGTGAATTGCTCTTACTTGCCTTCAGACTTGTTACTGTCTAATTACAGTTAGTGACGTGCCTTGTGTTAACTCCGCACAGGTGAATATGGTTGCTGGTGTGCAGGAAACTATTGCATTACCATGCACCATTAGTAATATACAGAAATACGATTTCTGTAATTTGCCAAGATATACTCAACACTTTGCAAAATATAAATAAATAAGTTAACTGCAATCCTTTGATTAGAATGGTGCTGGAATAAGGGTCTTTCTAACTGTTAGTTTTATTTTACCCTGTCAACCACAGCTATTTCAAATGTCTTCAAGTTTGATAGGTCTTCCCTTGGGAGATGGGAGAGAGGCAACATAATTTGATTCACCGAGCAAATAAGTATTGTTATCTTTCTATGGTTATCTTTCCAATCAAAGTTGTTTTTCTCGCACCATTTGATAAAAACACTTGTACAACTGAACAGCACTTACTGCATCGTGCGGGATAAAATGCTTCAATATTGATAATTTATATTTTAACCTGACGACAAAGCAAAGCTTTGAATGCTCGCGCGGTTCAAATACAATTCTGCATTCCCCCTTCGAATGCAGTCACAAAGTTACACATTTGTTATCCGTGTTGTGATTTTATGCTTGTAACTTGCAGAAACATTTTATAAACTCTTGATATGAGCTTCATATTTGTGCAATAACCAAATAGCATGGGTAGCGATAGACCGAAAATATGGCATAACAATTACTACGATTTCAACCTGGTTCCAAAATGCCATTTCGCACAGATTTCAGTTAGTTTAAGGAGACAAGCAGAATAAATTGCGGCGGTTCTAATGATTCAAACTGCATTTGGTTTATCTAATAACTGCATGGACTTCTTGGGGGCAAAACCTCTTTTTGACTGTCGACCAAGACAAAAAGTATTTGATTTGGATTTGAGATTTCGTTTTCCGTTACAATCATGTCATGCCATTGCGGCTAATCCGTGACTAGCCAGTTGTAAGTTGTAAGTAAGTTGAACAATAGTTTTTTCTTTGAGCCGTACACGGGTTAAGACTGGCGGTCATCAGGCTTGCCGGTACTGTGTGCTTACATATGATCATATCACGAGGAGGAGGAGGCCACCATCAATTATGTATAGAGCTAGCAGGGCAAGAGCAATACGTCATATAGCGCTCTGGGTCAGAGAGATCGTCATATTTCCTGCCATAAAACTTCAAGCAAAAACATAACGTAGCAGAAAGTATGCTGTTGCTATGGTGTGAGAAGTCACCTGCGTATCTCTCGTCACCTATTTCACCTATTGCTGGTGAGGAATAGTGCTAGTTTGCAGGTGAAACGACAATACTAATCTCGCTTTTCAACCTGGCTTAAAGAATGGAAAGAGGCATGACAGGGGTGATAGATGTCAAATATATTCGAGTCATTGCTTCATTTTGAATGCGGTATTGACGTTCTCAACTTCTGCTTGCCAGGAACTGCTACTCCTACTGCATGAACTAATACTACTACTGTTGCTGCTACTACTACATGTACTTCTACTACTACCACTACTACTACATGTACTACTACTACTACTACTACTACTACTACTACTAACTACTACTACTACTACTACTACTAACTACTACATAATCTACTGCTGCTGCTACTACTACTTCTACTACTATTAATACTACTACTACTACTACTACTACTACTACTACTAAGTACTACTACTACTACGACTACTACTACTTTTACTACTACTACTACTACTACTACTACTACTACTACAGCAGATTTTACCGTTCATTTAGCTTGAATTAATACTCTTCTTTTCAGCAGATGCAATAGCTGTTTTAGACCAACTGAAGCCGTAGGTTTTATGGCAACCCAGAGACAATGAGACTACTGATTTTTCTAACAATGCAATACTGCAAGATGATCAGTTAACAACTTAATGCTCACGGTGGCCAAAAGGGGCCAGACAATTTGAATGAAATCTTACACATAAATTGATAATCAGGAAAAAATTTGAATGAGAAATGATGATTAGAACAAAAACAAAAACTCTCATTATTTTGTATAATCCCACTTAATTTTAAAGTTATTGTCAAAAGTATAAAAGACACAGACGCAGGTAGTTAGGGAAAGAATTTGACGGAGAAATCTTAAATAGATTATAACCAATAACTCTCCTTCAAATATTTTCTAAAATCATCCTTAATTTCAAAGTTATTGCCAAAAGTATTAAATACACAGACAACAATTTCAATAATAACTCACGAGCATTAAGTACAGTAGAAATACTCACCGATGGGTCGTTCGCACCGTGCACCGAGGCGAAGGCACAGACAACGAGAACGAGGACGAGCACCTTCATCTTCGCTCGCCAGGAAGATGTCTGTCAAGCAAGGGTGCAGAAGGTACCCTTAAAGGGTACGTATACGAAGGATTGACCAATCACGATGCGCCAACGCATTGAATTATGTTTAACTGCCTCATGTATGGCATTCAAATCCCACCCGTTCAGTAAGATGAAGTTACAGTACAATGTCATGTCAGGTTATACGCCAACACTTTTTTCCACAGGACAATAACGTTTTCACCTACCACATACAGCATACTAATCAGTTTAATGTACAGGAATAATGCAAACTTTCGACTTCTCGCTTTCATTCACCCAGGTTTCAATCTATTGATGCCTCTGAGAATGCAATGCCAGGGACTTGGAGTTAGGCGGTGATATTCCCCGGGTACCTTGGGACTAATCAGTACGAAATTCCCGAAAGCTTACCGATTCTATGCTTATACATAATGGTTTATTTATGACTTAATGTGGTTCTTACACCTTTCGCAGTTTCAGTCTCTATTCCTACCAGGAAAACGTAAATGATAGCAGTGCCATGTCATTTTAAAGAAAAATTTCGATCTGTTGATCGATCTTAACCCAGTGACAAAGCTATATTTTAAAATTTGACTGAAAGTTGTTCTCTTAAAGTTTTACAATCTTTCTTAAAACATATTTCAAAAATCAGTTGTATCGATGATTTTAGTCAATATTGTCAGGTTATTTTGGTTACAAGACAATATTTTTTTAGTGAATTGTTTACCTTTTTTTTTATTTTCAGATTCAAACATGTGTTTTAGTAGAATGGTTAAAATACTAAAATATGATCCAAATACTGTAATCTAGACATCTTGTAGGCTTCTGTTAAACCATGTCGCTAGAAGGCGTTTTCTTTTCAAATTTCAAATTTCAAAAGTGTGTAATCGGATTTTTATCTTATGTAAATATAGGTATCTTATATATCAATTTCAAATACTATAGCATATATACTAACATTAAGTATAAATACAAATATAGACTATCAACACAAAACAAACGAACTGGCTGTAGTCATTATCTTGTAACTATGATAGGAGTTAAGAAAGAAGGGTTTTCTTTCCACACCATTGAGAAAAATGTAATCTGTTATGCAGATTGTTTGCGTAATAATCTTTCACATATTTCCCAACCTTTTCCAAAATAATTCATTCCTTGATTCACTTCACAATCATATTCGTCAGCCTTCATTTCTTTTTACATTAATCTGAGAATTTGTATCAGTCTCATGTTACTGCCGTCCTGTCTATGTTTGTAAATGACAATTTTTGTATGTAATATAGCCATGTTAACATGAATGCATTTGGTGATTGGTGTTTATTTGCTCCCAAAATCGTTTCCTTTTTTAAAATGTTTATATTTCTGTCAATATTTGTTCACAAACATAACTTTATTTCCCTCCACAATCCAGCAGTTTAAAGACATCTAACTAATGCATGATACGTTGAGTCTAATGGCAGGTGGTGTCTGCTTAAAACTGTTATGCTGGTAATATAATTTCTTGTTTGAGGAACTTGTTATTAGAACACCAGGTCCACAGGGATTGTATAACATTTCTTTATAAAGGAAACAAGAGTGCAGAACTAGGAGGTTATTTTGAGTTGTTTACCAGCCTTAAGGATTTTACATTGTGCTCTTTTATCGCAGCTTAAAGACACTTTTACCCCTTTGCAGTCACAATCGTTCAATGAAAATAAGTGTAATATATGCCATACTGACAGATAAAGTAATGAACGTATGTTGCTTAAATTTCATGTGAATTTGTACTATTTGCAAGGGGTAGGAAAATGGATTGCCAAATTAAGTGAAACAGAGTTAAATCTGAGCAAGAGCAGAATCATTGTGGGCGATTTAGAAAAACAACAGGGCCATCAGCCAAATAATATTAATCAGTAAAGTTTGTGTCCACCTTTTTCGTTTTCAAAATCTTCTTTTGAGACATTTCTGAATTGTATGATATAAATGGCCATACAAAGTACAACAATATCATAATATTCCATAACCTACCAAACATTGTATTGAGTATTTCCATTCAATATGTGTTACACGGAATATTTTTGAAATATATATCAATTATCATGGTAGAGAAACAACTGTGATCATTTGATTCTAAACATTAACATTCTTTATCTCCTTTAGTGTGTATCTTTTATTCTTCTGATCACCTCTTTTCTAACAAATAATGCTGCATCTAACGAATAAACGTTTCTGTTTATTTCAGAAATGTCTTAATCTGATAACAGATAAGGACAAATGTGTATTTTAACCGTCCTCTAAGCACAATTTGCTATTGGTTTTATACAATTCTGAATAGAAATGAGCAAGTACCAAATTTCAACTGTGTATTGGGAATGTACATATCTTTAGAAATTTTGCACAAATTGGATGGGTTTTCTTAGGTCTTTGGGTTGAACCAATAAGCCAACAAACTTTCATCGATAATTTGATGGAGCATAGTCTTTTTGTTTATTCAATCACATGTAAATAATAGCACAGTTACATCAAGATGTATTGGAAAATGCGTAGTGTTAGGTTGGAGTTATATAGAGTTAGATAATGTACCATATGTACTCTATAGTAATGTAATTTATATTGCATTGTCTGTTACGTGATAGTAAAACATCACTTTTGGAAATATTATGAGTAAGTAGAGTATTTCAGAAAATATATACAACCATTGTATTACTCATCAGCAACAACAAACTTTTAAAATAAGCTATTTTTTGTCAACTTGCTTTTGTTTTCTCTTGCATAAAGGAAGTTCTTCTCCAGATAGAAATGCTTTTATTCTTAATTTTGAATGTGGATAATGGAAGGGTTTTTCTCTTTTTTAAATGTATCATAGATAATCTTCTTTGTGATTTATATAAAAAGTATTAGAATTGGTCCATTTTCCAGATTGCCTAGTACCTTCTATCTATCACTCAGATGGTAGTGTATAAAACTAAGTGATACAATCCAGTCTTAACTTACTCCATATTTCAACATTAATAGAGCAATAAACTTAAATGTGATCTTAATTGTCATCTTCTG
>OZ012689.1:29485601-29512234 GCA_963942565.1 Maea johnstoni | reverse complement strand
TTTTCATTCCACCCCCTCCCCCCAAACATCATCTGATACCCAGCTGTGAGGTTACATTTGTGATGCTAAATGTGTTCCCAATCTGGGTACCTTTCAGGCAATACACACTTTGTATAGGCTAAATTGCCAAATACCTAAATTGCCAGGACATGGTGAAACTTAACAAATTAACCCCTTAAGATACCTTAAATGCAAGGATTCTGCTTGCTCACACTCCGCCACTCATACCATGTTCTCAGCCCCATGTTAAGGAAAACATGTTTAATTATAAACTCTTTGCTCTAAATACTACTACTACTACTAATACTACTACTACTACTACTGCTGCTGCTGCTGCTACTACTACTACTACTACTACTACTACTACTGCTGCTGCTACTACTGCTGCTGCTGCTGCTAGAGCGGCTTTATCCTTTCATTCAGGTTAAGTTCAAGACTCTGAGCAGATGCAATATCTGTTTTAGACTACCTTAAGGTAGGACCCTACCCGATACCCGGGTTATTTTTAAAACTTAAATATCTGAAAACTGAGTTAAATGTAGACAATGGCACTTATGCTTATGCATAGATTACATCTCAATGTTACAGAATCATGATAAACCTATCAATAATTTGCTATTTTGAGTTGATATGGCACCCTTTACGCACATATCTGTCGTTGTTTCGTTTTTTGGCAAAATGTCAAGACTCACACTTTACTTGAAAACCAAACTCTACCATTTGATCATTCATGTCTTTGGCAAGGTGCAAGGTTCTACCTAAACCGGGAATCTGCACGATGAGTATGTTAAAACATGTTTGAATGTTCCCATATGCCCCAAGATTACTAACAACACTTTGTTTACGCAGTTGATGCTGATTTTCAGGTCCTGTCATAATACGAGGTACTTATGACATGACCTTGCACCTAGAGGGGATTCATATCTGTCATATTCTAAAATAATGGCTTCGAAGACCGTATCGTTATTCACTTTCAGCCAAAAAGTGAGATGAAAATATTAGTCAAAATGGTCTATCCCGAAGGAATCTGCATGGTCGAAGCAGACATCCATGTTGTTTGAGACCAATTTAACACGGAGGGCCCAAAGGGGCCCGCCCATTGTTTTCGTGGTTGTACCCAAATATAAATTTGCTAGGTCGAGATTCGTGGAGGGTGACCATTCCTCATGTGCAATCTTTTGTTTTGATATCCATGCTTAGGGGCCAGTCAAAGACACCACCTAGTGGCGATGATCTTGCTGTACTAAATTATCACCTTGAGTCGTGTGTAATATGACAATCTAGCTAGAGACGACGATGAGACTTTTACTGATTTTTCTAACAATGCAATAAAGCAAGATGTTCAGTTAACAACTTAATGCACACGGCGGCCAAAAGTGGCCAGACAATTTGAATAAATTGATTAGTTAGGAAAATATTTGAAGGAGAAATGTTTAATTGAACATGACCAACAACTCCCTTTCAACTATTTTGTAGAACCATCCTTAATTTCAAAGTCATTGTCAAAAGTATTGAAAACGCAAATATTTGAAGGAGAAATGTTGAATATAAAACTACCTACATCTCTTCTTCAAATATATTGTAAAATCATAATTAATTTCTAAGTTATAGTCAGATTTGATAAATACACAGACGACAATATCAAAAATAAGGCATGAATGGGTTAAGTACAGTAGAAATACTCACCGATGGGTCGTTCTGACTGTGCACCAATGCGAAGGCACAGACAACGAGAACGAGGACGAGCACCTTCATCGTTGCTCGCCAGGAAGATGTCTGTCAAGCAAGGGTGCAGTCGGTACCCTTAAAGGGTATGTTCACGAACGATTGACCAATCACAATGCGCCAACGCATTAAAGTATGTTTAACTGCCTCATGTATAGCATTCAAATCACACCCTTTCAGTAAGATGAAGTTATAGTACAATGTCATGTCATTTTATACGCCAACGTTTTTTCCACAGGATAATAAAGTTTCATCTACCACACACAACCGACTAATCAGGTTATTGGTGGGTTAATGTACAGAAATGATGCCAACTTTCGACTTTCATTCACCCAGGTTTCTATCTATTAATGCCTGTGAGAATACAATGCCAGGCACTTGGAGTTAGGCGCTGATATCGCCTCGTTTATTCCACCGTTTACAACTGGCTAGTCACGATTTAGCTATACTAATCAGTACAATGTCCGAAATTCCAGAAAGCTTACCGATTCTATTCTCATACATAATGGTATGTCCATGACTTAATGTGGTTCTGACATCTTTCACAGTTTCAGTCTCTGTTCCTACTGGGAAACGTCATTGCTACTAGTGCCATGTCATTTTCAAGAAAGAATTCGATCTATTGATCGATCTTAACCCATTGAAGTGTTGGTTATTTATTTTTTAAATTTCAAATTTCAAAAGTGTATAATCGGATTTTTATTTTATATAAATAAAAGTATCTTATGTATCAAATAGTATAGCATATATACTAACATTAAGTATAAATACAAATATAGACTATCAACACAAAACAAACGAACTGGCTGTTATCATTACCTTCTATCTAAGATAGGACTTAAGAAAGAAGGGTTTCTTTCCGCACCATTGAGAAAAATGTAATATTTTATGCAAATTTTGTGCGTAATAATTTTTCACATATGTCCGATCTTTTTCCAAAATAATTCATTCTTTGATTCACTTCACAATCATGTTCGTCAGCCTTCATTTCTTTTTACATTAATCTGAGAATTAGTATCAGTCTCATGTTACTACCGTCCTGTCTATGTTTGTAAATGACAATTTTTGTATGTAATATAGCCATGCTAACTATAAATGCATTTGGCAATTGGTTTTCATTTGTCCCCAAAATCGTTTTCTTTTATAAAATGTTTATATTTCTGTCAATATTTGTTCACAAACATAACTCTATTTCCCTCCACAATTCAGCAGTATAAGGACATCTAACTAGTGCAGGAAACGTTGAGTCACATAGCAGGTGGTGTCTACTTAAAGCTGTTACGCTGGTAATATAATTTCTTGGTTGAGGAAAATTATTATTAGAACACCAGGGCCACAGGGATTGGTTAACATATCTTTATAAAGGAAACAAGAGTGCAGAACTAGGAGGTTATTTTGAGTTTGTTACCAGCCTTAAGCATTTTACATTGTACACAGGTTAAAGACACTTTTACCCCTTGGCAATCACAATCCTTCGATGGAAATAAGTGTAATGAAGATATGTTGCTTAAATGTCATGTGAATGTGTCTTTTTGGCAAGGTGTAGAAAAATGGAATGCCAAATTAAGTGAAACTGAGTTAAATCTGAGCAGTAACAGAATCATTGTGGGCAATGTAGAAAACATTAGGGCCATCAACCAAATAATATTATTCGGTAGAGTTTGTGTCCACTTTTTTCCTTTTTAATTTTCTTTGAAATATTCTCCTCTATTTCTGACTTGTATGATGTAAATGGCAATACAAAGAACAACAGTGTTATAATATTCCACAACCTATCAAACATTCTATTACACTGTATTGAGTGCTTCCATTCAACATGTGTTACACGGAATATTTTTGAAATATATATCGATTATCATAATATAAAATCTAATTGTTACCATTTGTTTCTAAACAATTTTTCATCTGCTTCTGTGCCTATCTTTTATTCTTCTCATCACCTCTGTTCTAACAGATAATGCTTCACCTAACAAATAAACGTTTCTATTTCTTTCCGAAATGTCTTAATCTGATAACAGATAAGGCAAATGTGTATTTTAACCGTCCTCTAAGCACAATTTGCTATTGATTTTAAACTAATTCTGAATAGAAATGAGCGTTTAACAAATTACAACTGTGTATTGGGAATGTACATATCTTTAGAAATTTTGGGGTTTTCTTAGGTCTTCGGGTTGTACTAATGCGCCAACAAACTTTCAGCGATAATTTGATAGAGCATACTCTTGTTTATTCAATCACATGTAAATAATAGCACAGTTACATCAAGATGTATTGGCAAAAACCTAGTGTAAGGTTGACGTTATATAGAGTAAGATAATGTACCATATGTACTCTATAGTATGTAATCATTGTAACCGATTAGTTTGAGTCGAGAGATGGAATGACGAGGAGACGAGCTTGACTTGAACACCACAACTTTATTCACTCCAAATAGTTTGACAGCTTGTATGACTAGAAACTATGACATGACGAATAAATGTCTCATGCAGTATCATCTACGCAGCATCTATGTAGTATCTAAGCGGTAACTACGCGGGTGGGTTCAATCTGCAAAAATATCAGGAAAAATCTACTAAGTGACTGCATATCAAAAACACCCAAAATATTCTAATATCAAAGGTAGTAAAGTACAATAGTAACTAATAACAATCTAAATGTACAATGACTGACGTGAATAATGTAATGTCTAATAATGCAAAAGTATAATTAACATACAAATAAGTATCAAATAAGTATCAATAGCAATACACACTAAGTCTATCTCCATACATCTAGACAATAGAATTAATACAGGTACACAGAATGTCTAACTCAAAAGTAGCTTCAAAACTCACTTAAGGTAATTATACAAAGTCATCATGTAAGCTCTAATACTTCCTGAAACCTTTATGTACTACAATCCAACTAAATTATATCAAATACTTACGACTTTAGCTCCTCCAAACTCAAACACTTTCACCAACTTTCTATGTCAACAAATGTAACTGTCATGTCTGCCCTAACAACCAAAATGCTGATCCCCTGAGAGCAGCAGTCATGGTGATACCTAAAGAGACCTGCCACCTATTGGCCAACACACAAACTACAAGCGATAACAATGATTGACAATTGATTGACATAAGTGACATGCATGAACAGATTTCAATAAAGGCATCAACTGACATGCATGAACGAACTACAATAAAGACTGACATGACTAACATACATGAATGAATTTCAATAATAACCACTGCTGTCCGCTACAATCATATTGCACTGTTTGTTACTTGATAGTAAAACATCACTTTTGAAATTTTATGAGTAAGTAGAGTATAAGAATAAGAAATTGTGAGCCAGCACAATTTTAGAAAATGTATACAACCATTGTATTACTCATCAGCATAACAAACTTTTAAGATAGGCTATTTTTGTCAAATTGTTGTTTTTTTCTCTTGGCATAAAGGAAGTATTTCCCCAGATAGGAATGATTTTATTCTAATTTTGAATGTGGATAATGTGGTTTTACCTTTTCTAAATGTATCATAGGTAATCTTCTTTGTGATTTAGATTATAAGTGTTGGAATTGGTCCATTTTCCAGATTGCCTAGTACCTTATATCTATCACTCAGATGGTAGTGTTTAAAACTAAGTGATACAATCCAGTCTTCGACTTTAGTCCATATTTCAACATTAATAGAGCAATAAACTTAAATGTGATCTTAATTGTCAGCTTCTGGCAGCAATGATACATTCAGTTGTGAGGTAATCCATATATCCATTCTCAAGAAACTGGGGGGGCAATCTGGTGTACAGTATCATGCTATGTTGTGTAAATAGAATGATCTAGGTAGTTCTAAGGACTCATTGTTAACCAGTGCCTTATCCTTCCATTTATCAGTTATTTCACCCAGGATTTGGTTGTATTGATGATTGAATATACGGTATAAATTGGGTACCCTTTTAGAGTCTATAAAGATAGAATAACATTAAAAAAAAGAATTTCATGGAAAAAAGTCTGTATTGTCAGGCATGTCCCTCCAGTTTAAGCGTGTTTTAGTATCCCCGAGATATTTGCATACTTTATCAGATTCATGTTAATTCCAAAGCATATGTGTATTTCGTCAAGAGAGAGGTACGTTTGTTACAACCAATAATGTAATAAACTCCCAATAATGTTATAACATCCCAGTCGTGTTATAATATTTACCAATAATGTAATAACTTACCGATAATGTTATAACATTTACCAATAATGTAATAATGAGGGTTACCGATCATGTTATAACACCTCAACCAATAATGTAATAACGCTGGGTTACCTATCGTGTTATGAACTTTACCAATAATGTAATAAACTGTAAGATTTAACCAGGGAGGGGGGTGCACTTGGATATTTAGGGGGCGGGCTCATACGTGTGTTATCAAAATTAAAAAATACTCCTTAAGCACTGATTTCTGGCCAAAAAAGCACCCTTATTTTAATAAAACGCTGATTTTTCCACTAAATAAACACCCTTTCTTTTATCAAAACACTGACATTGGATGAACGGGAACACATATTTTAACTTAAGATTTTTTAATCAAGTAGCAGCAGCAGTCACAGGGAAGCCCAGTCATATATGCACTATTTTCTGGTGTCCTTATTGCCTTCAATAACTTAGTTTTAAAGGAGTTTGCCTTTATGCACCATATTCGCGTATTCTTAATAGCCTAAATAACTTGGTTTTAAAAGGTGACTATATCAAATGAGAATAGGCTCTTATGCTTGTCAACCTGTCTACTCAGGAAAGTAAAATGGCTTTAAAAACTGATAAACAAGGAATCCTCAATACTAGGGCCACATTAAACAATTCATGTAAGGATTTAAACATTTCTAAGGATTTATACATTTATAATATTTACCAATAATGTAATAACCCTACCGTATATGTTATAATTTTTACCAATAATGTAATAACCCAAATGATAATGTTATAATATTAGCAATGTTAGAGGGTTAAAGAAAAGGCGTTGGAGAGTTCATTTTTAGTGTATATGACGTCTGCAAAGGTGATTTATAGTGGCGCCATCTGTTGACTGATAGGGAAACTAACGGACAAATGACAAACGTAACCCCCCTTCATTACGTTTTTATCCATTTTTAAACATTCCGAATTCTTCCAAATGGAAGAATCCGGAATGTTTTTACGCTTGGCAGTGTACAGTATCTCCTGGAAGACCATTACTACTTTCTACAATTTGCAGTTACCCTCTTTATGTATTATTATATGTATTATGTATTATCATAATATAAAATCTAATTGTTACCATTTGTTTCTAAACAATTTTTCATCTGCTTCTGTGCCTATCTTTTATTCTTCTCATCACCTCTGTTCTAACAGATAATGCTTCACCTAACAAATAAACGTTTCTATTTCTTTCCGAAATGTCTTAATCTGATAACAGATAAGGCAAATGTGTATTTTAACCGTCCTCTAAGCACAATTTGCTATTGATTTTAAACTAATTCTGAATAGAAATGAGCGTTTAACAAATTACAACTGTGTATTGGGAATGTACATATCTTTAGAAATTTTGGGGTTTTCTTAGGTCTTCGGGTTGTACTAATGCGCCAACAAACTTTCAGCGATAATTTGATAGAGCATACTCTTGTTTATTCAATCACATGTAAATAATAGCACAGTTACATCAAGATGTATTGGCAAAAACCTAGTGTAAGGTTGACGTTATATAGAGTAAGATAATGTACCATATGTACTCTATAGTATGTAATCATTGTAACCGATTAGTTTGAGTCGAGAGATGGAATGACGAGGAGACGAGCTTGACTTGAACACCACAACTTTATTCACTCCAAATAGTTTGACAGCTTGTATGACTAGAAACTATGACATGACGAATAAATGTCTCATGCAGTATCATCTACGCAGCATCTATGTAGTATCTAAGCGGTAACTACGCGGGTGGGTTCAATCTGCAAAAATATCAGGAAAAATCTACTAAGTGACTGCATATCAAAAACACCCAAAATATTCTAATATCAAAGGTAGTAAAGTACAATAGTAACTAATAACAATCTAAATGTACAATGACTGACGTGAATAATGTAATGTCTAATAATGCAAAAGTATAATTAACATACAAATAAGTATCAAATAAGTATCAATAGCAATACACACTAAGTCTATCTCCATACATCTAGACAATAGAATTAATACAGGTACACAGAATGTCTAACTCAAAAGTAGCTTCAAAACTCACTTAAGGTAATTATACAAAGTCATCATGTAAGCTCTAATACTTCCTGAAACCTTTATGTACTACAATCCAACTAAATTATATCAAATACTTACGACTTTAGCTCCTCCAAACTCAAACACTTTCACCAACTTTCTATGTCAACAAATGTAACTGTCATGTCTGCCAATCAACCAAAATGCTGATCCCCTGAGAGCAGCAGTCATGGTGATACCTAAAGAGACCTGCCACCTATTGGCCAACACACAAACTACAAGCGATAACAATGATTGACAATTGATTGACATAAGTGACATGCATGAACAGATTTCAATAAAGGCATCAACTGACATGCATGAACGAACTACAATAAAGACTGACATGACTAACATACATGAATGAATTTCAATAATAACCACTGCTGTCCGCTACAATCATATTGCACTGTTTGTTACTTGATAGTAAAACATCACTTTTGAAATTTTATGAGTAAGTAGAGTATAAGAATAAGAAATTGTGAGCCAGCACAATTTTAGAAAATGTATACAACCATTGTATTACTCATCAGCATAACAAACTTTTAAGATAGGCTATTTTTGTCAAATTGTTGTTTTTTTCTCTTGGCATAAAGGAAGTATTTCCCCAGATAGGAATGATTTTATTCTAATTTTGAATGTGGATAATGTGGTTTTACCTTTCCTAAATGTATCATAGGTAATCTTCTTTGTGATTTAGATTATAAGTGTTGGAATTGGTCCATTTTCCAGATTGCCTAGTACCTTATATCTATCACTCAGATGGTAGTGTTTAAAACTAAGTGATACAATCCAGTCTTCGACTTTAGTCCATATTTCAACATTAATAGAGCAATAAACTTAAATGTGATCTTAATTGTCAGCTTCTGGCAGCAATGATACATTCAGTTGTGAGGTAATCCATATATCCATTCTCAAGAAACTGGGGGGGGGGGGCAATCTGGTGTACAGTATCATGCTATGTTGTGTAAATAGAATGATCTAGGTAGTTCTAAGGACTCATTGTTAACCAGTGCCTTATCCTTCCATTTATCAGTTATTTCACCCAGGATTTGGTTGTATTGATGATTGAATATACGGTATAAATTGGGTACCCTTTTAGAGTCTATAAAGATAGAATAACATTAAAAAAAAGAATTTCATGGAAAAAAGTCTGTATTGTCAGGCATGTCCCTCCAGTTTAAGCGTGTTTTAGTATCCCCGAGATATTTGCATACTTTATCAGATTCATGTTAATTCCAAAGCATATGTGTATTTCGTCAAGAGAGAGGTACGTTTGTTACAACCAATAATGTAATAAACTCCCAATAATGTTATAACATCCCAGTCGTGTTATAATATTTACCAATAATGTAATAACTTACCGATAATGTTATAACATTTACCAATAATGTAATAATGAGGGTTACCGATCATGTTATAACACCTCAACCAATAATGTAATAACGCTGGGTTACCTATCGTGTTATGAACTTTACCAATAATGTAATAAACTGTAAGATTTAACCAGGGAGGGGGGTGCACTTGGATATTTAGGGGGCGGGCTCATACGTGTGTTATCAAAATTAAAAAATACTCCTTAAGCACTGATTTCTGGCCAAAAAAGCACCCTTATTTTAATAAAACGCTGATTTTTCCACTAAATAAACACCCTTTCTTTTATCAAAACACTGACATTGGATGAACGGGAACACATATTTTAACTTAAGATTTTTTAATCAAGTAGCAGCAGCAGTCACAGGGAAGCCCAGTCATATATGCACTATTTTCTGGTGTCCTTATTGCCTTCAATAACTTAGTTTTAAAGGAGTTTGCCTTTATGCACCATATTCGCGTATTCTTAATAGCCTAAATAACTTGGTTTTAAAAGGTGACTATATCAAATGAGAATAGGCTCTTATGCTTGTCAACCTGTCTACTCAGGAAAGTAAAATGGCTTTAAAAACTGATAAACAAGGAATCCTCAATACTAGGGCCACATTAAACAATTCATGTAAGGATTTAAACATTTCTAAGGATTTATACATTTAAAATATTTACCAATAATGTAATAACCCTACCGTATATGTTATAATTTTTACCAATAATGTAATAACCCAAATGATAATGTTATAATATTAGCAATGTTAGAGGGTTAAAGAAAAGGCGTTGGAGAGTTCATTTTTAGTGTATATGACGTCTGCAAAGGTGATTTATAGTGGCGCCATCTGTTGACTGATAGGGAAACTAACGGACAAATGACAAACGTAACCCCCCTTCATTACGTTTTTATCCATTTTTAAACATTCCGAATTCTTCCAAATGGAAGAATCCGGAATGTTTTTACGCTTGGCAGTGTACAGTATCTCCTGGAAGACCATTACTACTTTCTACAATTTGCAGTTACCCTCTTTATGTATTATTATATGTATTATGTATTATCATAATATAAAATCTAATTGTTACCATTTGTTTCTAAACAATTTTTCATCTGCTTCTGTGCCTATCTTTTATTCTTCTCATCACCTCTGTTCTAACAGATAATGCTTCACCTAACAAATAAACGTTTCTATTTCTTTCCGAAATGTCTTAATCTGATAACAGATAAGGCAAATGTGTATTTTAACCGTCCTCTAAGCACAATTTGCTATTGATTTTAAACTAATTCTGAATAGAAATGAGCGTTTAACAAATTACAACTGTGTATTGGGAATGTACATATCTTTAGAAATTTTGGGGTTTTCTTAGGTCTTCGGGTTGTACTAATGCGCCAACAAACTTTCAGCGATAATTTGATAGAGCATACTCTTGTTTATTCAATCACATGTAAATAATAGCACAGTTACATCAAGATGTATTGGCAAAAACCTAGTGTAAGGTTGACGTTATATAGAGTAAGATAATGTACCATATGTACTCTATAGTATGTAATCATTGTAACCGATTAGTTTGAGTCGAGAGATGGAATGACGAGGAGACGAGCTTGACTTGAACACCACAACTTTATTCACTCCAAATAGTTTGACAGCTTGTATGACTAGAAACTATGACATGACGAATAAATGTCTCATGCAGTATCATCTACGCAGCATCTATGTAGTATCTAAGCGGTAACTACGCGGGTGGGTTCAATCTGCAAAAATATCAGGAAAAATCTACTAAGTGACTGCATATCAAAAACACCCAAAATATTCTAATATCAAAGGTAGTAAAGTACAATAGTAACTAATAACAATCTAAATGTACAATGACTGACGTGAATAATGTAATGTCTAATAATGCAAAAGTATAATTAACATACAAATAAGTATCAAATAAGTATCAATAGCAATACACACTAAGTCTATCTCCATACATCTAGACAATAGAATTAATACAGGTACACAGAATGTCTAACTCAAAAGTAGCTTCAAAACTCACTTAAGGTAATTATACAAAGTCATCATGTAAGCTCTAATACTTCCTGAAACCTTTATGTACTACAATCCAACTAAATTATATCAAATACTTACGACTTTAGCTCCTCCAAACTCAAACACTTTCACCAACTTTCTATGTCAACAAATGTAACTGTCATGTCTGCCCTAACAACCAAAATGCTGATCCCCTGAGAGCAGCAGTCATGGTGATACCTAAAGAGACCTGCCACCTATTGGCCAACACACAAACTACAAGCGATAACAATGATTGACAATTGATTGACATAAGTGACATGCATGAACAGATTTCAATAAAGGCATCAACTGACATGCATGAACGAACTACAATAAAGACTGACATGACTAACATACATGAATGAATTTCAATAATAACCACTGCTGTCCGCTACAATCATATTGCACTGTTTGTTACTTGATAGTAAAACATCACTTTTGAAATTTTATGAGTAAGTAGAGTATAAGAATAAGAAATTGTGAGCCAGCACAATTTTAGAAAATGTATACAACCATTGTATTACTCATCAGCATAACAAACTTTTAAGATAGGCTATTTTTGTCAAATTGTTGTTTTTTTCTCTTGGCATAAAGGAAGTATTTCCCCAGATAGGAATGATTTTATTCTAATTTTGAATGTGGATAATGTGGTTTTACCTTTCCTAAATGTATCATAGGTAATCTTCTTTGTGATTTAGATTATAAGTGTTGGAATTGGTCCATTTTCCAGATTGCCTAGTACCTTATATCTATCACTCAGATGGTAGTGTTTAAAACTAAGTGATACAATCCAGTCTTCGACTTTAGTCCATATTTCAACATTAATAGAGCAATAAACTTAAATGTGATCTTAATTGTCAGCTTCTGGCAGCAATGATACATTCAGTTGTGAGGTAATCCATATATCCATTCTCAAGAAACTGGGGGGGGGGGGCAATCTGGTGTACAGTATCATGCTATGTTGTGTAAATAGAATGATCTAGGTAGTTCTAAGGACTCATTGTTAACCAGTGCCTTATCCTTCCATTTATCAGTTATTTCACCCAGGATTTGGTTGTATTGATGATTGAATATACGGTATAAATTGGGTACCCTTTTAGAGTCTATAAAGATAGAATAACATTAAAAAAAAGAATTTCATGGAAAAAAGTCTGTATTGTCAGGCATGTCCCTCCAGTTTAAGCGTGTTTTAGTATCCCCGAGATATTTGCATACTTTATCAGATTCATGTTAATTCCAAAGCATATGTGTATTTCGTCAAGAGAGAGGTACGTTTGTTACAACCAATAATGTAATAAACTCCCAATAATGTTATAACATCCCAGTCGTGTTATAATATTTACCAATAATGTAATAACTTACCGATAATGTTATAACATTTACCAATAATGTAATAATGAGGGTTACCGATCATGTTATAACACCTCAACCAATAATGTAATAACGCTGGGTTACCTATCGTGTTATGAACTTTACCAATAATGTAATAAACTGTAAGATTTAACCAGGGAGGGGGGTGCACTTGGATATTTAGGGGGCGGGCTCATACGTGTGTTATCAAAATTAAAAAATACTCCTTAAGCACTGATTTCTGGCCAAAAAAGCACCCTTATTTTAATAAAACGCTGATTTTTCCACTAAATAAACACCCTTTCTTTTATCAAAACACTGACATTGGATGAACGGGAACACATATTTTAACTTAAGATTTTTTAATCAAGTAGCAGCAGCAGTCACAGGGAAGCCCAGTCATATATGCACTATTTTCTGGTGTCCTTATTGCCTTCAATAACTTAGTTTTAAAGGAGTTTGCCTTTATGCACCATATTCGCGTATTCTTAATAGCCTAAATAACTTGGTTTTAAAAGGTGACTATATCAAATGAGAATAGGCTCTTATGCTTGTCAACCTGTCTACTCAGGAAAGTAAAATGGCTTTAAAAACTGATAAACAAGGAATCCTCAATACTAGGGCCACATTAAACAATTCATGTAAGGATTTAAACATTTCTAAGGATTTATACATTTATAATATTTACCAATAATGTAATAACCCTACCGTATATGTTATAATTTTTACCAATAATGTAATAACCCAAATGATAATGTTATAATATTAGCAATGTTAGAAGGTTAAAGAAAAGGCGTTGGAGAGTTCATTTTTAGTGTATATGACGTCTGCAAAGGTGATTTATAGTGGCGCCATCTGTTGACTGATAGGGAAACTAACGGACAAATGACAAACGTAACCCCCCTTCATTACGTTTTTATCCATTTTTAAACATTCCGAATTCTTCCAAATGGAAGAATCCGGAATGTTTTTACGCTTGGCAGTGTACAGTATCTCCTGGAAGACCATTACTACTTTCTACAATTTGCAGTTACCCTCTTTATGTATTATTATTGGATGTGTGTCTCCACTGAAGAATAAACCATTGACAATTTTAACTGGTTTTGTCCATCCATACAGAAGGATACATTTGTCAGTTTGTTTGCTTGAAGGCTCATGGACACTTGTAGGTCAATAGGTACCACACTGTTTTACATGTATTGGTTTCACATTTGAGCCAGCTGTGGGCCAGTGTAGCATTCAAAAACACCATTGGATGCCAAACCCACAGGGTGAACTGAAGACCCAAACCCAAAATCGGGACATCCCCCTACTCTTACAAATGGTCCTTAGGGATCTTTCAGTTTCACTGAGACATTAGCCAATCTCCCATAACTCCCCAAATTTAAGTTGTGACGTGGCCACCTGCTGAAGGAATGAAGACACAGAGAAAAATAAATTGGGAGCCTGGCAGCAAGAAAAGGGCCCATGGTTCCCAATGGAATAAATGGACAACCCACACAACATCAGAGGTGATCCCCCTTCATTGCCAAGCCACCATTACTTAGCTACTAGGAATAAGGCATGCTCCTGCTGGGCCTTGAATGGTAGAGAAAATAATCAAATTTAAACTACACAAAATATAAATCCACAATAAACATAATGTCTTTAGTCTCAGGGAGAAGGGTGCTAGGAGAATATACTTTATTTCATTAAATATCTTAAAATCTGTGAAAGAGTATATTGATCTTTATCAAAAAAACATTTGCAACAGAAAATCAAAGTATACTCACTTTTGCCAATTTTAGTGTGTGTGTAAGCTCCCAGATTCTGCTGTCAACTTGAAGGGAGTCACTTGTACTTCTGTGACCTTGAGTGTCTAGAGACCAGCTAGGAATGAAAGTGGCTTTAGTGGGTTGACACCTGCATGGAACTCATGGACTGTAAAAGGAATGTATGATATAGTAGGAAATAGCATACACCCCTTTGTATACTGTTCCTACAAAATTCACTGTTTTCTTATGTTTACAAGATCCCAGACTGGTTTCTTTGATAATTCTGCACCTACACTAAATGGTGATGGAACACATATACACGGATACACATAACACCTATTCTAATGATTTTGGTATAACAAGTTATTGCCTGTCTTGTTGGTGGATAGTGCAGATTATGACCCCTTGAAGGAATGATTTCCCTCGGGCGTTGTCCTCAGAAAATAATTCCTTTTTAAGGTGATAATCTGCACCATCCACCAACAAGCCAGGCAATTGCTGTTTATTACATCACACACTGGGGCTAAAAAGCGTAAGTAGCATATGGGTTATTCTAGACATGTTACTATGCGAATCTACAGCTTCGTGGAAGGCTGTCTATGATATGCTCTGCAGCTGAAGGACCCCTATGGACTATTTGTAATGAAAAGTAACTTTCCCAGGGGATGTTGTAATCGAATCATGAATAAAACGTATAAAAAGGATAAAAAGCCATTTGTTTGAATATCTATTGCAGACTTAAAAATTCTACTTACTTCTCATATTACAAACATACATTTTCCTTCCATATATTTGACTAAGACCAATGTTTGACTAAGAAACGTCTAGCCATTATTCACACTCATCATCACTTATGTCCATGAGCATTATTTGTACCTGTTCTGTGTTTGTATCATAGTCCTGCTGCCTGCGATCAACCTTTTGGCAAAGGTTTACGCAATGGTGTGCAAAAGGAGTTGGCACCTTCTCGAGAACCCTAGTCTGGTGTGGAACCCTGCTCGCCTTATAAAATAATGTGGATCGGTTTAGTGATACTATGCATCTAAAAATCAATTGATCCCCTTTGTACCTGAAGGCTCTGCTCTTGCTTCCCTCCGTTTCTTCTTTCATCTAGAATTAGTGCATTGTTTTTAAACAATCATAAAATACCACTTTTTGGTAATATTTTATTGCACTAAATGGCTTTTGTATGCTGATATGCTACCCTCATCCCTGTGGCAAACTGCCATTGTACCGCTTGATATGGATCTAATGATCTCTAGTACACATTTTACAAACATTTCATGACCCTTTTTGTATAGAATAAACGCTGACAAAATTGTCCCTGCCTTCTTTTATCTGAATAAGCCAAAGACTAACCCTTAGTGGTTTTCCATTAAATGCTTGGTAGGGCTTCGTCTCATGGTCATAAGAGCCTTGTCATATGAAGTGCAATATATTCTTTAGAAATTGTAGATATTATACCTCCTATGAAATTATACTTTGAATAATATGCTGTTCTGCCAGCCATACATATTTTTATGCTTGATAGTCTGCACTCGACTTGCTTGTGAGGGTTACAGTGCCAATTTTATCAGCATTATATGTGTTTTTTGACTAGATAATTAGAGAAATCTGTTTTGATATTAAACATTGGAACTTTGAATTATATGCTGTTCTCCCAGCCATACATATTGTTTATGCTTCAAATATTACTCCTTGATAGTCTACAATCGCCTTGCTTGTGAGGATTATCATGTCAATTTTATCAGAATTATGTGTTTTGTCTAGATAATTAGAGAAATCTGTTTTGATATTGAACATGGAAAATTTGAATAATACGCTTTTCTGTCAGCCCCTATATATTTTCATGATTCAAATATTACTCCTTGAAAGTCTACAATCGCCTTGCTTGTGAGGATTATCATGTCAATTTTATCAGAATTATGTGTTTTGTCTAGATAATTAGAGAAATCTGTTTTGATATTGAACATGGGAAATTCGAATAATATGCTGTTCTGTCAGCCCCTATATATTTTCATGATTCAAATATTACTCCTTGAGAGTCTACAATCGCCTTGATTGTGAGGGTTATCGTGTCAATTTTATCAGAATTATATGTGTTTTTGACTAGATAATTAGAGAAATCTGTTTTGATATTGAACATGGACACTTCGAATAATATGCTGTTCTGCCAGCCATACATATTAATATGCTTCAAATATTACTCCTTGATAGTCTACAATCGCCTTGCTTGTGAGGATTAAAATGCCAATTTTATCAGAATTATATGTGTTTTGACTAGATAATTAGAGAAATCTGTTTTGATATTGAACATGGAAACTTTGAATAATATGCTGTTCTGCCAGCCATACATATTATTATGCTTCAAATATTTTTTTATATTGAACATAGAAACCGTTACTCTGCCTGCAATGTCTACTGCCTGAAAGATATCAAAGAAAATCGGTTAGTCAAAAGAGTGTAAGGCATCAACCTGGAAATGTACCTTGCAATCGTTCTCACAGGAATCGAACAGGATGTTTGGGATGAATGGGTACGTGTATTTGACAGTTAGCATCATCTATGTACATTAAACTGATTAGTCAGTTGTGTGTGGTAGGCGAAACTTGATGATGCTGTGGGAAAAACACTGACGTATAACATGAGATGACATTGTACTGTAACTTTATCTTATTGGACGGGTGGGATTTGAATGCCATGCATTAATGAGCAGTAAAACATCGCTTAATGCTTTGGCGTATTGTGATTGGTCAATCCTCCACTCACGTAAGCTTTGAGGGTACCTACTGCACCCTTGCTTGACAGACATCTTCCCGGCGAGCAAAGATGAAGGTGCTCGTCCTCGTTCTCGTTGTCTGTGCCTTCGCCTTGGTGCACAGTCAGAACGACCCATCGGTGAGTATTTCTACTGTACTTAACTCATTCATGCGTTATCTTTGATATTGTCGTCTGTGTATTTATTAATTCTGACAATAACCTAGAAATTAATTATGATTTTACAAAATATTTGAAGGAGAGTTGTTGGTCATGTTCTATTCAATATTTCTCCTTCAAATATTTTCCTAACTAACCTGTAAGATTTCATTCAAATTGTCTGGCCGCCTTTGGCTGCCGTGAGCATTAAGTTGTTAACTGAACATCTTGCAGTATTGCTGTGGTAGAAACATCAGTAGATAACGTCTCATCGTCGTCTCTGGGTTGCCATAAAACCTACGGTTTCAGTTGGTCTAAAACAGCTATTGCATCTGCTGAAAAGAAGAGTATTTATTCAACCTAACTGATCGGTAAAATCCGCTGTAGTAAGAGTTGTTGTTGTAGTAGTAGTAGTAGTAGTAGTAGTAGTAGTAGTAGTAGTAGTAGTAGTAGTAGTAGGATGGGGAACACATTAAGCATCACAAATGTATCCTCAAAGCGGGGTGTCAGATATATATATATATATATATATATATATATATATATATATATATATATATATATATATATATATATATATATATATATATATATATATATATATATATATATATATATATATATTTATATATATATATATATATATTGTTTGGGGAGGGGGGAACAAAAAAACATGCATAATATACTTTTGACAAAAAGAATTAAGTGTGATTTTACAAAATATTTGAAGGAGAGTTGTTGGTTTTGTTTTAATCAACATTTCTCATATTAATATTTTCCTAATTATCCATTTATCTGTAAGATTTCATTCAAATTGTCTGGCCCCTTTTGGCCACCGTGAGCATTAAGTTGTTAACTGATCATCTTGCAGTATTGCTGTGGTAGAAACATCAGTAGTTAAAGTCTCATCGTCGTCTCTGGGTTGCCATAAAACCTACGGCTTCAGTTGGTCGAAAACAGCTATAGCATCTGCTGAAAAGAAGAGTATTTATTCAACCTAAATGAACGTTAAAATCCGCTGTAGTAGTAGTAGTAGTAGTAGTAGTAGTAGTAGTAGAAGTAGTAGTAGTAGTAGTAGTAGTAGTAGTAGTAGTAGTAGTAGTAGTAGTAGTAATAGTAGTAGTGATATTAGTAGTAGTAGTAGTAGTAGTAGTAGTAGTAGTAGTAGTAGTAGTAGAAGTAGTAGTAGAAGTAGTAGTAGTAGTAGGAGTAGTAGTAGTAGTAGTAGTAGCAGGAGTAGTAGTAGTAGTAGAAGTAGTAGTAGTAGTAGTAGTAGTAGTAGTAGTAGTAGTAGTAGTAGCAGCAGCAGCAGCAGCAGCAGTAGTAGTAGTAGTAGTAGTAGTAGTAGTAGGAGTAGTAGTAGTAGGAGTAGTAGTAGTGGTAGTAGTAGTAGTAGCAGTAGTAGTAGTAGTAGTAGTAGTAGTAGTAGTAGTAGTAGTAGTAGTAGTAGTAGTAGTAGTAGCATATAGCCCAAAGTGTCTATAAATATGTTTCCTTGGCATGGTGTTGTGAACATGGTATGACTGGCGGAGTGTAGTATAGACTTGGCAAACAGAATCCTGTCATTTAATGTTGCTTTAGGAGGTTAGATTTTTATCGCAGCTTGAAAGGTATTCTGAGGGATAGCCGCAGTTGGTATGATTACTAGGGAACGAGTGTAGGTTTAAGTATGTAAAAATCAAAAGTATCCTATTTTCACACTTAAACCCCATAAGCCACTTTAAAGCAATACATTGAGAACCGTAACGACACACTGAAGTCTAAATCTATACTTTAAGGACAAGCACAATTCAACCAGAACTATTTGAGTAGACCATCAATTTGGTAAGGTAACGTTGCGTGAAATATTCTTCATTTTGATGAATCGTATTGACAAAAGCAAAGTTGAGAAATATGTGAGGGAGAAAATTTGTCATAACATTGCCAACAACTCTCCTTCAAGTATTTTGTAAGATTATTCTTAATAACATAGTCATTATCAAAAGTATCGTAGCTGCAGATGGCATCTTATGGAGCAACTCTGAAGCATGGACAACTGAGTGACCATGTGAGACAACTACTTGTATCTGTATATGCAAATACACATACATGTATCATGTAGGTCATGCCCTTATGGTCGAGTGGTCTAAAGCATTTCTACAGACGGGTCACTGTTCCTCAACGTTGCCTGGGTTCAAATCCCGTCCGAGGCATGCCGAAATATTACTGTAAATGCAAATGCACATACATGTATTATGTAGGTCATGCCCTTATGGTCAAGTGGTCATAAGCATTGCTACAGACGGGTCACTGTTCCTCAATGTTGCCTGGGTTCGAATCCCGTCCGAGGCATGCCGAAATGTTACTTGAGGCTTGAGGTTAAGGGGTGGGTATCGCTATGTTTTATCATGACATACAACTGGCTAGTCACAATTTAGCATAAATATGACAGTTAGATAAGGGTTAGCCTAGAATTTTCGATTTTTTTTGTCACTTTTTCTGCCATATTGTGGCCAATTCGTGACTAACAAGTTGTAACTGGTGAAGGAAACCAGAGTAGCCGGTGAAAACCGACGCCTAACCCTAAGTCACTGACAACTTTCTCATACTTGTGTACGAATATCAAGGTGCGCATGTATGCGAATACGGATTTTGTTATTTTTAGTTTGAACAAATTGGTAATTATTCGAATATTGTCGTAAGTAGACGTACAACCGGCGTATATATGCGTACGTATGACGTAATTATTCGTGTTTATGTCGTGCATATTCGCACACGCTCGTATACATACGCACCTTCATATTCGTAGCCAACTACGAATATGTTTGCCTACTTACGACATATTATGATAGAAAACGTACAATGTCGCACATCTGATGTTGTAGTCGTACATCAATCGTACATGCTGTCGTGGGATGTCGTATACTTTCGTAGTTGAACGTAGATATCTAATGAATGAGAAAATACAGCAATTCGTGGCTTCAAGCGTACACTTGAGATCGTGTATGTTCGCACAGTAAATTCGTATGTGGGAGACCAGCATAATGCTGCCCTCCCACATACGAATTTTAAGGTGCGACAAGGTGCGAATTAAAAAATCGTAGTTATTCGAGTGTTGTCGTGATGTATCGTGGTTGTTCGAAGTCAGTCTTAGGTTTTCGTAGGCAATGCTGCGAATTTAAAAAAAAGTTTTACATGTAAAACTCTTGGGTGCGACAAAAATTCTGTCGTAGGGAATTATTTTTTGGCGAACATTGTTGTACATTGTCGAATATGCTGTCGCAACATGTTGTACATTGTCGTATGTTGTCGTACATTGACGTACATTTTCGTACACTAATGAAATGTTCGATAAGGTACAACAACCTACGAAAGTGGTTGAACGTACATATCTAACGAATGTGGAAAACACCAATTTTATAGCCAATTCGTGACTTTATAATCGTAGCTTTGAAATCATGTATGTTCGCACATTAGATTCGTATGTGGGAGAGCAGCATTATGCTGATCTCCCACATACGAATTTAATGTGCGAACATGCACGATCTCAAGTGTACGCTTGAAGCCACGAATTGGCTATAGAATTGCTTTTTTTCTTCATTCGTGAGATATTTACGTTCAACTACGAAAGTATACGACATCCCTTGACGTCGTGAACGATTGATGTACGACTACAACATCAGGTGTCCAACATTGTAAGATTCTATCATAATAAGGCGTAAGTATTCGAACATATTCGTAGTTGGCTACGAATATGAAGGTAGGTATGTATACGAGTGTGTGCGAATATGCACGACATAAACACGAATAGTTATGTCATACATACGCACATATACGCCAGTTGTACGTCTACTTACGAAAATATTCGATTAATTACCAATTTGTTTAAACTAAAAATAACAAAATTCGTTTGTATACTACGATTTGTGGTGAAATCACCGTCAATTCGTGGCTTTGTAGGATAAATTGTGGCCAATTACCTATTTTTCCATTCTGAAGTGGTTTATAGTGGCACCTTTTCGTGCCTTAAATGAGTGTACGCAAATGTACGTGAACGTACGATTACATACGACAGTGTACAACAGATTACGACACGATGTTCAACCATGTACAACGATGTTCGACAATGTTCGCCAAAAAATACTTCCCTACGACAGAATTTTTGTCGCACCCAAAGGTTTTAGATGTAAAACTTTCTTCTAAATTCGCAACATTGCCTACAAAAACCTAAGACTCACTGCGACCAACCGCGATAAATCACGACAACACACAAAAACCACAACTTTTTAATTCGCACCTTGTCGCACCTTAAAATTCGTACGTGAGAGACCGGCATTAGGTTGTTCCATGTTGGTTCTATGACCCGTAACTATTCCATTCAGGTGCACTATAAATATTTGGTCAGGAAATGTTTTTCATCATCAAAATGAAAAGCATTGTTCTAAAGCATTGCTACAGACTGTTCGCTCTTCCTCAACGTTGCCTGTGTTCCAATCCCGTCCGAGGCATGCGGAAATGTTACTAGAGACTTAGGATTAAGCGGTGGGTTTTGCAGGTTACTATGTTTTATCACGACCTACAAATGGCCAGTCATGATTTAGCATAAATATGACAGTTAGATGATGGTTGGCCTGGAATTTTTTATTTTTCATCACTTTTTCTGCCATGTTGCAGCTAATTCGTGACTAGCCAGTTGTAACTGGTGAAGGAAACCACAGTACCTGGCGAAAGCCAACGCCTAACCCTAAGTCACTGGCAACTTTCTCATATGCGGCGGCCAGAATTCGAACCCAGGCAGTTGTGAGAGACAGCTAGCAGTCAGTGGCAACGCCTTAGACTACACGGCCAGGTCCCTTTATCATTTAGCATACATGGTTCAAACACCTGAGTTGCATTTAATTTTAAGATAATTTGAGAAGTTTTATGGTAACGCCCAATTTGTTCCAAATCGTCGTTGAAATACGGCATGTGACATGTATAGAACGTCCGACAGGTTTCCTAGCCAAATAAATGAATGGCGAAGATGCTTTTATAGACATATAAAAAGTATGAATACCATCGGTAACTCGTAATCAAAGGCTTTTTCAAAGGTCTATTAAAAAATATGAGGCCCAGGACTTCATTCATCTCAGCCTCCCTTGTGCATACAGATATGCTGCGACCCTCGACAGGTGGTGAGTCTCTCACGTGTGACGATTGTTTGTGAACCATAGACCACCGCGAAGAGATCCATTGAAGCATTGAAGTAATCTGATACGTTATGTACCTTATATACGTGTTGATCCAGAACCCTGCAGTTTTGCTTGCTTGCATCAATAGGAAATGTTCATGTATTAAATAATGCATTCAGTAGATATGAATGTTCAGCCTGGCATGAATACTACCCATTACATCAACTAGTGAGGTTTGTTATTGTGAGAACAGCCAGCTTTTATATCAGGCTAGCTGGTATTGTATGGGAATGACAAGACTTGTATATCTCTTTTAACCGTAACCCTATTGCTTCCTTCACACACCAGTTGTGCATCTTGCTGTGTGTTGTAAAGGCTTTCACCTTCTCCCACGATCCCTGGAAATGAACTCACTTGAGCCATGGGAATGGCCTGAAGAGAGAGAGAGAGACTTCTCTCTATTCTTTTACACAAAAGCAGTCATATAGTCTAGTAAAAGTATGTGGTAGCGCTGTAGGTGACGAAAATCTTACAAAAGTTAGCTCATGGCCCATAGTATGTGCCAATCATGATGACAGATATATTCACAATATATGGTACCCAAGTTATTGAACGATTATCAAAAAAATGCCAGATCTGTCATACTGCTGTGTGATTTCTTTTTTGGATTCCTCATAGCAGCGCCTAAATTAACATGTCATGGGTCACACCAACTGCTTTACTTGATGTTGAAATAAGCAGTCTCTCAATCACGGTTTCACATCGTGCAATGACAACAACTTACATATCCAAGTTAGCACGTATTTTTCCCTTTACACATTTGTCTAGAACCCTCCATCCATATCATAATAAACATGTGATGATCAATCCTTTGCAATGGCCAATAACAGACTACCTCAAAGAATGGGAATTGTTTCTGCTGATAAATGTTCATATTTGTAATGATTTCATAGATACCATTGAAGATATTTACATTCAATGTGAACATACAAGACACATTTGGAATGATACTGAAAAATGGTTGAGAGAGATTAAGTATAGTCATTTTAAAATTTCAGACATTGAGAAATCGTTTGGTTGTATGGATCATAATAAAACCACACAATTGATTATTTTCACGGTAAAGATGTAATTTACCAAAATAAAATGAAAAAGGGGGAAAAACGACCTTATGTGATGTAAAAAGATTTTTACTAAAAAAATAATGTGTGGAAGCATTATGGAATGAGAAAATACTAAACATATGGGTCAATAGACTTGCCAGCTAGATATCAGAGAGAGGAGACATCATATGTGTTTTATAAAGATCTCTTGCGCCAAGGTTTTCTGTCCAGCTGAATTCATGAAATATTCATTCAAATTGAACAGATTTGTAGTTCAACGATGCTGTTTCGTGGTTGCAATGGGTTGTGGTAGGGAGAGTCTTTACTGTTGAGGTTGGGTATTGGAAATCATAGGGCAAAATGAATGCTTGCACTGATTGGACCTTTTGCATAGATTCCATCACTGCCAGTACCGTTTTAGGCCTATAGGTGGCGCTTGCTGCTAGAATAAAAGCCACAATGGCTATGCCACATGCTACATATGTCAAGTCCAAAATTTTTGGCCAGTAGGATTTCATACAAATCACTGCGTATGTACGATTGAAACCCTGGTGGCCCCCTTCTAATAAGGAGTCATGATAAGATCTTAACACATCTTCTCTCCAGTTCGTAGGGACTGCTAACTGTCTTATCATTGACGGTTCTCTGGGTATACAATGAGTACGGGGTGTATATATGTGAAATAGTACATCATTATCTAAGATATACTGGTCTGACTCCCAACAACTTTTTGTTTTGTGCTAGAGTTTTGGTTTTAGGGAGTTATCCTTTTTCTTAGTATAGGTAAATTGCAGCAAAATCAGGGCAATTCTTTTGGGTCTCTGCCAGGTTAGTTGGAGAAATGGTACTGAGTGAAAGTATAGCAGCTTCTGTTTTTTCAAAGTCGTATTCAAAATCTGTTTCAAGTGGTTCCATATGATTTGGACCTTCAGTTTTGCTACCAATCTGATGATTAAGGACTGTTGGGTGAATTGATAATATGGTTGTTTCCTCTAGGCAAGATTCATCAATCTTTGACTGGGGTGAGGAATCCCTATCGTTATACCTACGGGATAGAGCATATGCATTTTTGTTTTGGGTGCCTGGATGATGTTGGATATCGTAATTATACACTCGTAAAACTAATGCCCACCATAAGAAATGTGGATTTGCGTGTTTTGTGCTTTTTAACCAGTGTAGAGCGCTGTAGTCTGTGATTGCAGTGAATGGTGTATAAGAAAGGTAGTGGTGATATGCACCGCACCCTCTACCATTGCCAAGCACTGTAACTCATGAACCATGTAATTCTTTTCGGCACCCTTGAGTGCTCTACCGCAATATGCTACTGCATATTCTCTCCCATCTTTATCCTTTTGGCCTAAGATATAACTGATTGCAGTTATAGAGGCACCGGTTGTAAGGATGAAGATATAAGATGTAAGATGTAATATATGTATGTATGTATGTAAGTATGTATGTATGAATGCACATGTATGTATGTATGTGTATTTATGTATGTATATATATATATATATATATATATATATATATATATATATATATATATATATATATATACGTACATATATATATATATATATATATATATATATATATATATATATATATATATATATATATATATATATATATATATATATATATATATATATATATATATATATATATATATTTATATATATATATATATATATATATATATATATATATATATATATATATATATATATATATATATATATATATATATATATATATATATATATATATATATATATGTATTATATCATTATGTTTTGTTCATTCCAGGACGAGTCTACATTTCTTACAAGCATATTTGAAGCTCTGAAAAAACTAACAGTCAAAGGCAATCCCAAAGACAACCGTATCATGACGAAATCAGAGGATACCTCGGTAAGGTGATATCTTTTTCAAACAAATTTCAACTCGTCTTAATTATTTTTTGTCATGCATTAGTTCATATAATAGACAAAGTTGATATCCCATAGAATTTGCAATATATCTATAGTCTATGAGGTATAAATCCATGTATTTTTCGTCGATAAATGCGATGATGATATAAATCACTTTTAAATTTCTAAAGAGAGAGGAGAAAGGCTTAAGCTTATAATACTGCCGTTCATTATTCCTATCGCAGAGATATCTGTCTGTCTGTCTGTCTGTCAATGACAATCATCATTGCTTACAATGGATTGTCAAACCAACATTCAGAACTCGAACCATGTTGACAAATCCCTATGGGCTCTCCGACATTCTTCAGATTAATTTAGATATTGTCTTCTGAATGTATGACTATTTTGGATTGATGATTCAGGTTGGCTTTACAAAATATTTGAAGCAGTGTTGTTGGTAATGATCTGATTAACATTTCTTCTATAAATCTTTTCCAAATATGCTCTATCGTCGGAGTTTTCATCGAAATTGTCTGGCCGCAGTTGGCCTTTCAAAGTGTACATGGGTTGTCTCGTCTTGCCTCAGTTTATGAACGAGGTAAAGCAGAACCTTTTTTTTTTTTTAGATTTTACTTTTGTTTATTTTCTTCTCAGTCAACTATGACCATCGTTAGACAAACACAAGTGCACTGCATAGTAAACATGTGAGAAGGCACAGAAAAAGAAATAGGCTGAGATGTCTATAAGACTTGGTCTTTCTAACACAATACGTATGGTTAACACTGTATACCTTTTTAGGGAATGATTTGATTTTGGATTTCGTATTTCGTCACATTTATGCAAATTGTGGCTAATTCGTGACTAGCCAGTTGAAAGGATTTAGGGAATGAACAGGCTTTTATAATAATAAATAGATATGAAACAAAAATATTTTTAGATGCCATTAAGGATTTTGTGTATGTAAATTAATAGATAATGTACATTATAACGTATAATGTAAAGCAGAAACATGGTGTGTATGCTTTTCACTTACTGAAATGATGACATTGACAACTTAC
>OZ012689.1:29467744-29485401 GCA_963942565.1 Maea johnstoni | reverse complement strand
TTCTACAAGATACGTATCGTCTACAGAAAAGGCATTCAGCATCCACAGATTGCGATATCAAATAGCCAGATATGGCATTATCTCAGATTCTAGCAAATTTCACAATGCATAATATTTAAAAAGTGCAAGTTTTGTGATTATACATACCATCAACTGGTTGGATAGGATACCAATGGTATAAACGTACTGTATGCACTATGCGGCAATATCAATACACGTGTTAATGCAGATGTACGCCCCTTTCCCGAGCGTATCCGTACATATATATATATATATATATATATATATATATATATATATATATATATATATATATATATATATATATATATATATATATATATATATATATATATATATAAATATATATATATATATATTTAATATATATATATACATATATATATGATATATATATATATATATATATATATATATATATATATATATATATATATATATATATATATATATATATATATATATATATATATATATATATATATATGTCTCTCATATTTTCCTCAATTTAACAATGATGATTCAGTTTATAAATCAGCTATTGAATTATACATAAAGGAACAATTTAACATGACTAAAAACAACTTATCAGTTTTCGATGCAGCTCTTAAATTAGGATGGTTAAAAAGGTTTTTAAAAAGCAACAGCAAATGGACTGTCTTCCCCAAAGAGTTTGAGTTAGAAGGTGTTTTCTATTATGGTGCTGACTACATTGAAAGAATTGAGGCCATGACTATTAACCCCTTCTGGATAGACGTTTTAACTGCTCTCAAGACTCTTTGGAAAAATGTAATAAGAGAAACTCCTTTATGGTACAATCCAATTCTTAGATTACAGTTGAGAAGGGAATGGAAAGATAGTGGGATTCTGGTGGTATCAGACTTTATTAATTACCTGACAGTCCTTCTATCATTAGAGGAAATCAATCAAAAATATAACATAAAAATGAACTTTTTAGAATATAGACAAATAACTGCAATTTGAAAAAACACTTCGAATGGAAGGAAATACCAGAAACCAGAGAACCACTGCCAAGAAATTCCTTTCTAAATACTATTCTACATATGGATAATAAAGGGGTTTCTAATCTTTATCGCACTCTTAATAGGAGAGGAAACCAGATCATAGGAAAAATACTGCATAAATGGGAAGAAAAGACTTTCTTAAATTTCGAGAACATTGACATTTCCAGATCTTTTGTATACCATAACTCAATTTTCAAAGACTGTTACCTGAAATACACGCATTTCAGAACTCTCCATAGAAGATTCTACACTAATGACAAACTGTATAAAATGGGAATTAAGAATTCAGACAAGTGCACATTTTGTCATGACAAGCCAGACAGTGTTGAACACATGCTGTTGAGATGTAAGGAAATTAAAAACTTTTGGGATAGAATCAAAAACTGGATAGAAGAAATAGGTTTTATTGGTTACACATTAACAGAAAGCAAAATAATATTGGGCGATTCCGAAAATGGACAAACAACAACAACAATTATATTGCTATCGAAAAAGGTGATCTATGACTCTTTCAAGAGAGGCAAAATCCCAGCGTTATCCCATGTTAAAAATGAAACAAAAAATTTCTATTTGGAAAAGTATAGCTTCTATCTCAAACACAAGTCACATGTTTTTGAAAAACGCTGGAACCTATTAAATACATACTATAACAAACAAAACAAGAAATAACACACCATGTATTATTTATTGTCAGAAAAGTACACATATCTATTTATCTTATGTATTCTTGCAGTAATAATACAACATAATTGGTTTATTGTTATACTGCTGTGCAGAATATAACCAAAGCATTATTTGTACACTGTGCCTCTACTTTTACATGCAACTGAATAAAAATGTTACAAAAATAAAAAATGACTTAAAACAATTTTAGTGAAGCCATATGTGTACGTACGTACTTACGTATGTGTGTATGTATGTATGTATTTATGTATGTATGTAGGAAGGTATGTATAAATGTATGTATGTATGTATATATGTATGTAGTATGTATTATTTATGCATGTATGTATGTATGAATGTGTGTATGTATGTATGTGTGCATGCATGCATGCATGTATGTATGTGTGTTTTCATATGTAGCTTTATAATATTCCTGTATCATTATTTTGATAGTACAGCATAATTAAAGTCCTCCTATCTGGGCCCAATGGATCTGCCACAGCAAGTAGTAAGACATCCATTGCCAATTATGGCAATACGTATATGAAATGAGACAAACATTGGCGAAGAAGCATTGTTAGCAGTTGGAATAAAAGTACGAATCACAAATGAAATAAAAGATTGGAAGATCGCTCTCTTATGCTACTGACATTTGTAATGGCTTGGTCGTGCACAATATCAACAATTTGTCATTGAGTCCGAGGAAATGATCTAATGCTTCCTTTACAAACCAGGACAAATACATATTTGGCAGTTCAGGTGACTTTAAGGCCATTAGTTATACATTTGTAATCAAATATGACAATGACAGATTGCTTCCTCTCAAGAAAAAAGCACCTATTCGAAGCACCATTTGTGCAAGAAAAATCACGTTGGTCGTATTAAAGTGTTCTTCTTATCTCTGTGAAACAGAACAGGACTTGTCAGCAGGTATATATAGGTCTGTCGGCAAATTTATCCAGTTCTAGAGCTCTACGTCGCTGCCATTTTAAGATATCCCTCATTACGCTACTTTGAATAAGAATTTTTAATGAAATTCTCTGCAGGTGAGTGATACAAGTAAGTATTCACACGTATAACTCATACAATCTTCTCATACTGCATATATCGTATGCTCATCATTTATTTGAGTCATTTTTGTAATAACAGTCAAAAAGCGTACGTACTGTGGGTATGTATGTATATCGCTACGTTAGCGTTGAGCACCTAGCATCAAATGGTCTAACGTTTCTGCAGTTGCTCTCGAATATCCTCACGAAAATCGTCCACCTTCCATGAATCATGGCAAAAGCAGTCTGAATTTTACCATCGGTGGTAATTCTGTTTCTTTATTCATTTTGTATTATGATGTAAAGCTTATGTAACAAAAACGTGACGAGTATACTTATCCTTATGATATTTTCCACATGATCTTAGCGTAAATGTTATTAGTACAATCTATTATGTTATCTATATTATATATCATTTACATTTTACAAACGACGATGCTAGCTTTTAGGAAACTCCAAATAGGTGGTTGATTGACAAAAGTAATTATCTTCTAGGTGATAATCACGACTAGTTAAGATATGTAAAAAAAATATTAGATTATATGTGATTGCAATATGTTCCGGTTAGCTTCATGAATATGAAAATTGGTCTTTTCCCAATATAAGTGACTTAATGATAATAGATAACAGCTATTGCAGTCTTTCTAAAGAGAAGAAGTATAACAGGGAGGCAGATGTTTCTTTGCAAAACGATACAGGAAAGTGTAACTGATCCAATAAGAAAATCCTTTGTGCCTAAATACAACATGAAGGAATAGAGAAGATGCAGTTTATAACTTAGGAGATTCAATTTCGTCCAGCGCTTATGAATATAGTTTTCATAAAATCACATCTAGTGCTAAAATGTATCTATATCTTAGCGCATTCAAAATAAATAGACTAATGAGAGATGTTAGCTATGGTTTTCACAAGCTTCCCTAATTTTTTTCTTATATATATATATATATATATATATATATATATATATATATATATATATATATATATATATATATATATATATATATATATATACATATATATATATATACATATATATATATATACATATATATATATATATATATATATATATATATATATATATATATATATATATACATATATATATACATATATATATATATATATATATATATATATATATATATATATATATATATATATATATATATATATATATATATATATATATATATATATACGAAATATATACACATGTATTATATATATATATATATATATATATATATATATATATATATATATATATATATATATATATATATATATATATATATAAATATATTCGATATCGTTTCATGTCATACTGGGTTGCAGTATGTTATGTGCAAACCTGATTACTACATGCACTGTTTCTGCCACTAGAAAATGGTAATGACAGACGTTGAGACATTCGGCTGTTACACTGATAACCATTATCAATAACCCGGTTAATCAACGATATTCGTCAACATCATGTTTGGCAAAGGTCCATTATTCCTAATGCGTAGTAGCTGCCCTGATAATACAATAGTCAAACGTTTCCACTGATCACTTGCCCTTTCGCTCCCCGCAAGGGCTGCAATAGGAGTTGGCACATCCTGGGGAACCCTTAGCGGGTGTGGCACCCTGCTCGCCTTATAAAAGAATGGAGATGTGTGGCTCTGTCTATGGATAACCTGCACCTAAAATATCACTTGGTCCTCTTTGGATCTGAAGGGTCTGCTATTACTCTCCCTCGTTTTCGTTTTGTACCTAGAATACATATGCTTTATCATTGAAACACTTATTCATTTATTTCTCTGGTAGATCTCGAATCCAGCTCGGGCTATTGGGAAAATAGCCAGTGGCTTTGGATTAGACATTGGCAACTGGCTAGTCATAGTTTCGCCTCTATAAAACGTCTATATGGCGTAAAAATCAAAGAAAAGGTAAACGAAATTCCATACCCTATACCCAGGTTACAGCTGATCAACATTGCCTGCTGTGCAAAGCCGAGGTACTTCAAACACTCCTGCACATAATGCCCAAACACTAGACACACAGTCAGGGAGAAATATCGTTATCGGGTCTACGTATGAGCTATCACAAAGGCTACATTGGAAAAGACAATGGATTGGTACAACATGAAAGTATCATATACACCATTATCTCACACACCAAGTACATTATTAACATAGACACGCAAAAGTTGAAAATATCTCGCATAAATGAAGAAAAATATCAATTATACACAACGAAAAATAACTATTGTTAAGTATTTTGCTGATTATGAACAAAATGTTGACTTATGAGCAAGGTGGCGACATTTATTCATAGAGCTTGTTTTCATGATCTAAACAGGGATGTGTCTGAATATGCTACTTTTCTTTCAGTAAAATACACACACAAGCCATGTGAATAAAAACCATGCACCGGTGCAGAAATACTGAATATAGATGTTGTTTTTTTCGTACCTAGGCCTTGTTTCCTAAATGAATAAGGAGAATAGGACAAGTCAGTGGTAAGTATTTGCTGTTTAACAGGAAGCTCAATGGACCAAGTGTTTTTCTATATTTAAGGAGCGAGTAGATAGCGGATGTGGGGCATGGCATTGTTTACAAATCACCCTTACAATACAACCATGTTTAATTCTATAAAACTTGCATAGAATGAGCCACTTGTAGTCTAGGCCTTGCGGCGTGCCTCCACATACATAGCCTAGTACTAGTATATTGATACGCCTTACTATAGAAACATGCTCGTTGCTAGGTCGTGTCGTGTGCAGATTGAGTGGCTGAGCGTAGCAGGAGGACAGATAGAGGTGTGGAATTTCTTCCTACGACAATGCTGCGCCACGGTGTGTTGTTTATAGGACCAAATATCTCTATCGACACTCTGCTAAAAAAGCACGTTTAGATTATGAGCTGTGGTTTCTATAATAGTGGGGGAGTTTAAACACAGACTTACAGGTACATGGTCATTGTCCATCCCTGATGATCACGTGTCTTAAACGTATTTAGCGGGACCCTGATACCCGGCCCTGATACCGACTAATCAGGTCAAATATATGTATGCTCCACTATTACTGATGACTAATAATGCTACTGAGTTATCAAAAACATGGTATGCAGTGATTGGGTTACCTCTTTTTCCTTTAATTTTCGTATATATTACGGTAAAAAAACATGGTATGCAGTGATTGGATTACCTCTTTTCCTTTAATTTGCGTATATATTACGGTAAAAAAACATGGTATGCAGTGATTGGGTTACCTCTTTTCCTTTAATTTGCGTATATATTACGGTACAAAAACATGGTATGCAGTGATTGGGTTACCTCTTTTCCTTTAATTTGCGTATATATTACGGTACAAAAACATGGTATGCAGTGATTGGGTTACCTCTTTTCCTTTAATTTGCGTATATATTACGGTACAAAAACATGGTATGCAGTGATTGGGTTACCTCTTTTCCTTTAATTTTCGTATATATTTCGGCATCAAAAACATGGTATGCAGTGATTGGGTTACCTCTTTTCCTTTAATTTTCGTATGTATTTCGGCATCAAAAACATGGTATGCAGTGATTGGGTTACCTCTTTTCCTTTAATTTTCGTATATATTTCGGCATCAAAAACATGGTATGCAGTGATTGGGTTACCTCTTTTCCTTTAATTTTCGTATATATTTCGGCATCAAAAACATGGTATGCAGTGATTGGGTTACCTGTTTTCCTTTAATTTGCGTATATATTACGGTATCAAAAACGTGTATGCAGTGATTGGATTACCTCTTTTCCTTTAATTTTTGTATATATTACGGTATCAAAAACATGGTATGCAGTGATTGGATTACCTCCTGCCGCACAAGACTAGACACAACTTTTTCACAGGGTAGAGACATTGATGTACCTTTTTTAAATAAATGGAACATCTCTGTATTTTGATGTATTTTTTATATCTTCTTGATATAGTCAATAAATACCATACTATACTATACTATTTGGGTTTCTCTCATATTTGCCTCAATTTAACAATGACGATTCAGTTTATAAATCAGCTATTGAATTATATACAAAGGAAAAATTTAACAATATGACTAAGAACAATTTAAGTGAAGCTATATATGTACATGTATGTATGTATGTATGTATGTATGTATGTATGCATTGTATGTATGTATGTATGTATGTATGTATGTATGTATGCATTGTATGTATGTATGTATGTATGTGTGTTTTCATCTGTAGCTTCATAACATTCCTGTATCAATATTTTGATAGTACAGCTTAAACATAATTCCTCCTGTCTGGACATTATGGCTTTGCCACAGCAAGTAAGACATCCATTGCCAATGATGGCAATACGTATATGAAGAAGGCTGAGTTAGTAGTTGGAATAAAAGTATAAATCACGAATAAAAAAATATATTAGAAGATTGCTCTCTTATGCCGCTAACATTTGTATTGGCTTGATCGCGCACAATGGGCAGCAATGCATATGTCATATGTCTATCGTCACTTGTGCTGCTAAAAGAAGCACGTTTAGATTATGAGCTGTGGTTTCTATAATAGGGGGAGTTTAAACACAGACTGGTACATGGTCATTGCTGATGACCACGTATCTTAAACGTATTTAGCTGGACCCTGATCCCTTTACAGAGTACGAATATCAAAACTAGTAAACAAAAAAGGCTGGCCATTTACACGTATGGCGGTTTTAATTCACCTATTTCAAAAGAGGAAATAGTAAGTGTTTAAAACATGGGTGGATGCCAGCAGTTTATGATGGATAGGGTGATAACTTGTGGTTGGATAATAATGCAAAGGAAACGTTCTCAATGAAACTTCAGGTCCACAAAGATATTTCAAAAGAACATACTTTTTCTAACTTAAGAAAATTACACAGTTGTGTGAATCGATTTTTATTTCATTTTTGTCTTTGAAACAACATAAATTACATAAACGGGACATACATATACACCAATAGCACACTACAGTACATCATAGGTAACAGACAGTACAATGACAGAGTATTGGATATTTGTAGATTGACAATAGTGCATTTTGTCTTCTATTTTGCTGGAGAAGACACATCTCCTAAAGTTGTACTTAATAAATGAGCTTATGCTTTTCAATTGCATTTAGGACAAACTTAGCGTAGAAATGATCAGTGGAATTTTTTCTCATCTTTTGAAGAATACACTAAACCTACTTTCTACCTTAATTGGCAAACAACCTATGCATAAACCCCTCATGGAATATATTGTATATAAAAGAAATATCTAAGATGTATTTATGTGGAATATAATGCCATTGGATAGGCCCTCAGCCTCTGTTGACAATCTATGGATCTTATTTCGAGTAGTGCGCAATATCCCATTTTAAGGTAAGCATAAGCTGTACATAAGTCCCACTTGACTGTTCAACTTAAGGGGCGGACTATCTCAAACGTTTTCTGAATAATGATGTTAATATTTCATGTAGTTCGCAAACCTTATTTTTAAATAATTATTCTTGAAATTAACTGTAGTGTTAGTTTATGCATGATTAACATTTGTCAAGCGTTGTCTCATTTTTTGAAAAGATATCATGGCTAGCTTTTTCTTTAACATATTTTTCAGGAATACCTGCACGTTTCCGTTCTGTACATGTGTGTCTGTATCTTCAAGGTTCAGCAAATACAAAACTATTTCATTTCCAAATGACTAATATCAGTTAACAGAAACACATTTCTTGATGACATGTATCTTCAAAAAAGTCTTTTGAATATGCTAAATGACAATAAAATCTTGGCATATGTCAGTTCAAATGTATATGACCATACATTGCCATTTGCACTAAGGTTATGGGACTAAAGGTAATCGGCAGACCCTTTAAGGTAAGGGTAATTTGGAGAGGAACACTAGACGGAGGGCAATAACTCCCCAGGAAATGCTATTACTGGAGGGACACCATCTGGGACTCAGAATGATGGCATATGATGATTACCTTGGACGCCCTCCTATGCGTGTTGCTCAAGGGAAAGCCATACAGGAATATCTCGTAGTGAAGATAGGAAGTTAGTTTCCTGAATCGGATGCACAAGCGCGTCTGATTAGTGGCAGTAAAAACCCAACAACAATTCTACCTATATCTTATTGAGACCTCTGATAAAATCAGACATTTTGTGATTGGATCATCTCCGAAAATACTGAGTATTTCGCAAAATATCTATAGTATACCTCCTTCGAGACATAATGAATTTGATGATGATTTAACCAGAGCAATTTGATAGAAATGCATTTGAGCATAAACGGAGAAAAAAACGTATGTGGCGACAATCGTGGCACTGGATGGGCAAAATGACTTCCTTAATGGGCCACTCGTACATCCCAATCGTGATTATAGGTGCACGAAGAAACATTCTTAAGATCACACACACATACATACATGCATATATACATGCATGCATACATACATACATACATATTAATGAATATACTTATATATATACTAGTATATATATATATATATATATATATATATATATATATATATATATATATATATATATATATATATATATATATATATATATATATATATATATTTATATATATATATATATATATATATTTATATATATATATATATATATATATATATATATATATATATATATATATATATATATACATACATACATACATACATACATACATACATACATACATACATACATACATGTGTGTGTGAGTGTGTGTGTATGATGAGAATATTTAAGCATATGTATATGTGTAAAGGAAATACAGTGCCATACATCTGGATGCAATCGTCATCAGACACACGTTTGGAAGGTTGTACAAGGAATCTTAGACAAAGTGCCAGGATAGGTCATGCTTTCAAAAGCTAACTTCTCTGCGATACCAAGATAAATTTGATTATGAGCACTAAGCATTTCTAATAAAGAGAATTTATGGGTTTAGGATGGCCACGACCTGTTCTTACGAGACCCATTTACTGTAAATGAAGTCATTAAAGTTATCAACACTCTTCACTTGGCGAAGGTAGTACAGGGGATATTGAGTACGCAAGCTACACTATGGTTATTTATTATGAGAGATTTTCAACTTATTATGGCACAAGTGGAATATGTACCACTAAATTGAGGAAGGGGATTCAAAATGCGCCTATTAAGACTAAGAGCACTGTCCGGGTTCAAATCCAACCCGGGACATGTGAAAAAGTTGCCAGTGACTTGGGATTAGGCAGTGTGTGTCCGGGTACTTGGGTTTCCTCCACCAGTTACAAATGGCTAGTCACGACTTAGCTGCAATATGACAGAAAAAGTGATGAAAACGAAATTCCATGTAATAAGAGTAAGAATCTTTTTGCCGTAGACACCCGAACAACTGTTGGGTATAATACTTTTTTTCTAACTTCAAAGACATATTCGAAGTACTCACATGGGGTAGGATAAACGAACATGATTTTGACAATCTCTTAAGTTTCCAAAGAAATACTAGACGCATTGAGAGACTACCCGCTAGATAGCCCAATTCCAACAGTTTCTATGATCTGGGCTGAGCTATGTTTAATATACTACGGAATGGAGGTCCTCTAATATCCTGATTGCTTATACAAGGCTTTGCCAGAATGTTTTTATATACCACTTTATTCTGATGCGTGATATACCCTAGAGTAACGTTTGGTCTGATATCTGGTTGCTAGCTTTAATATATGTAAAATTCTCGATAGGATCTTATACTCAATGATTATTTCTATAAGCCAGGTTTGTAATTCCTTACATAGAGGTGTTCACCTGGATAAGGTGTTCTACCATAATAGAAAATTACTCCACCCCTCCAAGAACATGTCTCACAATATCCGAAGCTTTAGTGAGTGTCTTTTAAATGCTCAGCATGAAACGTCTATCCTCAATACGCACATCAAGCAGATTCAATGTCTTATATTTGCTACATGGATACATTTTGATGTTCTCATTCCACTGGTTTACATAAACGTCAAATATGACCAGTTCTCAATATCAGTCGGAGGTTTTGCAAGGCCCTCCAGTTTCCTCTCGACTTTGTCATAATATGGCAGAAAAGGTGATGATGAACACAATTCCAGATCATAATAAGAAACATGATAGTATTCCTTTAAGAAGGAAATATCAAGCCCGTTATAACAGCTTGTAGCTAGTGTTCCCCGTCACGTGATGCATTACCGTTTGCGAGAAAAGATATATTGGGAAGCTTCCAAAGCATGTTATAAATACGCATCTTTGCCACCCCATTTATGTCTTTGAGCAGAGGACTCCATACGTCATCCTCAAACTTATGCCCCTACTTACTAATAACTTGCCAAAGGGTGGCATTTCATCGACACGCCAAAACATTGATACATCCTTTTACCTAGTATCTCTATACCTGCATCTCTAGGTGCTATCTGAGAAAATACATAGACATCATCCCTCAATACCTGTATTACCAGGTGCTATCTCAGAAAATACAAAGACATCATCCCGTAATCACTGCCTGACTATGGTCTATCTGAGAAGATGCATAGACATCATCCCTCAATACTTGCATGACTAGGTGCTATTTGAGAAAATACATAGACTTCATCTCTCAATATCTGCATGACTAGGTGCTATCTGAGGAAATACATAGACATCATCCCTCAATACCTGCATGACTAGATGCTGTCTGAGAAAATACATAGACATCTTCCCTCAATACCTGCTTGACTAGGTGATATATGAGAAAATACAAAGACATCATCCCTCAATACCTGCATGACTAGGTGCTATCTGAGAAAATACAAAGACTTCATCCCTCAATACCAGCATGACTAGGTGATATCTGATAAAATGTATATACTTCATACCTCAATACCTGTATAACTAGGATGCTTGCTGAGGAAATACATAGACATCATCCCTCAATACCAGCGTGACTAGGTGCTATTTAAGATAATACATAGACATCATCCCTCAATACCTGTATGACTAGGTGCTATCTGAGAAAATACATATGACATCATCCCTCAATACCAGCATGACTAGGTGATATATGAGAAAATACAAAGACATCATCCCTCAATGCCTGTATGACTAGATACTATATGAGAAAATACATAGATATCATCCTTAATACCAGCATGACTATGATCTATCTGAGAAGATACATATACTTCATCCTTCAATACCTGCATAACTAGGTGCTAACTGAGGAAATACATAGACACCATCTCACAATACCTGCATGACTAGATGCTATCTGAGGAAATACATCGACATCCACCCAAATTACCTGCATGCCTAGGTACCATCTGAGAAATTACATATACATCATCCCTCAATATCTGCATGGCTAGATGCTATCTGAGAAATTACATATACATCATCCCTCAATACCAGCATGACTAGGTGCTATATGAGAAAATACATTGACATCATCCCTCAATACCAGCATGACTAGATGCTGTCTCGGAAAATACATAGATATCATCCCCCAATACCTGCATGACTAGGTGCTATCTGAGAAGATACATAGACATCATCCCTTAATACCAGCATGACTATGATCTATCTGAGAAAATACATAGACATCATCCCTCAATACCTGCATGACTAGGTGCTATCTGAGCAAATACATAGACATCATCCCTCAATACCTGCATGACTAGGTGCTATCTGAGCAAATACATAGACATCATCCCTCAATACCTGCATGACTAGGTGCTATCTGAGAAAATACATAGACATCATCCCTCAATATCTGTATGACTATGATCTATCTGAGAAAATACATAGACATCATCCCTCAATACATGCATGACTAGGTTCTATCTGAGAAAATACATAGACATCATCCCTCAATACCTGCATGACTAGGTGCTATCTGAGCAAATACATAGACATCATCCCTTAATACCTGCATGACTAGGTGCTATCTGAGAAAATACATAGACATCATACCTCAATACCTGCATGACTAGGTTCTATCTGAGAAAATACATAGACATCATACCTCAATACCTGCATGACTAGGTGCTATCTGAGAAAATACATAGACATCATCCCTTAATACCTGTATGAATAGGTACTATCTGAGAAAATACATATACACCATCCCTTAATACCTGTATGAATAGATGCTATCTCAGAAAATACATAGGCATCGTAGCCTGGGTTTGGGCTTAACAATTTGCTTATTGTCACCCTTTCTGTCCCACAGCGCGAGTAGCCAGTTACAACTGGTGGAGGAGAATGGATCATCTGGCAAAAGCCACCGGATAATGATGTAAGATCACTTAACATTATAGCATGGACATCATTACAACCATACTCCACTTGACATCATAGTAAACTACTTGCGCAAACATCGCAGAATCAGTTTTGATATTAACAAGTGTACATACATGAATGGTTTTCTTCACACCACACCCTTATAATAGACCCTCGTAACCAGTTTGTATTACAGGTATATCTATTCATTCTTTTTCAACGCCCCAGACCACATATGTTTGCGTCCAGGCTGTGTCATTACAATAGGACATACGAATACTTGTTCAAATGCGCAATGCACTTATCGGATCCATATAACAGGACGACTTGCTTTGCACAGTCATGTGTAATAGCTTTTGCGACTGAAATGCAACCCTAAGCGTCTGTGTGTCTCCTGCATGTGTAGGTACATACCTACCTCGTAATACATACATACATACATACAACCAGATAAACATATATACATAAATAGATGCACTCATGCATGCATACACATCATGCATACAAACATACATACACATAAATACATACATGCATGCATACATACTTACATGCATATATACTTACATATGTACATGCATACATACATACATACATACATACATACATACATACATACATACATAGAAGCATGCATACATACATACAAACATACATACATACACACACGCATACATACATACATACATACATACATACATACATACATACATAGAAACATGCATACATACATACAAACATGCATACATACACACACGCATACATGCATACATACATACATACATATATAACTGCATGCTCATCAATTCCCATCACCTGATAGTAACGAGACAGGTGGTTCTTGATTCGCTCTCTATAGAGCCGCCCGTGTAGAGGTATCACACCTGAGGCCAGCCTGACGCATTAGATGCCGAATGCAACCTGACAGTCAGTCGGCTAATTGGGTGTGGTCATCGCCAATTACAAATCCGCATAGAGTCTCAGGCCCAGTCTCATTTAAGATATTCTGATTCAGGAAGAGGGACCAATGTTAAAGGACAATTCCACCATGGATAAAACAGAGGCCCAAATAGTTTCCTATTATGGTATTCTCTTCTTAAATCCAAGTTCCCATCAATGCCAACCTTCATATAAGTAGTATATTATACAAATATGACATCCCTGTGTGGTGTACAACAGGAATAACTCCCCCGAGAGGGATGTCATATTTGTTTTATTATACCGAACAACATACAAAACACAAAAGGGGAAAAATGACAAACACCAGAAATTTTGGATAAATACTCTTTTGTAAAAAAATTACAAATTACAATAACAGGGATGTCCAACTGTTGCATTGACGCATCAGATTGCAACAGAAGCACCAGAACGTGCAACAGGAGAAAATTTCAGTTTGACTCAGAAAATTTTCTGAAAACATGAACAAATGAGTTCAATCGATGTTTCGCTTCCTTTTTCAAATAAAATTTGTATCAGAAAACGTTTAGACTCCATTTATTGATACCACCTCTTAATCAATCTAGGTGCTTATTTATTAGCAAGTCACTGAACCTTATATGTTTGTTTGTACTTTTACTGTATTTATTAGTTCGAGCAACTCTAACTGTGGTACCGGCCGTTGTTTAGTAAATGCTGTCTATTGGCCTCACAGTTACACTCTAACTTAGAGATCCGAGCATTTATAAATTAGCATCTGCGCCAAGAAAACTGGGCGCTCATATCTATAACTTGAAACACCCCCCAAAACCAGTCACGTTCGTACCATACCTTATTTGTTTGTATAATTCTATCTATAATTGATGAAAATCCGTTGCCTGGTGCCTGTTAGACACGATTTGAGGCGGTCAGACTTGTGGATTTCACGTCGGCGATGGCCGGCGATAGCTGACGTTTAATATGCACGCATGCGCATCGAGCTCATTGACCTAGTTTCACCGGTAGCGGTTATTATTCTGTTAATTCACGGCTGTTGCCGTGAATTAACGGAATAATTCATGAGCTGTTAAGGACAACAGCCTGTCACCAAGGAGTGAGGAAATCATGACGATTAATCCATGGCCCTTGACCAATCAGAATCAAGAATCTTCACGTGAGGTATAATAATGATGTTTAAACACCTACTAAGAGACACAAACTGCAGGTACTGGGGGCGGCCATTTTAGCCTGTTAATAGCCTCTAAACAGGCTGTTGGTGCAACTAAGTCATTAGCAGTAAGGTAACTGCTATGACTTAGTTGCACCAGCAGCCTGCTTAGGGGCTATTAACAGGCTAAAATGCCCCCCCCCCCCCCCCGTGCCTCTATTTTGTGTCTGCTAAGAGGTGTTTAAACAGCAATATACTTCTTGTATGAAGGTTGGCACTGATGGGAACTTGGGTTTAAGTAGGGAATACCATAAGAAACTATTTGGGCCTCTGTTTTATCCATGATGGAATTGTCTTTTAACACAGTATAGCACTGTGGGGTCCAATGACGTTCTGATTGTTGCACCATTTAGAATTTTGCAACATTCTGCTCTTGTTACTAAGTTTAGTTTGGATCTTCATTTAAACCAAAGACTTGCCCCAAAACATGTTTATAAGCCTTGTGATATAATGGGAATAGATCACGGGAGTTAGGTGATTGTGGCAATACCAGAGCCCTCGCATTCAGCAGCCAAAACCTTGTCCTTCGGATTCGATTTTGGCTGCTGACTGGGCCAAGCACTGGTATTGCCACAAACGCCTACCTCCCGTAATCAATTCCTTCATTCTAAACTCTATTTGAACAAGGACTTGAATTATTCTATATGTGTGTATGCCGTATACCGTATATCAGTCCACAATTTTCGTTTAACGTCAGTATTAGTAATACGCCATTTGAACTTTGCATTATACATAGTGATGTACAATGTATTAGATTCAAACATGTAAAGTAATACTTTTATAGTTTCAAACTTCTTGATCAGAACCCAGTCCTAGTAACCTACGCTCCGACTATGCCCTATTACGGTGTGATGTAGAACAACTAGTTGGTATCAGCCTGGCAGTCGGTAAACGGTAGCACGGCCACTTGACTATGAGTCCTCGGTTTACATATTAATTACATATGGTGAATTTCTTGAACGTTTTGACGTTCGATATGGGCTGATGTGACGTTATTCAGACCAATGCACTGTCATGATACGCACTTGGGAGGTGAATTGATACGGATAGATAAATACAAAGCAAGATATATAACAACGATTGTAGTAGAGTTAAGTTGTTTGATACGTTAATTCACCATGTTCATTAAACAACCGGCTTAGATACCTTATCCTTTATACAACCACATGGGGACCGTAGACTCAATGACATCGATCACTTACGGCCCGTGGACTGTTTAACAGGATATCCAGTATTCAGCCTTCACCAATAGAGTATAGCAGATGACCTGTGACTCGGTCAAAAGCTACTCTTACCACCAGACACCTTGGGGGGGGGGGCGTGTCAATTACACCTGGTACTGACTCAATAAGAGGTATTTGATACGACTATTTAATCTCAAGAACCTACATGTAATAATCTAAATTAAAATATACGTTTGATACCATTTAATCGTTTGACACGATTCGGAATTATCTGTTGAATAACTTACGTTGTACAGAGAAATTTTCAAAAAAACGCTTACATAACTGTATATAATTAAGCCCACAACTTTCAGATGTGTTTGGAAGGTTAGACCTCTAATTTACCCAAATATCTTTGAATATTTAGCTTTACGGATTGGTTGCCAACTCGATGCTGAAATTATGTGATGAGATGATTATAGTATTACATTCCTTCAGATAAAACATATGAATATACGTTAGAGAATGTCAGATCTGAACTCACCATCTCCAAGTACGTGAGTGTATTACCATCAATACACAGACGCAATTAAAGTAATCATACCCATACGCATTACGGAAGTTGGCCATTTACCAATACCATTATAAGATATATCTTCCAATTTCATATGATTGTAAAGTAAATAACAAAATGCAAACTTTCGATACAAAATGGGATAGATGTGGTGAATCATATTGCAAAGAGTGTGTCTATAGGACTAAAGATTCGTTAATTTGTGTTAAAATAAAACCTCCTTTCTTAAGTCCTTTGACTAAAAACAAGATAATAAGTAAACCCGGTCCATTTGTTCTGTGTTAATTATCTTATATTTGTGTTTGTAACTTTCAGATTTTCAAACCGTGTTTGGATTTACAAAAATATCCCATGTGGCAAATAATGGTGATTATCATTAAAATCTCCTATGATATTCGAAGTCAGAAGTCAGAAGTCAGAAGTCAGGTCGACAAGTAAAATGTTTCCTGCAATCAGCTAGCTCAAATCCATTATTTTGACAAGCTTCTTTTTACAAAATCTGACCATGCAATCATGTTGGTATACTTAAGGAAATGAAACAGATAAGTGTCACAAATTTCAGATGCAATTTGCTATGTTATAGAATGGTTAACGAAACGCACTTCATTTGATTAGGACTTTGCATAAACTGCCAAGTATCGCTGTCATAGTTTCTAATCTGGAAAGAATCAAGGGCTGTTGTTTTTCACAGAAGAGAAGTCATGTACGTCCAGGTGGGCCATCAGGTATCATCTAGCCTTTAATCGAGGGGTGGCCATGATT
>OZ012689.1:29435244-29462744 GCA_963942565.1 Maea johnstoni | reverse complement strand
CCTTCAAAACATTTCTGCAACTGTTTTTGAATACCTTAGTATGCCTTTAAGGGGGATTTTTGATATAAAAGGTATTCCCTTCAATACTGATTTCTTAGTTCATGAAAAACGCTTGTGGTAAGGAATATTTTGACATCATGGCATATTAAGGTTTTTATCATCATATAAAACACCAATACATATCCGAAGGTTTTCTTTGTCATAATATATTTAAACCAAACTAGATTTGGGGCGTGCGAAATGAATGCGCTAGGCAGTTGCAGTACACAGGTCCGTTATTTAGGGAGCTTATTCAGTACAGACATTTAATTCCTGCACCAGTCGACCGGACGTCTGCCAGTGCCTGGTCGTACACAAGCCTGTGGATAACATGGCAAAAAGATATGTCAAGTACATCAATGACTCACGTAGCTTGTGAATCAAAGCTACGTTCAGTTTGCGAGGTCAGCAGAGGCATCCATACTCAAGAGAATGGTTGCAAACGGGCGTGCGGTCGTGTATTTTGTCCGGACTGCCCACGCATTTAATGCAGGAATTAAATGTCTGCATTGTACTTACACCCTGCCTTGGGAAATAGGACACCCTAATGGTTCACGAATGCCATACTTTTTAGTCGGACGACGAATTTGACGATATGTATTAGTGAGAGAAGGGTCTCGGCGTTGGCTCGCACTTCATTTTTCACTAATACACCGCTTCTCATTGTATCTGTTACCTCTCGGATAGTTTCACAGTGGTATTGAATAGAATCAGTCTTCTTTTGAATGTGTTAAAAGGCATTTAAAACGACCATCTGTGTACACGTTAAATGTTATATAATTACCTTTGTAATTAACTATTGCAAACCGATTAGAATATGTCTGCATGATTCTGTATGCTATAATCATGGATTGTTGATGTACGATTTGTTATCGTCTTTGTTGATATTTCATGTTAATTATATATGTCTCTATTGTTTATGTGATGCATGGCTAATAGCATTACATTCAATGTTACAACGGATTGGCTAGAATAAATGGCGACAATAAAAAACAGTTGTTTACAGCGAACTTTAAGAAAATGCTATATAAATTATCATAACAGGCCTACAGCTGTGGCACATTTTCTTCTGCAGCTTCCAAGTTGAAGGGATTCAACCATACCTGGATGTGTTGAGTTAGGTGCCGCATTTCAATACTTCTATCATGACCAGCTTGGATGTGGCAACAGTTATTTTTTAAGTAGAAAATAACCAGCATAACACAAGCACAGGGTATTGTTTTCTCACGTAGGAGAAAGCACTTCCTACTCTGGTAGATAATGGAAGCAATGGCGGAAACGCCATTAGTCTGTGTTGATTGTGCTCTTCCTTTCTCATCAGGTAACACGCTAAGTGGATATTGATATGATGTAGGCAGTGCATCCCAGAGTCAGTCGCAATCACAATAAGGTTATGAACTATCAACTTCATTGGTGAAAGTTCATTGTATAACACATTTGTTCGTATGTGTAAGTTTATTGAAAGGGTGCAGCTGATCTTTTTATGTCCAATTAATGGCTACATGATACATTACATCGTTATCATTCTAGATACACATTAAATATGTCGTATTTGAAGTTCTGGCTATATTTGACTTCACCACATTTGTCCAAGAAAAATATTAAATGCAGACATTAATTAACTTGCTTTCTATAGTGACAGCATGTGTCTACCTTATGAGTGATCTAACTTGCCACTGATTTATGCTCTCTCTCTCTCTCTCTCTCTCTCTCTCTCTCTCTCTCTCTCTCTCTCTCTCTCTCTCTCTCTCTCTCTCTCTCTTCGTAGCGAGTCTATTATCAGCTGGAGCAATAGATACGACGTTGGCCGCGGCTACTTGGCTGCCCAGGTGCCGCAAGTGCTATTAGTACTACAACAAGAACAACAACAGCAACAACTTCTGCTACTACTACTACTACTACTACTACTACTACTACTACTACTACTACTACTACTACTACTAAAACTACCACTACTACTACTACTACTACTACGACTACAACTACTACTACTACTACTACTACTACTACTACTACTACTACTACTACTACTACTACTAATACTACTACTAATAATAATAATAATAATAATAAGGTGCAGGAGTTATTACACATACTTTGTAAAATAATCTAGTAACAGAAAGATATCAAAGTTTGGTTATGTTTTGAAGGCAGTTATAGGTATCCAATTACTTAACCCGTTTACGTTGTCAGATGCTGATCTCTATCATCCGCTCTCATTGGGGGGCAAATCGCTTACGGGTAGTTGGTTGGTTAGACTATATATCGGTGTTGTCACATATAGCATTGCGTGTGTACTGATGGCGAACTTGGTTTCTCGGAAACCATTACCACTAACATGGTTTCCTTCAGCCTGGGGCTACCAGCGTGCTCTTTACCCTGGTTTGCACTCTGAGAGTTTAAATGATGTTAAGAAATATATCTTGACTGACTATCTGGTTCCCAGGAGGTTCTACGGTGATAGGACGTAGTGCCATATGCGGAGGGTTACACATCGATAAACAAAGAATTTCCAAAACTGTGAAAAGTGCATAGGATTTCTAGGAATGTAATTAGAAAATATAGTACAGTAATGAAGCACCGTTGAACTGGAACAAGCCATTTTAGAAATTGATTGAAAGGCCATAGCCTGTTTCGCTTGTTCTGTCATGATGTCGTATGCGTGTATCGTTATAAGCCCAAAGCAGTAAAACTGATATAAAAACCAATCCTACCAGGGGAAGGAGATGAAAGGTAGAGAAAGGAGGTAGATTATGAAATGTGAAATGGAGGATACATATAATAAGTACCATGCTGTTTTGTTACATAAAGGTGCAAGCATACGTTTCAAATGTACATGTAATCACACTTCCAGCTTGAACCATATTCGGTTTCGGTTTCCATGCTTTTTTACAGCATCAACCAATTTCAAACGTTTTACAATAATTCCAAATTATCATAAGTGTCCAAATGTTCTTTTTCTAGGCCATTTGTCATTTGGCTTTTTATTGAGTTCTTGTAAGTAACAATCAACGTGACCCTATGCTACTATGTTCTCTCGTATTTGATCTATTGCATATATGTGGAAGCGTGGATAATGTCACTGACGCGTTTGCCTTTCGCTGGTGTCATGCTATCCCCATGTGACTCTTATACTCAAATGCACATAGTACGCACAAAAAGACCAATTTGATACCATCTGCTAATGCATGGCCTAGGGGGCCATTTGGAGGTGAAGTTGACAGACAGCATGTTACTCATACGTCTCTAGCTGTGCACATTTATACATGCCAGTGTTTCCTCAACAATTACAATTCAGCGATTGCGTTGTTTACACTGTTAATGCAAATATACCGTTTCCGAAGCGTTGTCATATACATAATGTGTACAAACAAACTATGTAATCTCATAAACACTCCAATATATCAGAAGATGACTAAAAGGTTTGTGTTTGTGGAATGTAATCTAACCTGGTTGTGGTTTCTGTTGAAATAATTTACGCATTTCTACCACGATAGATATACGTTGTGTATCATGTAGGTGCATGTAATGGGAGTGGTTTAAACGATTTTTGTATGTAGCCTAGAAAGCAGTGGAAATAGGGACTGGATTTAAGTTAAATTGCTCAAAATACACGTGTGTTAAAACGCATAATGTAATAAACGTTGCGAAATGTAATACCTACGCATAACGTAATACAAAATCGTTGCGAAATGTAATACCTACGCATAATGTAGTAAAAAATTATTGCTAAATGTAATACCTGCACGAAACGTTAACTGTTAACTGTTAACTTCTCTACGGGTGCGAAGTTTGGCGCCGGACCAATAAATATATCAATCTCCTTGAAACCTTTCAACTGTATGCGGCAAAAAAGATCCAACGTTTCTTTTCAAAAGTTCCGAATGCTTGCTGCCTCTCTGCCCTGGGATGGATGAGGCTGGAGAGATATGTTCAGGTTAAAAAGCTTCTGTTCATTCGATCAATTCTAATTCTTGACGATCAATCATTGTCAAGGAAAATCTTTTGTGAACGGGCAGTGGTCATTTTTGTTAATGAAAGACAACTAGTAGACGACACTAGTCTTAGTGTAGTACATGATTTGCGTAATACAGCAACCCCTGTTTAATCTGTTAAACGAAGTGAAGAATATGGTTTTGCACGGTCACCGGTTTGATAAACACACATGGAAGAGTAGAGTTTGGGATCGGGCATGGGATATAGAAGATGTGTATTGGCAAATACAATTTAACGTGTGTAGAAGTTTAGACATAATCAGTATGACTAGCCAAAGGGGTAGGTATCTTACATGGTGGTACCTTTCTGATAAGTACCCTAGGGTTATAGGTATGTGTAAAACCCTTGCACGCTTGTTTGCCACGCTAGCTTACTAAAAGCAGATGATGTACGCTTCAAGAGATTCAATATATCAGATAGGGTGTGCACCTTCTGTGATCTCTATGAAGAGGACAATGTAAGGCACTTAGTAATGCAGTGCCCTATGATGCAACCTGAGAGATCCAAGATGTTTCGAGAAATTAGAGTCATTGAGGATAGATATGGCAGTGCAATCATAAACAATTCTGGCGATGTACTTAGCGTTCTCCTGGGGAGATAAAGATAAACTCACTCGCAAGATTTGATGGATGATATCTGGTTAACTGCTGGCAAATATATATGCAAAATATACTATCGCAGCCTCAAGCTGAGAAAAGGCATCGGCTAGTAGCCCTGGCTTTCTTACTAAGGCAGCCTTCGGTAAACAAACGAGCTATGCCCCTGGTAACCACAAAACGCCTACTGTTAACTTCTCTTTCATTGTAATTTTCGGTATAGTTACACTGGTTTCAGACTAAAAAATATGTTCAGTGTTTGTTAACCTGTTTATGTTAACTAACTCTCATCATATGATGTTGAAATGCTTAATATTTTTGTTCTCTATACCGAGTTATGATATATGTTCTTTTGTTATAATCTTATTTATTGACTTTGCTTTTTGTATCTTGAAGTATATACCTTTTGTAGTTATACTACAGTCAATAAAGAATGTACATAAGAATATTCAAAATAAGGGAGTTCTGTGGGCTAAAATAACGTGTGCAGTGGAGGTACACATTTATAAATGAAGTATTTCAACTAATGTTTCGCGATGGCAATTAAGTAACATGTTGGTAGGAACTGTTACCGTATCACATATGCCCATTCTTCTTAGTGAGCAATTACAGGCTTTCAGCAAAATGAGCAAAAACTAGAGTCAATGATCACTTAGAATAGTTTGCAACATAATGGATTGAACTAGAACACGTACCAGCAAGGATAATATATGTAAATAATTAACAATAGTATCCATCAACCTGGAACCATCCTATGGTTTATATTCATATCTTCTCTGTGAATAGCAAAAAGGTACAGGCGTTTTTCGTACATAGTCAACCCTCAGCTTTTTAACGGCGTTTGACTAAAATGTTGTACTTTAGAAGTTTATTGCAACATATGCTTACCTTTCTAATGGGTCGTCTCTATTAATGATAATAATAATAATAATTGATAGTTATTATAGCGCCCTTTCCACCTATAATGTTCAAAAGCGCTTTAAAGAAAGTCAGTGGATAGTTATCTTGGTCAATATAGTCAAATAAATTCCTTTCGAAATAGCATTGTTTTCAGCTGTTTCTTTAAGTTTTGCACACTATCAGCAGCCTTGATGTTGTCAGAGCGCTCATTCCAAAGACGTGGTGCATAGGCACCACAGAATGCTCTGTCACCAAACATTTTCAGATTAGTGTGTAGTGTCTGTAATAAGTTCTTAGTATTTGATCTTAGAGTCCTTGTATCGGCTTGTTTTGACTAACAATTCCCTCAAGTATAGAGGGGCACATCCTTTGCATGCATTTGAAAGTCAAAAGCACAATCTTGAACTCAACCCTTTTCCTGATGGGCAGCCAGTTAAGATATTTTAGAACTGGTGTAATGTGATCATATTTTTTGGACGCGGGAATATCGCTAAATCTACGGACACAATTCTAACATGTACGTGACCAAATCAAAACATCAAATCGCTTGAAAAATAAAGGATTTCAATCTAATTGGCAAAAAAAAATGCACTCTTTAATTAGAATAGGATCCTCCTCTAATTCGAGCTTATATCATTTACAAATATATAGATATGAATTTTACATGTATTCATATTAACAAGACCTTAAGATACCAACTATCACCAATTTGACGACGATGGGCTATTATGTAAACCTCTTGGTTAATTTTACCACAATGCCGTGACATGGCCCAACGTAAAGACTCTGTAATTAGAATTGAATATTTTTTAATCAAATTAGCAGCATGCATACAAGACAAATCCCATTGGCCAACCTAATCATTTCTCAAAAATGTGGGCGACAGACATTTTGACCCCAACACCAGGGAAGGTTATTTTGCGTAGGGGGAATACTGTTATCTGGCAGGACAAGAGGAATTAGGAAAACTATTGAATAAGAAATGGAAATGGCTTCAACAGAGGTTTGTACAACATGGCACGGAACCTGGTCTACTACACCGCTCCATGCTCACATTGTGCTCGATTATTTACATTAATGAGAAATATGTCTTTCATTATGAATCTGACATTGTAATTTAATGTAATTGACCCTTTTCCGTGTAGAACAACACCAGTTCTCAGGGAATATCCCTTGAGGTGCTCCCAACAGGATTAAGGAACACACCGAAGATGACTCTGTTGCTTTATGTTTACTACGGTGGTATTGGATTGCAAAAGATTGAATGATACAACATCAAATGTAGTACACAACATCAAATGTAATAGCGACCGTAGATGAGATAATAATGTGATAATACATTTACACTAATGTAATGAAGACACAAATGAAAAAAAAACATTACATCAACTGTAATATCAACCATAATTGTAATGAAATGTACAATTAAATCAATATCAACCATATATATAATAACAGATTTACACCAAACGTAATAACTGACTAAACGAACAGTCAACGATAAATTCAATAAAACATTTACAACAAATGTAATATCAACAGTAAATGTTATAAGGCATCTACACCAAACGTTTCAAAATTTCAATAGAATATTTACCATCACCAGAAAATTCTCTCTCTCTCTCTCTCTCTCTCTCTCTCTCTCTCTCTCTCTCTCTCTCTCTCTCTCATGTATGAATTAAATATATATATATATATATATATATATATATATATATATATATATATATATATATATATATATATATATATAAATATATATATATGTATGTATGTATGTATGTATGTATGTACGTATGTATGTATATATATATATATTTATATATATATATATATATATATATATATATATATATATATATATATATATATATATATATATACATATATTTATATATATATATATATATATATATATATATATATATATATATATATATATATATATATATATATATATATATATGTATACATGCGTATCCGCTTGGCAGCCATCTGGTTGTTTTTATTTTTCGAAGACCATTAGCCTACTGTTGTTTTCCTCAATCGCAAAAAAAAAACTCTGTTCTAACATTGCTGAGGGACAAATATGTTCTTAATTTCACTTTGTATCCACTTCCATGGCATTGCTCCATGAGCTAGTTGGCTCGTATGGTAGAATGTTATGAATTACATCAATCATTTCTTAGATAACATACCAACCTCTCTCACGGGCATCGTCGCCTGGCTTTGTTTACTGGTATTGATGGAACTGTGCCGTTTCCACGCATGAAATCATTAGCTGGAAAGTGCCAACCATGTGGTCCATGCGAAACCTTCAGCTCAGATAAATTCGATTTATTTCCCAAGCACAACACTAATTCCCAATATTGTGATCCCCATCAACGATACAATGACACAACTTCACGTCATGTGTTAAACCTTGTCCAAATTGCAAGGGTTCACACATGTGTCCCACTAGCTTCATTGGAAACATTCTGAATAAATGAGAGATAGCATTCCCTCTTGTATAGCCCAAAACCGTACTTCTCATCATTGGCACAAATGCGCTTCCAATGTACTGAAGGTTGTAATCTACGCTCTATCTAATCACTCGAACTATACGTACGTAACCCAGCTGCGTGCTTCATTTCCTAATTAGACCCGGGGGTTAGAAATTATCACGCATTGCTCATTAGGTATAGATTGGCATTGAAGGGTTGGATGGGCGTTGTGTTGGTGATAAGCTTTATCCATATTGTACAAGCACATTCTTGCACCCCCTAGCAAGGACACCTGCTTCTCTTCTCGCTACGAGTTAGTTTCCTTCATTCGCTACGAGTTAGTTTCCTTTATTCGCCACGAGTTAGTTTCCATAATTCGCTACGAGTTAGTTCCCATTATTCGCTACGAGTTAGTTTCCTTTATTCGCTACGAGTTAAATTTCCATTATTCGCTACGAGTTAGTTTCCTTTATTCACAATGAGTTTAAAGTTTCCATTATTAGCTACGAGTTAGTCTCCTTTATTCGCTACGAGTTAGTTTCCTTTAATCGCTACGAGTTAGTTTCCATTATTCGCTACGAGTTAGTTTCCTTTATTTGCTACGAGTTAGTTTCCATTATTCGATACGAGTTAGTTTCCTTTATTCGCTACGAGTTAGTTTCCATTATTCGCTACGAGTTAGTTTCCATTATTCGCTACAAGTTAGTTCTCATTATTCACTACGAGTTAGTTTCCATTATTCGCTATGAGTTAGTTTCCTTTATTCGCTACGAGTTAGTTTCCATTATTCGCTACGAGTTAGTTTTCTTTATTCGCTACGAGTTAGTTTCTACGGGTTAGTTTCCTTTATTCGCTACGAGTTAGTTTTCATTATTCGCTACGCGTTAGTTTCCTTTATTCGCCACGAGTTAGTTTCCTTTATTCGCTACGAGTTAGTTTCCATTATTCGCTACGAGTTAGTCTCCTTTATTCGCTACGAGTTAGTTTCCTTTATTCGCTACGAGTTAGTTTCCTTTATTCGCTACGAGTTAGTTTCCTTAATTCGCTACGAGTTAGTCTCCATTATTCGCTACAGGTTAGTTTCCTTTATTCCCTACGAGTTTAAAGTTTCCATTATTCGCTACGAGTTAGTTTCCTTTATTCACTACGAGTTTAAAGTTTCCATTATTCGCTACGAGTTAGTTTTCATTATTCATTATGAGTTATTTTCCATTATTCGCTACGAGTTAGTTTCCTTTAATCGCTACGAGTTAGTCTCCTTTATTCGCTACGAGTTAGTTTCCTTTATTCGCTACGAGTTAGTTTCCATTATTCGCTACGAGTTAGTTTCCATTATTCGCTACGAGTTAGTTTCCATTATTCGCTACGAGTTAGTTCTCATTATTCGCTACGAGTTAGTTTCCATTGTTCGCTACGAGTTAGTTTCCTTTATTTGCTACGAGTTAGTTTCCTTTATTCGCTACGAGTTAGTTTCCAATATTAGCTACGAGTTAGTTTCCTTTATTCGCTACGAGTTAGCTTCGCTACGAGTTCGTTTCCTTTATTCGCTACGAGTTAGTTTTCTTTATCCGCTACGAGTTAGTTTCCTTTATTCGCTACGAGTTGATTTCCTTTATTCGATATGAGTTCGTTTCCATTATTCACTACGAGTTAGTTTCCATTATTCGCTACGAGTTAGTTTTCTGACGATAATTCGCTATGAGTTAGTGTCCACTATTCGCTATGAGTTAGTCTGTAGCGATGATTCTTTTGACAATGCTTTTTCTCAAAAAGTTTGAAAGAGAGTTGTGAGTAGTGTTCTTATCAATTTTATCTCCAAATATGCTTTTGCCTGAACGTGTTTACCGAAATTGTTAGACTGTTTTGAAGGTTGCGAGCATTAGTGAGTTAGAGCCATTCATTGCCCAGAGGACTAGCTCGTGCCACTCCCGAGTTAATGCGACCACTTGACTGTAACCTTGTATACACACAGTGATAAAAGCATAAGCTGCTCAATTTGAAGGCATCTTCTGTAGCAGCTCTGCTTGTAACAGGCATCAATGCTTTATCATCTCATACGGCTGCTCACTTTCCATAATACAGTCGACGATAAAACAACGGTCGGTTTAGACATTACACCCAGGCCCAACCAGCCCTAGGGATTTGCAAAAGTCAGCGAAGAAGGAAGGCGCGTAACGTAGTCTGTTCGTATCATGCAATTTCTCCGGTTGGTAATGTTTAGAATGTTTTTTGATTTCGTGACATCCAGTGCACCTCCCTGCACCACACATTGTCTTTGAAATATCGGTGTTCGTCACTTGTTCTCCCATATTGCGGCTTAGTTGTAACTAGCCAGATTTATAGATCGTGGAGGAAACTGGGGAATCTGGCAAAAACCACCGCCTAGCGCCAAATCACTGACAACTTCCCAACTTCCCCCGAGCGGGATTCTAATACGGGAAGTGGTGGGAGACAGCTAGCAGTGAGTGTCAACGCCTTACATCACAGCGCCATGACATTAGGGCAGACCACAAAATGACTTTGATTGCTCGAATATTATTAACATGGTCGCTGCAATGTACTTTGTGTTTGAAGTGATATGCTATTCTCGACAACAACAACTAAGGGCGCTGTTTTACTTTTAGATGACCCTAGACATACATGTACCTGTCATGCGTTAACTTAATGTTGTCAGAAATAATCATCATCTATGAGAGTAACAGAAGAGCACAGGGTGTTACTAGTATTCGCTATGGGCAGATGAGTTTTCATGCATTTACTCTCATAACGCTTATTCCCAGCAAACACAAAATATTTTCAAAATATTTTTAAAAGGACTGAAAAAAAATTGTTAGAAACATTCACAATAAACATGAATAAAACATTAGCAAAATGTTCAATAACCATAGGGAAAACATTAGTGAAATAATGAATGTAAATAATGTTATGCAATAAAAATATGATATTAGTAAAACATTTACGAGAATAAAGGAATATTTTCTTACAATATTAACCAATATTTTTTTCATGATAATGTCTGATAACATTATGCTATCTTTTATTAACATTTTTAGTTAATGTTTAATGTCTGCATATTACAAATGTTTTTTTTAACATTTATTGAATGTTTTATTAACATACTTTAAAATGTTTCTAAGACGTCTAAAAAAGTATAGATAAAATATCAATTTATACATTAATGAAACGTTAAACAATATTTTTCCAAAATATGTTTGAATATATTAAACTGTAATTTTTTTAACATTTAAAATAAATCTTTTAAAGCTGCCTAATAAAGGAATATTTTCTCACAATATTAACCAATATTTTTTTCATAATAATGTTTGATAACATTATATTATCTTTTATCAACATTTATAGTTAATGGTTTACATCTGCGTATTACAAATGTTGTTTTTAACATTTATTGAATGTTTTATTAACATTCTTTTAAATGTTTCTAAAACGTCTGAAAAATTATAAATAAAATGTCAATATTTACACTGATAAAATGTTAAACATTATTTTTCCAAAATATGTTTGATAATATTAAACTATAATTTTTCTAACATTTTAAGACAAATGTTTTAAAGCTGTCCATTACAAATGTTTCTTTAAATATTAATTAAGTATTGTATCTACAAAGTTACAAAATATTTCTGAACAAATTTGAAATTAAATATCTAAATATATATTTAGAAAATAATAACCAATAATTTTCTGCGATAATGTATGATAACATTATCCTATCTTTTATTATCATTTTAAATAAATGTTATGCATCTGCATATTACAAATGTTTTTTTAAACATCGGTTTGATATCAAGAACACATCCTGTGAAATATTTGTGAAACATCTGAACTAAGCTGTAAAGAAATGTTAAAAATACCATTAACAAAATGTTGAATAAATGTTTTGAAATGTTTTTGCCGAATTCTTCGTTCAACATTTCTATAAAACAGTCCTTTAATAATTCGAAAACATTATAAAAATACCAATTTTAACACAAAAACCGTATGAAATATTTCAGAAATATTATTGAGGAATGCCCTACGATATTGCCACATAATAATGTCAAAATGCAAAAACAATAGCTACAATTCAACATTATTATCTTAATATTAAATAACGTTAATATATAATCCTACAATTGTTAGCAACTTCTCTGAAAAAGCAATATTTTATGCTATAATTAGAGAAATATGATCGATAAACATGAAATATTGATTTGAAAATTTAGGAAAAAATAGTTTCCAAATAAATATATCATTACTGGGCATTGGTTTAAAATTTTTGGTTTCTTAAAAAGCATGAAATATCAATATGTGTCATTCCGAAAGGCATTGATTAGGGCTGACAAAAATAATATAAGTAGCCTTCTCTTCTATCTTGAAAGCATGATTTGTACAGTATACTTTTCAAAGTAAGACTGAGCAAGAAATCCCTAAAATGGGGATTTCAAAAGTGTGTTAGTTATGGACGATTGGTAAGTACATTTTCTTCTCTAAAGAATTTAAAACTCAACTATCTGGAAAGATAAATATTTCAAAAATATTGAAATAATGTTGAGTAAAATGTTACAAAAAATGTTGGCATAATATTCCAAGGCCAGCAATTTCAATGGGGATAAATATCCTCAACAACAATGTCAAAATGTTTCTTAGAAATAGTTTATGAATAATTTAAGCAACATTGTAAAGATATGTATTTAAAATATTGTGAAAATAATAATTTAAATGTTATAAGAAATGTTTTGGTAATAATTTTCAGGCCAAACGTTTTAATATTAATAAATATTTTTCAGAAACATTTGATGAATAATTTTTGCAATATTGTGTTAATGTATCTTGGAAATGTTTTAAAAATAATAATAAAAATATTATAAGAAACATTATGGTAATAATTTTCAGGCCAAACGTTTTAATATTAATAAACATTTTCAGTAATATTTCACAGATATTGGGTTAAATATTTTGTAGACATAGCACAAATGTTTTGTGTTTGCTGGGTTGGTCGTAGCTTACTGTGCAGTTCGCATAGATAAATTGCAATTGCCTTTTGCGGAATTGCTGCGAGTCTCCCCACTATAATGCAGAATATTCACGTAGAAAACTGTAGGATAGTTTTCTCTGTATTCAACTTGTAGTAACACAGTTTAATAAATAATAACTAAAGTACGACTTCAAATCCGGATACTGATTGACAGATGTTCATATACACACACACATATATATATATATATATATATATATATATATATATATATATATATATATATATATATATATATATATATATATATATATATATATATATATATATATATATATATATATATTTATGTATACACGCAATCTATTGAAATGGTATATATATATATATATATATATATATATATATATATATATATATATATATATATTTATATATATATATATATATATATATATATATATATATATATATATATATATATATATATATATATATACAGTGGAACCTGTCAAATTGAACACCTGTGTACATTGAACACCTGCGTACATTGAACAATTTTTCATGTCCCGGCAAATTCCCATTCAAAATCAATGGGAGGCTACCTGGATACATTGAACACCTGTCTACATTGAACATTGAACACCAAATTTGTTCCCACACGCCACATCTAACCTGTCTACTTTGAACATTCTGCACTGATTTGAAACTTTTCACTGAAAATGAGGACAAATGAGATACATAAGATTAAAAGTTTTGTTAAGTGATATTTCTCAAATGCTGAACATGTGAAGTTTCTAACTATATGAAGAAATTGAAGTAAAGACAGTAGATTTTGCAATGAAATGATCATGTTATTCTAATTACCCTTGATTTTGTTTCTATTTCACCCAACGTCCAATTACTCAGAACCTGGATACATTAAACATCTGCGTACATTGAAAACTTTTTCATTTCCCGTGAGTGTTCAATGTAGACAGGTTCCACTGTATATATATATATATATATATATATATATATATATATATATATATATATATATATATATATATATATATATATATATATATATATATATATTTATATATATATATATATATATTTATATATATATATATATATTTATATATATATATATATATATATATATATATATATATATATATATATATATACATATTTGTATATAAATATCTAAATATATATATATATATATATATATATATATATATATATATATATATATATATATATATATATATATATATATATATATATATATATGCATATATATATTTATATAAAGAGAGAGAGAGAGAGAGAGAGAGAGAGAGAGAGAGGGGGGGGGGAGGGGTGGGTACATGTATGTTATGAAATATAACTGTTTGATAAACTGTCAAATCCTTGCCGTATAGCGTTGAATCCCAGGCGAGAGTGTACCAAGTTATAGCGTACCTCAGAGCACTTATCCCCTGGGCTATCTTGTCATTTACTTTAATCTCCGTCTTGGATTCAACGGTATACCGCTAGGAATTGACAGTTTATCTAACCTCTATACTTCATAAGGAACGATAACAGCACTAAAAGTGGGTCATAAATATCGAATGACCAACTTCAGTGGCACGTAACGCAATTGTTCTGTTAATATTATCGACTCCGTTACTAGTTATTGCTTATCTTTAGGCTCACTACAATACAATACTACATGCCTTCTTTTGTCATAACATGTATTTACATATATCATAACCAAGGTTATGTTTTCGTTATTGAAGGGATGATACATCCATTCAGGGCCTGATTGGCACATACAATACTTATCATTCAGCGCGCAAGATATAGATTTTGATCATAGGCTAATCGTATTTCGATGCAGTAACAATGCTGCATAGGCTCGGTAGAAACTTGGCTTTCGAACGTAATACCTTAATTGATTAGAAGACTGGATACTGGTACAGTGCATTTAACTCGCTTTGCAATTTTTTTTTAAAAAATTCTGCAAAACGCATATTTTTTACTTGTTAATAACACAAAAGAAAAACAAACAAACAGACACATACTGGCCCATATAACACACAACCAATGCATATTTAGGTACAATATTGGATGATTATGGATTAAGAAACAAAAATCTAAAATGTTATTCCTTACACTTTGTCAGATAATATTTTCACTCTTACCCTAAAATTTGAATCAGATCTAACCATTTTTGTTCAGATATTGGAAGTTCCCCTCAATATCAGCATAATACTGTTCATATTGTAACTGCACTGATAATTTTATTTGATTTCGGCGATATTTGTCACCTTAACTTTCTGTCTGTTTTTATATATTTTCCTTTTAGTCAATAAAACAATTATGGAGTTCTTGTATGTAGTTACCAAACACTATGCAATCATCATACATGCATAGGATATATTCTAAAGCGTGTTATTGAAGACGAAACTGCGAAATTGGCAAGGGGAATGTGCTACTCTAAACACAATGAACCTAGATGCATATATTAGTATCAGTACTCAGACCGATTACCGTATACGCCCTTGTCATCTGAGCCGCTGTAAGTGGAGATTCAGAAATCTGAGTCACTCCACGGATAGGGAAAGATCCTCATGTCAAGTGGCTTAGACACACACACGCACGCATGCATGCATGAATGCATGTATGTATGTATGTATGTATGTATGTATGTATGTATGTATGTATTTATGTATTTATGGGTATATGCATGTATGTACGGATGTATGTATGTATGTGTGTATGTATATATGTATGTATGTATGTATGTATGTATGTATGTATGTATGTATTTATGTAGTTATGTATTTGGGTATATGTATGTATGTGCGGATGTACGGATGTATGTATAAGTGTACGTACATACGTACGTGTGTGTGTGTGTGTGTGTGTGTGTGTGTGTGTGTGTGTTAACACTCCGCTTGATAACAATTATATACACACCTACTACAGGCATTGTGCTGTTAAAACACATCCCTTAGGTACACGCACTATACCAGACGCCCTGATATGATCAATACCGAATGAGACTTAAGGCATAAAAACATGGTAGTTTCTCATGTTAGGTATCCAGGTGCGCACCACTACATCAGGTGCTATATATTTCATAGATACTTCATAGAGAAAAACACACAATGGGGGAGGGGGCATTCTTGCGCTATTTTTCAAGCAATGTGTCAATGGAGGCAGATGATGCTGCCATTGTTTATCCTGTTTTTTCTGGCGCAATCCTGAAGGAACTTAACAGATAATACAATGGCACACTCAGGTGTGTTACAATACGGATGCACATTGTCCTGATGCGATTTGGATAGCAGTAGTTTGAGAACATGCTAAATGATAGAATGACAGCTTGAATCATCAACATTTCCCAACAACATTTGATATCACTCTTGATACAAAAATGCTAGGATGGGGCATTCTAAATATGGAACGATTCTCAATGCCTTTAGGAAACACCTTGCCGAGTAGAAGGACACGGTAATTCCAACATATTGACTAACAGAGTAAATAATGTACGAGATAAATACAATTTGTATATAACAGATGTAATGTACATACAGTATATACAAGTGTAAAATGACATTTCACAGTGAAACATGCATCTCCTAGATGCACAAATCTGCCAAAGAGAACACATTATCCTATAATCTGAACGAATATGTTATTTGAACTAATGTAAGCTATGGGCATTTTGTAGGGCATTGCCCTGGTTCACAAGGGCTTCGCACTTACATGGTTTCACAACAGTTGCATAATGTACCTGCTCATCATACCCAGGTAATGGGAGATCCGTGTACAGTGCATACACTCCTCAAATATCTCAAAAAATACCAGCATTTCTGGCATCGATTTATTGCCTACGATTAATTCCTAACATTTCTATAAAACCACCACAATGGCCAATAGCTTAATTGATAAAATTGCATGGGTGTTTTATGCTAAGAGGTTCTGATTCAGCAAGGTAAAAATAAATGCACTCAGTACAGGTTGGCTCTTCACGTGTGCTCTCAAACAATGGCAATTATTGCTATTGATTTTTACAGCACGGTAAGTGCAGCGGTGCTACATTGGCAAATGGCAAAAGGCTTGAGGCGGTATAAAAATTGGTTGAAATCCACATGCTTGCATTGTAAAACAACCTTTAGTAGTAAATGATTAATCTCATTTGAAATAAGTTTTGAAATGATGCTATTATTCAAGGGTAATGTACAAAGTTTTTTTTGTTTTGTTTTTTCATTTCTACATTAGCTTGTTTTATTACTCCACTGATCCACAATCAAATGTCAATAAAACTTCCTACGGTAATAACCATATATATTGAGAGTTAGTGTGAGGTACTTGCACATATATTTCCTAAATCATTAGTTGTAATAGTATCTCGCAACTCACCATACAACGGTATTAACTATTGATCGGGTAAAGAACCTGGTTGCCTTAGTCACTAAACAAACTGTATGAATCACAGCAAATTGAATCAGGGTAAGATACAACACAAGAGGCTACCAAAATTAGCGGGTCACTTCCATTGTTCCAATGTGTCCAGATAACCGTTATGGAGGTATGAACAGTTTAAGTAAAGTACGGGTAGATATATTGTCCTAATCAAGTGCTTGCTTCGCAATGTGTCCAGATAACCGTTATGGGGATGAACAGTTTAAGTAAAGCACGGGCAGATATATTGTCCTAATCAAGTGCTTGCTTTGCAATGTGTCCAGATAATCGTTATGGAGGTATGAACAGTTTGAGTAAAGTACGGGCAAATCTATTGTCTCAATCAAGTGCTTGCTTCACAATGTGTCTAGATAACCCTTATTGAGGTATGAACAGTTTAAATTAAGTATTGGCAAATCGCATGTACTTACCAAGTGCATACTTTGCCCTGATGATACTGTAGAACACACAATGTACGCGTCTGTTTATATATAGCGTACATAGCGTGTGGTACCGCTTCGCTATATATAAATACGCTGTACTTTTTTCTTACTGTACTGGCGCTGTTAGCGGAGGCAACCGTCGCTAAAATAAAGATACGCTATCATGCGAAAACTACCCAATTCGCTATATTTGGGACACGCGTCATATGTGTGTTCTACAGTTTTCATGTTTCAAAAGTATGAGTTTAATCAGTAGGTGGCCTTATTCAGTAGACTGGTCCTGATTAAACTTCTATATGCCATGTGTAGGAAACGTGTTGTTTTCCGAGGGAGAGTAGTTCCCGTAGTCTACGGATACTCTCTAAGTTCACTAAAATACTGGCCTTTTCGCCAATGAAATGCCACCCCTGGGTGTATTCGGGCATTTTGGAGATGCCATTTGACACATCACTCGTAAATACTATGTTTAGTAGGCATTAAGCGATCATTCGTCTTGGTTTTGACGGTTTCATCGATATTAAAATATATAAAAGATACCCTACATCAAAATTAATTGTACCCTACAACTTTAACCTGTTTTAAGGTGTCGGCTCTGCTTACGGCATTACTCGATCGATTGTTCATTTATGAAATTCTTTAGGCACCTCAATATTCTCGGAGGTCATAAAACAATCTTCACTTTAATACGTAATGAGTTAACCTTCAATTTATCTATTTAACTAATAGATAGCCATATTATTAAGTCTGAATTATTTGTTAAATGAGAATATATAAAAATCGCTCAATGAAGTTAATAAAGCAGTTTGTGTAACATTTAATCATCATCAGCAGCAACTATTCAAAAGAACCGGAGCGCTAAGATGCAAGCAGTGCTAGTCTACAAATATAGAATCTCCTGGCACAGATTGTAATGTATGTATCTTTATTGACTGTAAAATATCATTTTACAAAAATCATACATCAATATGGTTGGGTAGTACATTTGAACAAATATATAATGAAAAAGTTAAATTTTAAATACAAATTTACACTGTACAAATTATATTGAGATTGTCTGGACGCATACCACACATGCATTGGGCCATACTAATGGTTAGAAAGTTTAAGGTCAGGTGTTGACATGCTAAGTCACAACATGACAGAGAAAAGAGAAATTTTACAGAGAAGAATGATTTTTCCATACCATAGTATTGGCTTTGTGCACAGATATGATCAGTATCAGTAATGTGATCAGTCGTTTAGTTTATACATGTACCTGCTATGTAAATGTATGCAAGTGATACTTATAAACCTTTCCTATGTCCGTTCACTATATGGTGACTCATCTGCGATTTCTAATATATAACGAAACAATACGGTGTTACCTAGTAGAGAATGTATGCTTTCCATATTTATGTTCTGCAGTAGCCAGGGAAGTAAAGAGAATTTATAGATGATAAAAAATGCATGAAACAAAAGAAAGCTGGTGTATTGGTAATGATTTGTATTCGGATGCTCAGAAAGAGACCAACATTCAATGAATTGTTTATGATAAATCTCTATCATTGAAGAACACAAGTTGGCAGTGAAACAATCGTAAACTTTATTTACAACTTATCTAATATAGCAAGCGCTAAGACGGCGTCGTTACAACAACCAGTACCTCAAACAAGAAGTCATGTATGGTACTTTTTGTAAAATATTTGAAGGAGTAATGTTCATCAGAACCCAACCTATAAATCTCCTTCAAATATTTTGTGAATCTATGATTGATTTCAACGTTATATTCAAAAGTAATTCTTTCCTCACGGCATTCAAAAAGTGCTCTAGTCACAAAGATATAAGCCATATAGTCAGGGCTCTTTTGGCTGCTACAGGCATGAAAGGGTTAAGATGAATGCCGTGAGGAAAGAATATTGGCATTCTTATCTAGACTACTAAGAGCCTCTCCAGTGGGTGTATTCTGTAAGATACTGCAATAGAGGCATTGTATTACCATCTGCGCCCTATTCCAAGACCACCTTTATCAAATACATTAGAGCACCATTTGCTAATATGAATTATTGCAGGAAAACGAATATCATTAATAACTTGAGATGAGAGGAATTAACAGGGAAAGGTATCCTTATGTAATGGACCTGGCCACAGACCAACAGGAACAGCAGGTAAGGATGCAGGTATCGTTACGCAACGTTACGCAATGTAAGGTCTAGGAGATTTGAGATTATTGACCTATTGCAGCGGATAACAGATGCTAGATCAAAAAACAATAATATGGTGAATGCACGGTTATATTCGCAATAAAAAGGCATTGTATTAGACAGTAAGAGCATAGCATTACCAAGATTTCAAAAAAGTATTAGAAAAATTGAGATAAATATCTCATGACGTGTCACCTCGGAGTTATTATTAATAATCAGCAGAATGGTTTATTATCTAGCTAATCCAAACTCATCGCTGTACTTAATCTGGTGGCTCATCGCTGATAAATACCCAAGCTCTATCAGCAAGTGCGAATAACTTGTTAAGACACTCACTAGATGCAGTCTACTCAAACATGACGATTTAAGTGTTAACCCATTAATGCTCACAGAGGCCAAAAAAGGCCGGACAATTTCGATGAAATCTTTCAGCCTAAAGCATAATTATAGCAATATATCTGATGGATATATGTTGATTAGAATATTACCAACAACTTTCCTTCAAATATTTTGTACAATCATTGTCAATTCATAAGTTATGGTCAAAAGTATCTAAATTCCAGACAACACATTCTAGAGGAAATCTTATGTATTAATGGGTTAAAGGAAAGGCTAGTTCTGAGTACAAGACTTTGCGATAGATGAGACTTTTATGAGGTAGAGGATATAAGACATATTCTACTGAGTTGTCCAGTATACGAGAGCATGCAATACAGCATGTATGCAGAGGAGGGGGGGGGGGGGGAACTAAGAACATCTCTGAAACGAATCCTAACTCAGTATATACTGCAAATCACTTAAATATGGCGTGAACATTATATAGCGTAATTACGATACTGCCCTGGATAGCGTGATCTAAGTATAGCGGTGAACGGGAACAGCAGCAGCAAGTTCAATTAAGAATTTAATAAAGACGGGATTTTACAATAGCGCATATGGGCAGAGCGCTATTATCGCTATCTTATTGTTTCCGCTATACTTAAGTGATTTACAGTAATTGGATTCTAGATAGAATTATGTTACATCTAGGAAGAGAGGAAGCAATTATTGTATGTCTCAGCAATTGCAGGACTATAGTGCAGATGTACAAACACGTTTTGGATAATTATAGGATAGGCATTTGGTAATCCACCAACCTGTCACAATAGCGTAACTTACGCTAACTGACTGGACAATGGCTACGGACCTTCGTTGATCAAAAATAATTTAGTGTACCTAGTAGATAGTGTGTACGGTATATACTGCATGCATGTTTTCTCATTTATTTTGAGGTACTAGTTGAAGCTGTGGTGTTTTAATTGATCGCTATTTGCTAATCAGCCTCGTGTATGTTACGTGTTACTCTGTAGTCACGTCGAGTTCTTATTCTAGGTTACGCTGTTCTCTCTGTTTTGTTAATTCATCCAGTCTTAAATGTAACCATTTATGTGATTTATTTCATTTATATTTGTGTTATACTGTGTTATTTGGTACGGTCAATACGTATACCGACATACATACATCAAACGTCTAAACGTGTATGTATCTATAGCATGTTGTAACTGTATATATTAAGAACAAGAATGTAATTATTGCATGTATATACATATATATATATATATATATATATATATATATATATATATATATATATATATATATATATATATATATATATATATATATATATATATATATATATATATATATGCATACACACATAGATGCAGTATAGACATTCAATTCCTGCGCCAGTCGACCAAGCACACCTATGGCCCACGTAGCTAGCGAATCAAAGCTACGTTCAACGTTGAGGTCAGGCACCAGTGGTTGCATCCTTGTGTCACCAGTGGTCGCTTTAGAATAAAGGGACTAACTCCGAGTTATAGGTCTTGTACGGAATGTGACTTGTTTCTAAGGGAAGATCTTTTTCATATTATATTGCAGTGCCCATCAACTGATAAAATAAGACGTGAGATGTATAGTGAACTATTTGATTATGATAATCGGTTGTAGTGTAAGTATTCAATTGGCCAATAGGCAAACCGATAGAAGGTATTGAAATGGATGTGATGTATGGCTTCTGATTTACAGGCTGGTGAAAGTGACAGGATCGAGTGATTATAAGGACCATATCCTGGTGAAATAGACTTTTTAAAGAGTGAATGTATAGAGGAAGCAACTCATTAGACTCTTGTGAAAGTAGTTTTATATACTGTGTGTCGTCTCTCTCTCTCTCTCTCTCTCTCTCTCTCTCTCTCTCTCTCTCTCTCTCTCTCTCTCTCTCTCTCTCTCTCTCTCTCTCTCTCTCTCTCTCTGTAGGCTAATTTCACTCGTGGGCGAATACTCAGCGATTAGGTGGAAAGATATGTCTTCTTGATACCCCGAAAGGTTTCTAAGTCGACCAAATGCAATATCCGATTAACTATGTTTCATGATCCAGGTAGGAAACAGAGCTATGTCATCATAAAATAGCAATGACTACATGTATGAGCTTACACACGATCATGAAAATTGACACCCACTCTCCAACGGGTGAGATTGGAAACTCCACGCAGTCACGTGACTAATCATTCCTTATTTGGTCAAGGCAGGAGTTTGAGAGAGCATTTGGCTTGTTTCAGCGCACGGAGCCGGTTGCAGGGTATGATGAGAGGTGCTTTAATGGGAACACGGGCGGCGATACTCTCTCTGACAGTGTGTGTGTGCCTGGTAACGACTGCCCCACTGGACGGGCCCGAGCAAACTATAGAAAATGATGTCAACACAGCGGTCCTACAGCGAATAGAACAGTACTTGCACGATATAAAGGTAGGGTCGAATTTACGTACTTCTCTGTATAGAACTGTATATTGCGCATGATGTCGATTGGCATATTTGGAAACGGCTATCATCTTAAACAGCATTTGGCTTTTGATAATAGCAAGGTATCAGAACAACATTAAACAACTCTGTGATTTAGGATTTTTAGTCGACATTAATAAAAGAAAATACATTACCTGTATATAAATATAGGTAACAAAAAACCTTATCAACGCATACTTTCGTTTCTATACAGTTTATAATAGTTTCTTCCACTAATTTGAATGACAGAATGAGGTACATAACTTATTCTAATGTTTGAAACTGATTGTTTTCGGGACAAGATAACGCTTTATATAGTAAAGGTGTGTCGATTTATGTGTGGATCAAAGATCCACTCCGAGATACGTAATGATCTACTCTGTGAGCATGCACGCAGTCACGGGTATTTATGTAGACCCAAAACACTCATATTAAAACCAAAGCAATGGTAATGGGAATTAGATTTTGTAAACGTACTAGTAATTAGTTCGGATCCGATTCAAGATATCGCGTACTCGCAAGAATACGTCGAAATGATTTGTTATAAAGTATTGCGATGTCTGTGTTATTCTCTCGGCAATAATACCATGTCCGTATTTGTATTTTATACTTTCCTTTAATTTTGTATTTGATATGATTTTGTCCAGTATCGTACAGTCAATAAACATACAATACAATACTCACTAGAATACCTCGAAATGATTTGTTATTGAGTATTGCGATGTCTGTGTTAGGTCTCTTACCATTACTGGTGATGTTGGTGTAATGCATGAAACGTGTGTGTATGTTGAATGTTGGTAAATTATTGCCGTGGCGTTTTATACATTTTCTTGCGTATGCACACCACAAAAATTCATGTTGCACTAATTGTTCGTAGAGTTCTTTCGTAACTTTCTCATACTTTGTCAACGTCTACGCCTTACTTTTTATCATCACTCTTTTAAAAGCACTTACTAGGACTTGAGTATAATTCCACATTCGTTATTTTGTCGTATCGATATATTTCAACCACTTACAAAGTCGTCTTATAGGAAAAAGGGTGATAAAAAGCTGATTAAACTTGTTCTTACCCAAAGAGATAGTGCCGCCTTTTTGCTTGCTGTCTATGATTGCCGCTTTGCGGGAACTGCGCTCTACTTATTGCATGATTGCCTCTAAAAGCGTTTTCCATAATGGCGGGAAATAGTACTTATCTTAGGGTTGTGCATCTATAGATGCTCTGACTTAGCATTAATATTGTAAACCCGGTAGGTAATTCAGTAACGGACAAATTTCGTATCCAACTGGAATACATCGCTCATTTGCATGTTTCCAAAAGAAAAACGACATGTAACCAAAGTAGCACCAGTTTAACTTTATCAGATGAGATCTTACGTAAATCTGGTTTTCTATTATGGTCAGGAAAACGGAAATTTGCAGTTCGAACCCCCTAAAGCACGTTTCGACACTGCATGTACATACAGAAATTATTAAAAGCACAATGCCATTTTAAAGAAAAAATACAATATTTTCATGTAAGAAGGTCTCATTCGAATAGAGGCTTAGAAAGTCACCACGATAATGTATCTTTTGAACGTGTGTCATAATTTCTCATGAGCTGCTTTATATATCATTTTTATAAACACTCACAGAATGTGAGGTTTTTAAAGTAGCATTAACTTTAGGTGATGGTCATATCCTTTAACATGACAAGGCATTATGATTATTTATGATGATGGACGCTGCGGATGTCGAGCTTATTGCACATTTCAGAACGCCTTTATATAAAGACAAAATGGAGAACATAATTGACATGCGTTTTAAGATTTGAATGTCGATGCAGTAGAGTTGAAATACGCGATGTTCCTGATAGCAATATGATTGCTTATTGTTATGTTTAGGCAAAAGGTTCATTTACATTTATCTAAGAAAACACATACAAACCATGTGGTTATATTGAATTAGTTTCAGGTAATAGTTTTGTATTTACCTTAAACGTCCCTTTATGCTTGCCTGTACGGGAGAGCTAGGCGAACATGTAGAGCATGGTTATTATTAGCTGTTTTCTGTATTACCCAGAAGCAAATCAATTAATAATCATATAAATACTTCTCGATATTAACACTAGTTCAGAGGCCTGTTCACAAGCGGCATTGCAGATCTACGGCATGCGGCTGGTGGGAATCCTATCCTCTTATTGTACACCTAGGAATAATAAACAAAAGCACACAATTTTGTCATGGTCGTATAAAACAGCTTATGTAGTAACTTAATGGGTTTTTCACAAGTGTTTGCCTTCAGGGTAACTAGGGTATAATATAGTGCCTTCTACCCTAGTCCATCATGGCTAATTACATCTTCATTGCTAGGTGGCCCAAGGCTTCCCTATTAACTGCTCACTGTTTCACCACCTCTGTTCGGGTTCTAACCCAGGTCAGGCATGTGACGTACTTACCAGTGACCTGATGTGGATGGGCAGTTTATCCTAGGCACTCAAGTTTCCTCAGCTATGAACAGCTTGGTTTCAGAGGTTTGACTATTTCAAAATCAATCCTTCTCTATAGTTGAGCAAAATGATGATCTCTGTACGTAGATTTCTCTATAGCGAGGCTACAGGCAGGGGGGTCCCCTCTCACCTTATATATTTGTTATCTGCTCAGAAATGCTAGCTCTTGTGGTTAGGATCTGCGATGGTGTAAGGGGCATTGAAGTTTTTCGGCGGTTAGGTTAAATTCTCAGCCCGATGCACGTACATTGCTTAGATCATTTGAATAGCATTGTTAAGAATTTTCTATGGGCAGATAAACTGCCATAAATAGGACAGGAAATGCTGCACGTGGAGGGTATGATTTGGGCACTTAGATAACCCAATTTACCGTTATTCTTTGCCACACTAAAACTCAGCTAGGCCAAAATCTCTCAAATCCGAAAACACATGGACTGTTTGCTTACAATATGGACTTAGCTGATGTCTTTAGATATGGTCCAGACTACCTTGAAAGATCAAAGGAAACAGCATCTGGTTAAATACCAATGAATGAATGAATGGGTGTTTAAAGGGACATCGACACGCAAAGGTCATTTAGTGCCAAAAAATTCGTCCTTTGCCACTGTTGAAGAACAATGACAAAGCATACTGATTCTAAGTGAAAGAAGAAAAAGAGGGAGAGTAAGAGCAGAGCCTTCAGATCAAAAGAGGATCACGGGATATTTCAGATACAGGATATCCATAGACAGATCCACATGTCCCCTTTCTTTTATAAGGCGAGCAGGGTGCCAACCAGCCGTACCCGTGATTTGCTAATTCCTATTGCACATCATAAGGTGTGCCCCTTGCGTGGGGTTAAATACCATAGGGAGCTTACAGATGTTACTAAAGAATAAGCATGTTAAGGAAAGTGAAGTTATCCTTACGACACCATTATGGTATAATGATAATTGTATAATGGTGGTTGGTGACCCATGTGTTGTGTTCCACAACATTTTACCTCTTGAGACAATTAATCAAAAAGATAACAGCATAGTTAAAGAATAAAGCTGAAATAGTTTTGGAGTATCAGAACAAATCAATAACAACACAACCCTATCCAGGGAATTGCTCTATTTATATCAGCTAAACTTGAACAAAAAGGAAATCTCCAATCTCTACGAAAAGCTTCATGTCTCAAATGAAAACATCTTACTTGACATTGCTGATAAATGTTCTGAGGAAGCTAGCCTTGGTGTGGAATCTTGCAGAGTTTTGAAATCCTTTGTTCTGCATGATAATACAATAGATGACGTGTATATAAAATACATCAAAGTCAGATCTTTGCACAGAGACAATTTCTCACTATCAAGGCAGTATAGAACAAATGCTCTACACTTACACAGGAATTTTTAAAAAATGCATTCTGTGATAGAATTATGCTGTAACAACTAGTGTATACGGCTTTAATTTGGAGTACTAAAAATTTCGCTTTAAAGCCCTGATGGAGGGTATGTGTGCTACTTTAAATTCACGCATTCAAGTATTCAGACCAGTATATAGATACGGAGCACGATATTTATCATGAGGATGTTATTTTGGCGCTATCATGGGTAAATGCCGGCAAAAATTATCTTATACAGTGCATCCTCTCAGTTGAGCGCATAATACTAGTACTAGGTGACCTGAAAAACTAGTATGTTAAATTTCAACATTCTAATTCCTAAAAAAGTGATCTACAATTCTAGGAAATTCGATAAAAAAGGACACATACAACAGATCATATGAAACATAAATCATATGAAACATTTATTACACTGAGGATACAAAGGAACACCTAAGTGCTAGCAATTCATTCTCGATTAAATAAAATGGGCATATCTGGCTTCATACATCAAGGAAAACTCAGCACTACCATCTTTTACTACTACTAAGTAGTATATGTGTTTCTTAATCATTTTATGAAATACATAGGATTCTATCCTATAATATCTGTATGCAAATAAGAAAACAACTTTGAAATCTAATTCAATGCAGCTAATCGCTGTTTTTCCACCAGGTTGTGTTTCTTTTTGTCTCTATTTTATATTTACTACTAAACTACTGAAATTAGGCCACTTTCTCTCAAAACCCTAGATTTCTCTGACTGCTGATGAATAGACATTACATTTGGAAA
>OZ012689.1:29417744-29432744 GCA_963942565.1 Maea johnstoni | reverse complement strand
CCAAGTTATATAATTCATACCTGTTAACATTCAGCCATCCAAAATCAGGAGATTTTATGCGGTTCCAATCCTGGCCACCAGGGGTCAGATTAGCTTATTAGTTTAGGAGTGGGCTATTATATTTTACAGGTGTTGGCAAATTGATAACCATACAAGTATGATTATGAAATAACTTTAATTTTATGTAGCAGATCACACTTGCAGCATGATGACAAATTCCCAGTTATGAGAAACACACAGAGATTGCGTTTGAACTGAATACATCATAATAGTCCACGACCCAGAGGTGGTCAGTATCATATTGGGGGGGGGGGCAAATTCTGGTTAATGTTTTTGAATTCCCCATATTCTCACCTTTATGGTATTTCAGTAACAAATATTTTCCAAATCAGACCTTTTTTCCCCAGGTGAACAATAAAATAGCTTTAAATATTTACACGATCACTAATTTGCTTTTACTCACTACCTATATTCCTCATATTTCATAACTATTACATCTCTATCCATTCCCCTTGAGATATGGATCCGTGCGCCGGCCTACATATTTTGGCGCACGGATCCATTCCTCTACCATACCTGCCTAACCTCTGCGCTGTGTTGCGCCCAGCGCCACTAGCTTCATACTACTTTCCATTCCTTTCATTTCCACTCCTATCACCTTGTATCGGACTTTCTCTGGATATACAGTTCATGCCACCGAAACATCGAGTAGACAAGGGGTCATGAGCAGTTAGCATATGTCAGCTTTCCAACATCATTTGCTTAATGTTGAGGAGGGATGCTTCCTCAATTTCCTGTCACAACCGACAACAAAGTGTGGGGAGGCAAATTGCCTCTGGGATGCATTTCGTTAGCGCCCCTGTGGCTCTGTGATGTAGTCGACTTTAATGGGATCTGCATAACAGCATCTAAAGGATCTTTACAGATCCGTAATGATTAAGATGCTTCACAAATGTAAAAGATTACAACTTGATGACAACTTGCTCAAAACTAGCATTTTTGAGTTTTGGTAAAATGGCGTCCAATTCATAGGATGCAACATGCACATGCGATGAATACATTTCGCGTTTAAGGTTACATCATTTACTACTCCAGCGATTAGATTCTATCAGAATGGGATACTTCTGCTAGTTGTGAAATATCTAGTTATATAGGTTCCATCACGAGTGGGTGGATAGAGGAGGTATCTTGCACGAGTGAATGATTTTGTGCCTTCGGGACGAGGCACCAAAATGTTCTAGGGTGTGTAGGATGAGACAAGTTGCAGGTGTAAGGTACACTCCCGGCCACTTTGTTCTGTTCCTAGGCAACTGTTTACCTATAATTACTTCGGTACACCTAGCTGACATACGATGTTATGTGACTGATTCGAATATAAGAGTCGAAATGACTGCTGAGGTTGGGTGATTTCAGGGATCTTCGGTGGTTTAACTAAGGAACATGCCTACTTTGGAATACATGCAAAGAAAGAATCAAATCCCGTGAATGTATTTACCTTCCCCAAATCTGCTTTGTTTGTGCAATTAGTACTATTTTCTAATATTCTAATTGGCACCCTATGATACGTTATACGGAGTACATGTATGTTTAGAAATGTTTGTCATTAGATTGGCAGTCTGTAGTATACTGTAGTATCTTTTCTTGACTGCGTCAAAGACGCAAGATAAATACACATAAAGAGAAGTTAATTATATATAGAAATCACCACAATAACACATATAGCAATACTTATTTGATATGTTCATACTTCTAAATATGTCGTGCCGCTAATTTGTGAAATTTTAAAGTGAAGAAAATCGCAACCACCAACCCCAAGATAAGTGTCCTGTTCGTTTTCTCTTATAATATCATGACCAAATCTAGTCCTAGCACCTCTTTGCTAGTTGACCCGAGTGTCGCTTTTTCTGTACTGCTAGTAAACTAAAATGTAATCCTTCCACATTGTAAAAGGGTCAGGGCAAAGGGGACATTACAAATGCCAGAGATGGCAGTGGTCACCTCATAACCAAATTATGGGAAAAGAGTATGTCACGTAATGCGTTCATAAATAGTAATTATCACAGTGCCATTATTGTAAAGGGAACAGAACAAAAAACAGGGTAAAACAGGTGTCATCAGATATCCCATTTAGGGAAATTGGTGTTATCACATGTGTTCATAAATAGCAATTAGTATAGCGTATCATTTTAAGTGCTATTACACAATTTCCTGCTCGCTTTGACACTTAGACAGAGAGGAAGTTGGTGCCTCTAGTTCGCATTCCTCAGAATAGCTTTCCATTAATTACCTCTGCAGCACCCGGAAGATCACTAATCTCCATTGTGATTGGCTGATCCACTTTACTATTCTTATTCCCCGTGACAGCTAACTGAGCTATTGCATCTAGAGCTTCTTAAGGTTACATTTGTCGAGAGTGAGTCTAGCCTTTCACCCAAACAGGCAACGTATCAATTCCCTCAAACAATATAAATACTACACCATCAGGGATTGCAGTAGGGTAACAATCCCACTATAACAGTGCCTATGTTGGCACATGCAAAGAACGCGAAGCACACCGCCTTCAGTGTGTTTTAATGTTTAACTGGCGAAGGTGAGGCTACGCATGTTTTGGCTGTGAAGATGCGAGTCTTCACAGGCAGCGCAGGTCTCCCCCTGTATAATCAACAGCCACTGGCAGGCTCCACATCCCTCTACACGCCTACGGCTGTTAATATGTGCAAACTACAATATCCAAAGGTGTCCCTTCATTTCTCAAAAGAGTTGTTGTCTTGGAGATCAGTTAATTCTATCTCAGACATGTACCTTAGGTACTGATTCTAATCCCCGTCAGCCATCGCACACCGCCGATTAGATATAAATAAGGGAGTACGTTGTTATTCCTCTGCAGTTATTCCTGTCTTAAGAAGTCGATTATCTGGCCGCTTAAGGTATAGCTTCTACTTGTACAGAGGCCTAGGGAAGTAACATTGCTCTTCCGCCGATCCGAATCCATGTATATGATAAACGTAATGTATTTGTTAACCTTTTGTTGTTCGATGCCAAAAATCTACCTCCTTCCATCGATTCGTCAGAAACTCTATAGTGATATCTATCTTAACTCTCCCGACTGATTTCCTCCTGTATTGACTGACCCTGGTGGCAATATCCAGTACTATGGATCGATGTCATAAAATGCTGCCCAAGGCCTCATACGTATTGCTCCTCGTACGAGGTCCTGTTTTATTGAATATGCCTGAGAATCACTTGGTATTTGCTTTCTTGTATAGCTGCAGGTACAATGGAGGAAAAGACACATCTCTAATGATATGCGTTTTTTATATATTTATCTCAATATGAGCCAGTTGGTCTTATTTAGCTTTGCACAACTAGACGAATACATAATTATACTCAGGAATCAATACATATTTGCTTTTTGGTATGACATTCATATAAGGTAGTGCACTTATGTGTCTCAATATTGAGTAATATGAGTTTCATGCAATCGGCGCATGAAAATCATTTTCATGCATGAGAAGGACATTTCCATTTTACCCCAAACTGTTCATGGATGAGAGGTCCATGCATGAAATAGTGTACAGCACAATTTTCCATGAACTTTTCTGGGCAAAAACATCATTTTCATGCATTGAAAATTTGAGATATCATTTCCATGCATGAAAATGTCATTTCCATGATTATTTATGCATAAATCTTTTCGTACAGGTATTGTAAGTAGTGGTGAGAAACAGAAGACGAAGTAACTGTGCACTTTGCGTTAGCACTCAGCTTTCACAAAAGACACTACTTTTCTGTACTCTCTCAGCAATGACTTAGCTCGAGTGATTGGCAACCTCCTCACATGCCCCGATCAGAAAACGAATGCGGAATCCTAAGCGGTGTTGAGAATTAACAGACAGCAAACTATCCAGTGCGCAATGTGTAGACCACTCAGTGTTCGCGACAGTACTTATAAACCCTCGCAGCAGTGAGTATCCAATGCTTATTGGATTCAAGTCAGAAATTGGCCTAAAGCACAGCTTTAAGTCTCTTTAGCGTCGGAAGAGTATTTCTACATTCCGCAAACATCACACTATTACTGGTATAGTGGTTTAGGGATCTGGTGAGGCATATGGCAGCCTCTCAAATTTATTTCGCATGGGAATAGCGTTGGCTTGATAAGTCAGCAGTTCATCGTGTTACTGGCGTGGAACCATCTAGCTTGACAGATAAACCTACAATGTCCACCCAGAGAGACGAACCTGTATTCGCAACTGTGTGAACCCCAACCTTATTCCAATCTTGTCTATAGTTTGCTGCAATTTACGCTCCATGAAAAGGATATTGCTAACAGCAGAAGAGCCAGCAACACCAGTAGTAGTAGCTGTGGTAGGAGGAGAGGGGGAGAGGTGATGGTGTAGTAGTAGTAGTAGTAGTAGTAGTAGTAGAAGTAGTAGTAGCTGTGGTAGGAGGAGAGGGCGAGAGTTGATGGTGTAGTAGTAGTAGTAGTAGTAGTAGTAGTAGCAGTAGTAGTAGTAGTAGTAGTAGTAGTAGTAGTAGTAGTAGTAGTAGCTGTGGTAGGAGGAGAGGGCGAGAGTTGATGGTGTAGTAGTAGTAGTAGTAGTAGTAGTAGCAGTAGTAGTAGTAGTAGTAGTAGTAGTAGTAGTAGTAGTAGTAGTAGTAGCTGTGGTAGGAGGAGAGGGCGAGAGTTGATGGTGTAGTAGTAGTAGTAGTAGTAGTAGTAGTAGTAGTAGTAGTAGTAGTAGTAGTAGTAGTAGTAGTAGTAGCTGTGGTAGGAGGAGAGGGCGAGAGGTGATGGTGTAGTAGTAGTAGTAGTAGTAGTAGTAGTAGCTGTGGTAGGAGGAGAGGGCGAGAGGTGATGGTGTAGTAGTAGTAGTAGTAGTAGTAGTAGTAGAAGTAGTAGTAGTAGTAGTAGTAGTAGTAGTAGAAGTAGTAGTAGCAGTAGTAGTAGTAGTAGTAGTAGTAGTAGTAGAAGTAGTAATGGTAGCAGATGTAGCATCATCGGCAGCAGCAGCACCAATAGTAGTAGTAGTAGTAGTTGTAGTAGTAGTAGTAGTTAGTAGCAGTAGTAGTAGTAGTAGTAGACGTAGTAGCAGTATAGTAGTGGTACAAGTAGTAGAAGTAGTAGTAGTATTGGCAGAAGCAATAGCAATGGTGGTGGTGATGATAGGTCTTCTACCTATGTAGTATCTAATCATGCAAAGGCATCGTATATATGTATGCATATTTATTTGCTGAAAATTTTACAATCTTCAAAAAATCATACATATTGAACAGCTTTTCAGAAAATAAATTAACACAACTGTGTAAAGTTAGATAACACTTGTCAATATAAATACAAATATCAAACATAGGGACAGGTCGGTATTCTATTGGAAGGCTTGGTTATTAACCGTTAAAGGATGCACATATTCTATCACGTGGCGTGAATTCTTTTAGTGTGACTTGTACATGTAAGTGGTATTTTGTAATGTTCTATGTTAAATGACAGAAGTCCTTGGTGAATCCTTTGTATGAAATGTGTCCAACAAGTGCGATTCTTTTCATATATTTTTAGTTTTATATATCAACACTTCAATATGAAATATTATTTCATTTTATATTTTTTCATCTTTATGATATATTATGTAAGAATGTCGTATCATATACTATAATATATCGATTCCATTTTTTCAGAATCTATTACAAGCAAACGGGGATACGTCACTTGAGACCGAGAATCTTTTCAAAGAAGGAAGTGCTGAAGACATCGGGGCAAAACGCAATGCACCATCCGGGTTCTTCGGTGCGCGCGGACGTCGGGGCAGCAGTTCCGGTGCCGGAGATGTCAAGCAGCGCCTCCTATCGCCAGAGCAGAAGCAAGCACTCAACAACGTCGTGGACTACATACGCTTCTTAAGGTTACAGGATTCAGGTTAGAACGACATTTCATAACGTATTTAGGCAATTTGAAATTTCAAAGTTGGTTTACCGTCAATTTCTGTTATGGTGCGGTTGGGACGTGACAAGCCTGTCGTTAATGTTAAAAAACGGCGTACCCTTGTCAAACACGTCACTGGCAACTTTCTCAAACGCCTGAAGCAGGATTTGAAGCCAGACTGTGGTGAGAGACAGTTAGCAGTGAGCGACAAAAACAAAACGGCCCAATCAGAATAACTGATTATGTCTATTGTTTAAGTGAATTCATTTAATAGCTTAAATAGGTACAGTGGTCTCTAATAGGTCGGTGTTTTTCTCCGGGTAGTCTGGTTGCCTTAGCCATCAACAACTGACATGGAACGGTACATATTTAGTTTATTCGTGCTTACGAGTCTTTCCAGTGTTGTCTCGTTCTACATGTTTGATACTTCTGTAGTATAGGCAATACCTCTGCAATGAGGAATACGTTTACAAAATAATCAAAATTGCTGAAGGAGAGTTGTAGGTAATGTTGTAATAAACGTTTCTCTCTCAATTTTTTTCCCACGTATGCCCTCGCATGAACGATATCCGCATTATTGTTAGGCTACATTTGGTTGATGTGAGCAGAAAAAGTACCGATAATCAATATTCTTATAAGAGAATAAGTAGGAAACTAATAATACAATTTGCTTTACGCGCACTTATACATGTCATCTCTTAAGAAGGATCATCTGTGTAATAAATACCGAGAACATTAATCGTTTTGGAAGTAACCTACATGTATAGTAGGATTATAATCATCAATGTGAACTGGTTGGTTAATAACTGACATTAATTGAATACAGAAGGTTACACAAGGAAGTCTCTTTGAAAACAGTTGTCTTATAAATAACCCAATGAGAAATGCTTTTGATTTGAAATATCAATCTAAATAGTCTAGCAGATACATGCAACTTCCTAAACATAGGTACCATCAACTTGAACTTAAATGGAGGCTCTTATTCATTCTGCCATACAGGTACATGCATATTGCATAAACGTTACGTCATGTGCTGCCCACGTGAGGCACCTGCATGCCATACCAGAACTGACATCTCCATTGTGTCTGATGAAATTTCGCCTTGTGGCTATCGCTTTGTTGTCAGAGTAGGGACGACTCCGAATGTATGATTGCCTTTTCAAAGTTGCAAGCGCCCGTGATAGCCATATTTCAAACCGCCTCCACAGGCACCTGTTTTAAACGGTAGAATTTTCGTTCTCTTCGTCTTTGCTGTACCTCGGGGCTTACATACAACTTCTGAAAAGTGCCTTAACTATGCAAAACTGACACCCAAAAGTGACACTTGTCTATGCAAAACTGAATGAAACCGTAAACTGAAAAGTGACGTTACGAGTATCTAGCTGAGGCTAACAAATATACCATAGTGGCCAATTCCGAAAGATCGAAGCTATTTCTGATTAGAAAAGCATTGTATTGAGTTTAAAGTAAATAGTGTGATCATTCACCCTTCGGTGCGTTCCAAGTTTTAATTGGTATAGAGAAATGCCTAATGCGTTCAATAGCTGTATGACATGTATCATGTAACACGCCAACCTCCGTCACATGGATTCGGTCTACCGGGATTGCTACGACCTGAATCTCTGCAACCTCATGACTAAATCACACTTTTGAGCAGTTTCGTTCGTTGTCATAGCATGATTTCAGAATTACACCAGATGTAAAGCTCTTTTGCATATAACTAACCATTTAGTTATACAAAATTTCGCAATCGAGGATATTCATGACATTTCTGTTGTAAAGCTGTAGCACTTTTTGCGATAGCTCATGAGAAAATGCGGTGAATAGTGCCGAATGAACCAATTAATCAGTCGGCCGTTCAGCGCTCTGGCAACAATCAGGCGGCACAACAAGGAAACTGTCATTGTTGATTGTAAATATAACTACGTGCGTCGCGTACAACACACTTTTTCAAATAGTACACGATTTTTGTGTCTTTCCACAGAGTTGTAGGATAATTTGTTATCACTCAAATGCACTGTAATAGCCATCAAGATCTACCACTGAGCATTGATGCAGATTTATAGCTTCGCCGAGGGTGTTTGTTGCAAATATTCGGCCTTGGCGGCCTCAGCTTTGGCAACAAACACCTACGTCTGGGCTATAAATCTGCACCAATGCCCAGCGGCAGATCTTAATCCCTGTAGTACAGGTTGTGGTGGCAGAGATATAATCACGTAGCTATTAGATCGATATGTGCAGAATGGTAACACACGTATCATTGTTGCTGCTTTGTTGTATTTTACAGGGAAATTACAAAAAACAAAAAGGCAGCCACCATCAGGGTTCCATGGAGTGAGAGGAAGACGATCTGCTGGTGTATTTAATTTGATGAACTGATGATGAGATGAAAACTAGAAAGGTTTGTTTTGTTCATATTTCATAACGAGGGAAATGTAATCTACGACTTTGGAAATTTCGTGTTTGATGCATCTCGAAAGATGGTAAATACTCAGATAATGTCATTGGGTTCATGGATAATCTAAGGAAGAGCTACGGAACACTATTTAATCGACGATGCGACAGTTGATATTCTGTAAATAAAATGAAATATATGCTTGAATGTCATAATTTATGGGGAACTTAAATGGCGCATTATAGCGACTTAGAGCGAGAGTAGTGAGTAGTGAGAGTTCTTTCCTTAATAATCAATTTATTTTCAGATTTTGTCAAACAAATGTATGTAAATGTGATGTTTGTCCATATATTTAAAGTTTGTATTTGATTCCATATGAACATGGTATTTTTGGTATGTTCTACGAAACTAAAATTACTAGGAAGTTATGAACGTAATTGCAAAACCTACATGCCATCTGGGTAAAGAGAGCTGGATTAGCTCCAATACAACGGACAGCAAATTTCAGCAACAAGTGGACATAAGTATTGTTTATTAATATCATAAAACTTAATAAAACAAAATATAATAGCCCTTGTCACATACTGACAAAGTGGCCGGCCAGCATAACTGGAACTGGCTGTGCGGCTTCTAATATAGGCGAAAGCAACCCGGCACCAAAGATACTTGCCCGGCGCACACCCAAAAAGCCAGTGAAAGCTCTCAGAAGACGTTTGCACATTTGGCAAAGTTCAGGTTGACTGCGCCACGCCGGCCACGTGCTCATGCATGTAAATCAAATTTACCTACTAGCCCAAAACGTTCAACAGTGCCAAACCAAACTAGCCAAACAGGCATAATAGGCAAAGCCAACCATACCAATTAAGAGCCATATGCTCAAATAGGCCATGTCAATCGAATCTGCTGGCCACAAAAGGGCAAAAGAACCAAAATGGGCTCACGTAGCCGAAATTCTTAAATGGGCCTACTGGTCTAAGATGGGCCAAATCTGCCAACTGGCAAAAAGGACCAAGTGGGTCAAATGGCCAAAAAGGGCTAAATAGGTAAGTAGGCCCAACTGACAACAAAAGGGCCAAATCGGTCAACTGGCTGAAAATGGCCAAAAAGGGCTGAGTGGGCCAATTAGCCAAACATGGGCAAAACTAGCCTACTGGCTGGAAAGATCCAAATGGGCCAACTGACCAAATAAGACCAAAAAGGTCAAGGAAGGAAGGTATGGGGTTTTACGTCACTTTCAACAGCTTAGGTCATATCGCGACGAGATATAAACCCGGAACCGGGTAGAAATTCCCTTCCCTTTTTGAAAAGTCCCAAGGAGTCTTTCAGTTGCAAAAGGACCAAGGACAGTCTCCCACAACGCCGCACATTTATATAGCGACCTAGCCAACCCGCTATTTTGGTGACCCAGCAGAGACTCAAACCTTAGAACTCACGCGTGGGAGCCAGGTGTCGTAACCACTAGGCCACGGAGGATCCCCAACCAAAAGGTCAAATTGGCCAATTGACTAAAAATGCCAAACTTGCCACCTGGTGGAAGATGGCCGCCTGGCCAAAGAGGACCAAATGGGCAAACTGGTCAAAAAAGTCCAGACGACCAAAGTGACCAGTTGGCCGTTTGCCCAAATTGATCTGTTTGGGCCAATTAGCCGGCATGGATTGCTCATTTGGCGTCATGGTCTGTTTGGTCCATTTAAACCAGTTGGCCCATTTTGTCCTTTTTTGGCCAAATGGCCTGTTTTGCTCTTTTTAGCCTGGGCATGGTTAGTTCTATCAGGTTGACCCAATTGGCTTAGTTGCCCGATTGGGCTCTCTTTGCCCAGTTGGCAAAAAAAATTAAAACTTAGTTTTGGAAGAAAATCAAAACCTTCCTTTTGGTGAAATGAAAAACTTCGTTTACTTGAAACTTTACTTCGTTTTGGTCAGGTGAAAAACATGAAAATGTTTTTTTAAAATACGAAAAAAATGACAAAACAGCACAAATATGAATACATTTTTGGTGAGCGACGAGCGTTTCCGTACAAATGATATTTCATGTAAATGCAACCTCTCCAGATTGCGTGCCACCGTAGTATGATTGTCTCTCACACCGACAAGCACGCTGCTAAACACATTACCAAATTGTGTGTCTGCTATAAGCGAGATGAGGCTTGGTTATTGTTAGACATTCCCAGATGTGCCCATATATGCAAGGGTCTTGTAGTCGATTTATAATAACCTTAACGAAATCACAGGCTTTGTTTCGGAGTGGAATTTAGGAAGATACAGAGCCTAGCCTGATGTGATAAAATAAGCCGCATCTCCCCATTCCCAGAATGCAATTAGCTGACAGACATTTGACAACGTTTAAAGATCAAGCCAAGCAGGTGCGACGCCTTCTTTTCTAATGTGAAAATTAGCTTGCGGGTTTGTTTTTTTATAATCGCTATATGGCTAAGACAGGTATGGCAATATGAATAAGAAATGCGAGGGTGTGTCTTTGGGCGATCAAGTTCGAGTGGTTTTCTCTGTTTTTCTGCTCCTAAACGTTGGTTCACAGATGAATCTCCGCTGAAAATGAGGTTGGCCTGGTCGTTACATAAATGTGCGGCGTTGCGGAGCGCCCTCTAGTGTCCTTATGCAACTCCAAGGCCGCTTGGAACTTCTCGCGAAGAGAAGGTAATTTCTTCCCTGTTCCGTGATTTTATCTCGTCGTGATATGACCTAAGTTGTTCAGATTGACGTAAAAAACATTCTTTTCGTCCTTACTCTCATAGTGTGTACTTTTTTCGCTTAGATTAGTGGAAATTTTAGGGTTTTATCAACCTCGTCCGCATTTTCCAACAAATGCTACTTTCAGCTCGCCAGGGCCACACTCTCAATTATGGAGTATCACGGCCACTTGTCACAGATGATTAATCTATTCGGTGTATGTGAAAGTGAGGTAAAGGGAAATCATTACCCTATACACTGAGGCCACTTCAGTGCATATATATCACCATACCACGTCTAGTCATTCTAGTTAAGACATAACTCATCTTATTCTAATTATAAAGGCTATATACTGTTATTTTGAAAATTGCGTTGTAATTGATATGTGATGGGTGCTTGTGATAGATAAAGCGAGGGTGCCCGCGAGCATTACATGTACCTCGCTTATGACATTGGAGAATCAACGACACTAGCTAAGAGAAGTTAAGATATAGGTTAATTGAAAACACATTATAATCGTAGAGAGTATGATTTGAGTAGGTGCTCCATCGACATACCAAGAGGTAAACGAATCAGTCGTTGATGTATTTTTGGAACTACATGTAGATATGTGAGCTGCTGAGATTGCTTACATTGGCAAATGGGTCTTTTTAACTACAACATGCACATATTTTTGGAACTACATGTAGATATGTGAGCTGCTGAGATTGCTTACATTGGCAAATGGGTCTTTTTTACTACAACATGCACTAAGCTACACAGGGCTAGTACTACCCTGCACAACACGTGTAGGGAAATACACCAGGGTCACTATGAAGGTCGTTGAGGACGAGGGGGACTGTTAACCTTCAATCATAGGCCCAGGAAGTGGCTTTGTGATGGGAATCTTGGTGTGAGTGACTGATAGGGGAGCGGGAGGGGGTTTTAGGTAATCAGGATAATGGTCTTAACGAAACGTGAGCGTTGTAATTCAATTCCTGTTATGTTTCAAGGGACTTCTGTATAATTCCCTAAGGGGGCGATGTCCTACCGGTAGCGTGAACTAATGTCCTCTGGCTTTATATTTCATTAGCATTCATTACAGATCAGTTATAACGCTTTGTAGCCTTGTAATATTATACTTTTACGTATAATTGGCAACTACGGAAATGGCACTTAAACCAGTAATTCAATAAGTTGGGAAAGGCACTTACCGGTATGTTCGATGGCACCTTAGCCACCAAATGTGTCATACGCACTTACAACATATGCTGTTATTAAGCACCTATGATTTCCTGACACACAAACGGTAAACACGAAAATGGTATTTATTCATTGATGCCATGACTCAATGGATTGTTAATTAATGCAAACTTTATCAAAATGCATAATAGACTTTGGACGGATAACTATACCAAAACTTACTTTGCCACATTTCTAATAGTAATGTAACAATTGACAACCATCAATACCTGTGTAATGTAGTCAAAAGAACCTTTCTTTGTAAATTAATGACCGAAATGTTTACACAATTGTATAGTGTACATTTTGATATTTGGAAACTGGAGGAGGGGAAGCTCAAAGTACCATACTTCTAAGCTGGTTATTTTACAAATAATTTGATTTTATTAAATTTTGATATCCACTCAATCGTATGATCTTTGTTATCACATGTCAGCAATGCAGGAAAAGCAGCTTTATGAAAAATTTTGACCCAAAAAGGTTCACCTCTCCGTTACGAATGGTTAAGATTTAAAACACGTTCCTAAAAAATCATGAAAAAGTCGAAATAAGAATGAAATACTCTACTTCGCACACTTGCACATTGGCATTAAGTCTTCTAAACACCTTTCGATTGAAGAGTGCAAAAAAGTAAAATTAACAATAAAACAATAAAAAAAATAAAACTTATTCTGATAACACATTTCTTATTGTAGTTTTTATATTGTCATTCCAGGGGCTGAGTGGAGGCCAGGCAAGACAAAGGATCTCCTTAAACCACACAACAGAGACTGATTAATGACTACCACCACCAGCGAAATAGACTTATCTTTTTTATGCAAAACAAAATAAGTGCATACTGTCTGTGCTGTACCTCATAAACTGATCAACACGTGTGGCTGTTCATTATCTAAAAAAGCTTTTCATAATGTTATGTTTTCATTAATTCAGTGTATACTCACATGGGACAAAACGAAGTGAAAGTGTTGTTTTTTTTTTCAAAATGTTTTTCTTCAAAATCTTAATAGCAAAACATCTTGGTTCTAGAACTGTATGTTTCTTAAAACCTTCCAAATAAATGCCATGTGTTAGGTTTATACAAGCATGGGAATTATATGTTATGATATATTGACGACATTGTACATGCCTTGACTGTTGCAATTAGGGGGCTGTTTATCTTGCCCGGTCTCTATTGGGCTGTCGATGTTTTCTCATGAATAATCTTAAAAGCACTCTAAAATGCATCGACCATTCCTTAACACTATCATCTAGAGGTGAGAGTCGTACCTTCTGAACTTGTCGTACTATGCAACAAATTGCATCTCTTACGATATTTTCCTAAGCAGACAAGGGTCAGGTAATATTCTTCGTGCAAGTGAATCGCCAAACTAACAACTGTGTGTAGAAGGAGCATTCTATTTTAGCAGAATCATATTTCCCTTGGCACACGAATCATCCAATTCGTCTGTATAATCATAATATCTCTTTAAATACCAACATTCTAAATGTCACAAGGGTAATGTTTTTTTTTGTAACCTGGCATCTTTACTTGTATCTACGCCATTCCTAACAGTCGGGGAAACTCTAACTCAATTGGTATTACACGCAAATAGGTGGAATAATTCAGCCTGGTAGAATTTTGGGGGAAAATGAGGTATAATTATAAAATCTGCGTGTACCATTCCATTCAACACGCTTGAGTTTGAAAAAGAGCTTTTTGGGTCCATGCATATAGATCTGAAGAATTCTGATCTGAAAGGTTTTCAGATGTTTTCGAAATCGCGATACGTTAGTCTGTCTTTTTAGACATGTTTATTACGAATAACCGCAAAGGGCTTAAACTGTATGCTGTAATTATCAGACCATAATAAAGCTTGATCTAAGATATCATGTACATGCAGATATATGAAATATCGTCAAGAAATGTGTTGTACCCTTTCAAAAAAAGCAGCAGTAATTTTGGTAAAGCATTATAGCGATGCATCCAATGACGATAACATATACAACTATAGTTGGCTGTATTGCTATTTTGTTGTTGATAATGCCCATATGATAATTATTTGGTACCGCGATTCGCATTGCATGATTACATTTCATATATGACAGTAAATAATTTTCTCAAGCAAGCATCCAACGTTTCTAATTATTACGAGCATGTAAATTTGAATTTATATTTTGGACATGTTTTTTTGTTTCTGATAAATGCTTTTCCTTTTTGAACTTATGACATTCAACTATGGATTAGTTAATGAATATACACATACAAAAATACATTCATACACACATACATACGTACATATACACATACTTACACACAAACATGCATACATACCTGCATGCCTACAAACACACATTCATACATACATTGATGCATACCTACATACATTCGGTTGTGGAAAAACTGTTATTACTGTCTTTAAGCTAATATCCAAAATAAGATGCTATATATAAGTACACCATTCTTTCATTTCTTGTGCGAATGTCGGGTTTTCTTCGGTGTCCAGATATTTATGTCATGATCTGATAGACGTGTTTATCTATTTGCAATCTAAAAGAATGCCATGCTCACAATGTATGTTGCTTATTCTTTTGGCATATACCTTCGACCCAGTAAATACACTCTCTTTTCTTTGTCCTCGTCGAAGAGCTGTAAACAGATTAGTTATCAATGACGAATCGAGTTTTCAAATTGATTCAGTGACTGCACCTCTACGTTTGTTTATTACCTACGTCAATAACGTCATTTCAGTTCTTCAAATATAAGTTATTGGGATACATACCTTTAAAAGACACTATTTTT
>OZ012689.1:29395244-29412744 GCA_963942565.1 Maea johnstoni | reverse complement strand
ATACAAACATACATACATACATACATACATACATACATACATACATACATACTGGTAGAGCGGTGGACCTGGCATGCTGGCTCTACCTTCATGATGTTAAGGGAAAAACATCTGACCCATTGAGATGCGTCTCTAGCTGTGACATCAGGGGCCTATTTCCCATTGTCACACCTATGCTCAGGCGCCCAGCAGGCGGTGATTGCAATGCGATCATGTTTAAAGTGCCCACCTACCCGTATATCAATTCAAGAGTCAAATTCCTTTACTGATAATATGCCTTTGATAGCCAACTATATGACCCACGAATACAAAACGCGGATACCTTAAAATTTAGCAAACAAAATTCCAGAGAAACTAAAACAGAATATAATGTTTGATTCGGAACGTCCTGATCATCTAAGGAATGAGGAAATTCATTTTTGCACCTTGGGTGGGGACAACAGCCTTATTTCCCCTGTGTATCACTGACTGATACTAAACCCCACATATGTGTTAAGCCCCTCTCACACAAGACCATGAAGTCTACACGACTGTACACGAAGTTGGGGTTTTTCACTCCGTGTAGACTTCGCGGAGGTTTGTGTAGGCTTCACTATAAACCGGGTACACTTCCTGGAACTTCGTATTCACTTCGGGATAAACCTTGTTCACTTCATGTCCGCGCTGAAATCTTTTGGCTGTTTAAACATTTTCATGAACTCCATATGAAGTTTGACCTAGATATGCATCATGTCAACTTCATGTTACCTTCATGTACACTTCGCGGAATACTGGTTGACTACTAGTTGACATCGTGCTACTTCGTGTTCACTTCATATCCAAATTCAAACACAAAGTAAACGTGAAGCCAACACGATGTATCCGGAAGTACCGCGAAGCCAACAAGTAGTCAACAAGTAGATCATGTGACGCTCAACATCCAACCAGAATGCGCTAATTGAGGACAATAAAGCATTCAAATTCTGTCTTTATTTCAACTACCGAAGACTCATTTAGCGTATCAATTCTTTTCAATCATCACATCCTTCTGATCCTTGCCCCTGTACACGCTTTAACGTCTCTAATAGTTATAATAGATCGACTTGGGGTCCTATAAAACCACATCGGAGACAACACTAGATAAAACATAACAAACAATATACCCCCTTTAATTTGCACTAAGGTAAATACATAACAATAATATGGTCTAGCATAAATACAGAACGACCCAATATAAGGCACTTAATTTTCTTTATTTAACATTATACCCAGCAAACACAAAACATTTGTGCTATGTATATAAAATACCAACATCTGTGAAATGTTACTTAAAAAATATTTATTAATGTTTAAACGTTTGGTTATTACTTAAATTTGAAGTATTATTGTCACAACACTTTGAAATACATTTACAAAATAATGCAAAAATTATTCATCAAATATTTCTGGGAAACATCTTTACATTATATATATATATATATATATATATATATATATATATGTATATATATATATATATATATATATATATATATATATATATATATATATATATATATATATATATATGTATAATATATATATATATATATATATATAAATATAAATGTATTTATATATATATATATATATATATATATATATATATATATATATATATATATGAATCATTTTGATTTTTCTGACATTTTAGAAACAATTTAAAGTATGTCAGTAATATATTTGTAATATGCAGTTGTTAAACAGTAATTACATATGTTGATTAAAGATGGTGTAATGTTATCAAACATTAAAAAAATATAGTTGTTAATGTTTTAAAAAAATATTCCTTAATTATCGTTTATGTTATACTAATATAATATTTGTATTATATAACATTATTTGCATTTATCATTTCACAAATGTTTTCCCTATGGTTATTGAACATTTTCTAAATTGAAACCTCATTAAAGCGATAATAGCTATTGCTATTGTTATTGCTAGACATATTTCCTTACTTTTGCTATCGAGCTATTTGTGACATAAATATTTCATAACCATTGTACAAATGTTATGTAGAAAATATCATTGGTGAAAATCATTTTCAAAGGATAATTATTAGTATTACATACTGTATACCTGGTATTTTTACAATCATTTAATTTTTGTTTATTTCGTACTGGCCATGATAGCCCCAAAATAACGTTCTTCAAATAAATATCCTGATTTGTTAATGCGTTGTTTGAGTGATTAAATGCGTGAATGTTGAGTAGTGCAAATACCCTTTAGCACTCCAAATTAAAGCCGTATACAGTATGAGTGAAATGGCTACATAAATATGGCTACGCAAATCCAGGCTAATGCCTTGCAGTAATTTCATGTTGTGTTCATGGTCACTTCTGGTTAACTTCCCAGTAGCATCGCGTTATCTTCTGGTTGTGTCATGTTTGGTCTGGTTGTCTTCTTGATAGTTCATATAGGTTCATGTGCAATTCACATTCACTTCGTGTTATATACGTGTTGTTTTCGTGTATAGACATATTCAATCTTGTTGGCTTTGTGTTGTCTTTGTGTACGCTTCATGTTGTATGGTCGAGTGGCTACAAAACCTCAAATTTTTCGCGAAGTCTACATGAAGTGGAAGTCAGCACCTTCTTGTACAGTCTTGTAGACTTCGTGCTCTTGTGTGAGAGGGGCTTTAAGACCGAGTCAAATCGGAAACCTTTAACCTGTGCTGGTTGATTTTAGGTTTGATGATAAGAAATGCAAATGAGATGAACATATCAAAGGAATATACAGGTTGCTTACATACAAAATGGTCTTATTCTATGATTGTTTACATCAATAGATGGCGCCATACAAGAGCCGCGTGTGCATAGGTCGAATTCAAATATGGCGGTAGCACTTTCATGGACTACAGTGACATCTTGTAGTGGCATATTCAAACAAGTCTGAATGTGACTATCCTCTTATTCAATGAAGCCATATCAACGGATGATGTCCATATATTTTGTCAAGATATGAGCCTATTTCTTCCTCATAGACGGGTAAGACGTCATATAGAAGAGCTTAAATGTGAAGGTAACCAAAACTGATGTTAGATTGATAGGAAACGTAGCTATTTGTTCCATATGTTTCACTATAAGTTTACAAAATAATGGGGGAATTAAATGTGAAATAAAGTGAAAGTGCTTTATCCATAAGATAGTAATAAGTTAATATGAAGATAATAAGGTAATATCTCATCACACAATAAACTTATTTAACAGGTGATGATTTAACAGCAAAAGGTAAAAAGTGCATAGAAATATAATATGTCCTAGGACTCCACACTAAATATATGGACTCCAATGTGTGGTAACTTTTACACCGTATTTTACATATGTACACCTGACTATTCTACGTTGTAGGTACATATATAGGTGTGTTCATTATTTTCCAAATACAGATTTTTGAAGTATAAGATGACCGTTAGACTGTTATGGATTGCCCTCTTTATAGGGGCCTTGTACAAAGTTACCCTATACCTTTTCTATCTTTAAAAACACTAATATATATATATATATATATATATATATATATATATATATATATATATATATACATGTATATATATATATATATATATATATATATATATATATATTACTTTTCCACTCACTGACCTTGCACACCAGTTTAGTCATAGTTCCAGACTGTCTCATCATTTCAGGGACAGCGTCAGCCATTTGCCACAAGACTAGTGTGCTGCCAGGCGATAAAGCATTCTTCAAAAGGTTTGTTACTTTAAAAAGTTCTGTCCTAATCTTACAATTTTGGTTTCCGATTGCCCAGGCATTGGACCAGACGTGTTTCCATTGTTGTTTACTATTTACCCTTGTACCAAGAACCATACCCATTGCATCGTCATATATTAGATCAAATAAGATTGCCGTTTTGGTTATATCATACACAGGCATACACAGACATTTATAGAATAAATAAACACACATACATACATACTTTAAGAATTTCTAAATGTCCCTATTTCTGTATATATTTTAACGAAATACTCATGTTCTTTGCGACGACTAGCGCTATCTCATTATGTTCTAAGAAAAGGAAAGGGATTCTGATATATTATATTAAGATATTGCTGGAGACAATTATAGGATCGCAGACGCCTATACGGCTAGTAAGAAGTGCATGTCTGTCAGAGGCATGATTATAAGATGTTACTCGGGGTGTCCTGACATCCGATAATGTGGATATCGAGTTTAGGTTCAATGCAATTATTATTTCTGTAGCGTCCCGTTGTTTCTTTTTCTTTTTCTCCTAATTTGTATGGTATTATATTTGCCATTTGTATTTAGATTTTATTCTGTGTTCCGTTCAGGTATCGAAATGATTTTATACCAATTAAGTACGGTTATAAACAAACAATACGATACAATTAACCGTCGTCATGATTTGCCTGATTGCTTGATAGTTCGTAGAGGATCTTGCACGGAAATGTGCTGGTGTGGGTGGTACGTTAACTAAATGTTTGGTTTAATTGATTTGCCTTCCAGGTAAATTGAGTAAACATGCTGTTTTCGTGATATGCAAATGCGTTTCTACACGTTTACTCTTCAGGCAATATCTCTCAATGCTAACACCTGACAGATGGCATGAAGAAAATTGTTTTCATGATAAGATGTATATGCTACATTAAACTTCAAGACACTTTTCTAAACACTAATAATGTGGGGAAAAGTAGTTGGTGCTCCTATGACTGCTTGAATTATTCCCAGGTATTATTAATTCAGCCTCTTGATATGTTGCATTTATTTATTCAATGGAAAGTGTATATATATATATATATATATATATATATATATATATATATATATATATATATATATATATATATATATATATATATATATATATATATATATATATACATATATATATATACATATATATATACATATATATATACATATATATATATACATATATATATATATATATATATATATATATATATATATATATATATATATATATATATATATATATATATATATATATATATATATTATTTATATATATAAATATATATATATATATATATATATATATATATATATATATATATATATATATATATATATATATATATATATACACGGTTTGTGTATATATATATATATATATATATATATATATATATATATATATATATATATATATATATATATATATATATATATATATATATATATATATATATATGTCTTAACATTCGAGATTAAATACACATCTGTGTGTCTTTGAATTCGTAAGCCAGTGGTTCTGCACATACATGAATAACACGCATATATAAGGCTTGTTTCTTTGACACGTGCAGATGCTCAATAGCGAACGAGAAGACGAAAAACGAATTGCCATGCAGCACATGAGAAATACGCTCCGTGACAGGGCATAATGGTTACTTATGATATACAAGACCTTCGTTACATGGACTCACAAACATAGATTCAGATATGGGAATATCATGTCTGTCTGATCAAAAGCTCATGGAGGTTATTAGAGAAAATGGACACAGCCATACTCTATCTCTACCGACATCCATTACCGGACACCTACGTCTGCCAACTGGTAATATACGAGTTGTGCCACACATGGCAATGTCACACTATAGTTTCTCCAAAGGGATAATTCCTAGATCTTTGGTTTGGATAGCTTTCCTTTCAAATTGTTACAAATGTATGTGTCTGAGCTACCTTGTATTATAAAACAATATTGTATTCCAAGAAAGTATTACATATATCCTAATATCTGTTTCTGCTGGTATATTTCAATGTACTCTTAAAACTGTTTCTAACTTGTCCCAGCTAAAATCTTGCGTGCTGTCGTGTATTAGCCCGGACAACCCATGAATTTAGTGCAGGAATTAATAAATGTGGTTGAATTTATTTACAAGAAAGTATTTTGTCTGATGTCCTGGTGTCATCCACTGTGCACAGAATAGGTATATAATCTAGCAAGGACTTTCAGTCTTTCCAAGTTAGTGGTTGACATGGAAAATGCAACTAGCATAAATACCATCATTTTAATAGCAAAGAAGATTATTTATAATGCAATGAAAAAAGAACAGACGCCAAGTATTATCAATGTCAAAAATGATGTTAAAAGCTTTTATTTCCTTGAAAAATACAGACATTATATCAAAGGAAAAGGCAAACTATTTGACAAACAATATTTATTACTGTCCAATATTTAGGTGATAAGATAATATCATACACATTTGTATCACTGTATATTACCATACACATGCCTTGAGGGCAATCATTGAGGAGATATACGTGTGTATATACACATGCACATACCAATATTCAAAGGTGCTGACGTAAAAGGGTGCAGACCTGAATGACATATATTACAATCAAAGTTGTTGTATTTCAAGACAGCTGGGGTAACTACTATTGAGGGGTATCAAAGGTGTATCTTTGGGGGTATTGATTAATTGCCTCTGTATTTTGCGAAGGTTAGAATTGTAAACCTCAAACATTCCGTATTGAAAGTGTTTTTGTATAGGCTCGCCAGGTCACACCTAGTGTTCCGTAAGATGCAAGGATATGTAAAAATGGATTTGCTTCTTTGATATGTGATCCTATATCTTTGAATATGGTTTAGGATAGGTATTTGTCTGCTGAGATTCTTCCTCCTATGCAGCTAGTGACTGAGACTACAAGTCAGTGCCAGTAGGGTTGGATTTGTTGTGTGTATACTTTACCACCTCACTTGTAGAGTTAAGCTCAACTTATTTGGCTAGATAACAGGTCAGTATAATATGTAATATCTATCTTCTTGCTCATACCATATACGTTGTTTTGAGGTCAAGTGGGTGACAACTGTGAGGTAGCGTTCAGCATGGAAATCGTGTGAGAGACCCTTTGAAACAGGGTAGCTTTGCTATGAAGACACCACAGCACTGCCTTAGAGGATTTAGCTTCTAAGGAAACTACGGAAGGTCAAGGCCAGTTTGTAATCATGCTCATATGATCCCAGAAGTTGGGAAATACTATTTCTCTGACTGACCTCTTCATTAACCCACAGTACAGGCAATCTGACCAACGCGATTAAGATATTGGCTTAAAAGAGGTAACCATCAAAATAGAGATCAGGAGCAGGAATTAGTTCATTGCAATCCAGATATATACAAGCGCCAACACATGCAAGATAGATCGTTTCTGAAATTCCAATCAGTGCGGGGTTTTACCATGTATTTTTGACTTTAACATATATACGTTTTGCTTAATGTATTATCAGTACTATTCATTTTTAGTAAACTTCAGAAAAATATCTAAATGCGGTGACAGAATTGACAATTCTTATTTAAATAAATGATACACATTTTCGTGATTGTTATATATTTTGGTGTTTCCCCTTATTGAAAAGTTCATACAGCATCGGGCTACGAGAACAAGTTCGGGTAGGTGTATACACGACTGCCGTATAGAAGCGCCAACACCATATGTTCGGTTTTAGGTCCAAAATGATGGTGACAGAAGTTATTATTCTTATTCAAAAAAAGTATTGAATATCATATTTCATACTGCATTGGACATATCAAGTATCTACAAGTACACTTTAGGATAAGGTGTACACACATATTTGTGTTACTTAGTTACAACAGGACTATTAGGTAAGGTGAAAATAAACTACTTATAAACGCCAACACCTCTTCTGCTCTGTTTTTGTTCCATAATGATGGTGACAGAATTGATTACTCTTATTTAAACAGCTGTCACGTATACAAGTACTTATTACATGTTTGGGGAGTTTACATTTATCAAATATAATGATTCATACAGCGTTGAACCTATATTAGTATCTACGAGTGTCTCCAATAAATGGAATAAATGGAGTTTATTTGGTGGCGATCGTGAACTCATAATATCGAATCTTACTTAGCGGTGGCACCATCCGTCTGACATGGTTGCTTTAACATACTTAATTTGAGTGGTTTGTCACAGAGGTGTTATCCGCTCATACACAACGTCTTCCGGGACACTGTTTACATGTACGCTGCTACGTCACCCTAACGCCCATATGAGACTAGCACAGACCGCGGTCCATTTCCTTCTATGTTATTACGTGTGGAGATACACCACGTGTAAGTGTAGGACCTAATGGCGGCGACTCTACTGACAAGATTACCCTCTCTGCGACTTCGTTAATTATTGAAAGCTGCCAGAGCAGATTTAACAAGGCCTGCTGAGCCGTCCATCCGATGCATTGTCAATACCGGATCTATTGTCCTTCTGTTCAAAATATTTGTCCTGGCTGGTGACATTGCGTACGTGTTATTGATGTGTTTTCGGTTTACCACGGTTGCATCTACCTACACAAGATGCATACATACATAGCTACCTACATACACATATATGTACCTACCTAGATTTATTCATGAATATATACATCCGCATCTACATGTACCTACCTACCTACATACATACATATATACATGTATGTGCATGTATGAAATTACGTAGTGAAACCAAACTGCTTTAGGACATACCTTGGTGCACGAATAGCAATGCTGTCCTAGAACGCACTTCTGTTACTGCTGTTGGTGATAGCAGTGGTGTTCATGCAATTGTAGTGGTACCAATGTTTGTTTGTTTCTGTTGTTTTTGTTTTGCTGAGGTATAAGTTATGCTTTTACTGTAACTGATGATTATATGCTTGCTGTTTTTGTTGTTGTTGTTGTTGTTGTTATTGTTGTTGTTGATGATGCTGCTATTTTACTGTTTTGTATTGATATTTTGTTGTTGTGGTTACTGATGTTGTCGTTATTAGTAGTAATATTGTTGTTGCTGTTGTTGTTGTTGTTCTTGCCGCCGATGTGGTTGAAATCGCCTGCCTTGTCATGTTCTGAAAGGATTGAATGTTCCAATATGTTGATATCGGTGAATCATCAGTGAAAAATGACATTATAGAGACGGGTGTCTTTACGACATTAAGTATGATAATGAATGGTTATATGATAAATCCTGATGCTGCTTGTTTTGCTGCTACAGCTCTTGCTAATGCTAGTTATAACTTGTAGGTGAATAACTCCAGACGCTTTTCAGGTTTGTTCAGATTTTGATCATTCATGATAGAATTGGGTCTGGAAAGCTGTATAAATGAAATAGGTGGAATACCAAAATGTTCTATTGTGGAAATAAATAAAATTGTGTTCATTGCTTGAATGTGAAAATGTGGCTAGTCTATGGAGACATAAAGAATTGCGGTCGAGGGCCAGAGGATTCAGTATATCATCAACACCTTTAAGCTTAGTAATGGTGGTTTGCTGGTTAATGCGATTATACTTTAAAGAGTATAGACATACACCCTATAATGGTAAACGTAAGGCTGGTGGATCAGAAAGACGGTTGCAGACAGCAGGTTCCTTCAACATATGAAAACAGAATATTGGTCTTCTTTAACAAATGAAAAGTGTTAAAGCCATCCTAGACACAAAGCAGTGTCAAAGGTTTTGATGTTGAGAAGTTTGAATCCCCATTCCCTTTTCACCTTCCAGTATTTCCCTTCTAAATCTTGAGGCTTTCTTGCCCATGAAAAAGTCTGCGAAAAGGCCATTTAATTCCTTGATAAGTGCATCATTAGGGTTTGAAAGGGCCAGAAAACTATGGGTCAATTTAGACATGAGGATAGATTTATTGGGGTGGGGTTTCTAATTTGACAAGTTCTAATCAATTAGATACTTAATATGTCATCGACTATGCTGCAACAATTACTTTTTATTGTTTGTTGTGTACCACTGTATATTGACATGAGGCAAAATGAATAAAAAAAATGAAAATAAAAAAGTTCTAATCGATCTTTTATTTTTCCCCAGTTTTACGAAAAACATTTACTTTGCAATGTCATCCATTTTGTCTATGATATAAAAGTTTCCCAAGATCTCAAATTAATTAGTTCACTGGCAATCATACATGCCCTGCAAAGGTATGGTTCTGTCTCCTGGGCTCCAATTTTAACCGTTTTTGCTTTACCATTGTTAATAGCCAACCCTAATAGGCTAATATTCTTTCGAACAATTATAAAATTCTAACTACACATTTTAAGCAATTTAGACTTCTCCAATGAATAAAGTAGTGTTATCCGCATATTTTGACAACTCCATCTCTATAACATGCACTTTTATACCACTGACCCTCTCCGAACATGTTGCAAGACTCATACTGCGAAAGTATTAGGGGGTATGGGATCACCCTGTCCTCACTCTCTAGACAGGGAGATCTTAGATCTTTATTTGATATAGTTGAGAGCATATGTGGGCATATCTTTGTAAGCATTTTCATATTTCATCATTTTTGACCACATGATAGCCAATAGGGATACAAAAAAATTAATAAACCCAAATGACCTTGATTGACCTTGGATGACCTTGAAATGACATAAGAAAACATTTTTTTCGCAGCATATCCCTCTTTCAATCACATTTTCTGGCCAAAATTGTCTGAAAATGAAAAATCTGCTCTCATACGATTTTGAGCAAGGCACTATAGAATACATTTACAAAAAGTACAAAAAGGAATTTTTTTGTGAAGGTCGAAATTAACATATGCATTTTATTTTCTACTGCCAGACATATAAGCCCTATCAAGATGACAATCAAATAACTAATTAGAGCTAAAAGTGCAGATATCATTTAAAAAAAAGACCATCCCGATATCTACTTCCGTTGCAAAGATATGTCCAATTTTCGAAATCCAAGATGGCCGCCGAGGGCGGCCATCTTCGATTTTTGAGGTCAAAGGTCATCGCAGATTTCGAAAATAGGACATAACTTTGCGATGAAAGCAGATATTGGGATGATCTTTTTTTTAATGATATCTTCTCCTTGAGCCCAACCTGATAATGTGGGTGTGGTATTGGTTGGGGTACTGGGTATGGCACAAGAAAAGCAAATAAATATTTTCATATCATACTTCATAAATAATTTCAAAAGTTGTTTTTTCTGAACAGATTTTCTTGAAAATATATACTAGAGTATGATGTATATGATAATAAGGGGGAGTAATTTCCATTTTTGTATTATTAGGGGGCAATACCTTGGACCAAAAATCATATATGTTGAAAATACAGAGTTGAAGGTCATTTCAAGGTCATTAGAGGTCATATCAATGTCATTTTAATTTTTCAAATGTTTTGTACGTCTGCAAGCTACTGTAAAACCCTTTATTACCACGCATATTTTTATTCACGCAACTGCCGTCTAAATCTGATCGCGGCCATTTAAATACACGCATCAACTGTATCACCACTAGATGGGGCATTGTTATGCTATTTGAACGTATATCAGCGCCAGTAATATACGCGTTATCATCACCTAGCGCGAAATGCGTGAAATTAAAAGGAGCGCGATAATAATGGGTTTTACAGTATTTGGTGGCCAGATTTCATAAAGTTTCGTTCATGCACTCGAGAGATACAGGGCCACTTGACAATTTGGGCCCATTTGGCCCCATAGTGAAACTTGAATTCGTATAACATGTTGTCTGTGCAGAGATACTGTAAATCTGGTATTAAGTGCGTCATAAAATTTTGCGGTTTTCTCAATTTTGCTACTTCTTATTTTTGCGTTTATTACCATTTTAGAAGCGCAGGTTGGCGCTGTCCGTGTCTGCGGGTTTTAAATATACTTCACTACCTTGGAATGTAGCGTACGTGCTGGGAGCCTTAACAAGTGTGGTAAGCCTTGAGCATACGTCTCCGTCAACAGGAAATACATTACATGACGACTTCTAGTACTATCCCATTCTAAGAGAGCCTTCCATCCCTTTTTTACCAGCGAACTTTAAGTTAGAGATACGTCTTAATTCACTGGAAGTACCACTGGGGATCAACTCGAGTGTTGGCTTCTGCACATGAGGGTATATCAATTCATCATCGTTGATATTTTATTTTACCTGAGGACATGAGAGTGTGTGCGGCGTTTAGTATTGCAATCCTGAACAATGCGAATTGGCTATACTGATGCATGGCTTAAGTGGAACATGGACAGAAAACATGGCTACATTTCCTCTAATGAGGCAGTTACCAGTTTTAACACATTCGTACCTGCAGTGCCCAAAATCTGCCTGGCTGTTTCGAGCATTGTCTAGAGTATTTTTCGTGAGCCATTTTAAGAATCAATATTATTAGTTATCCTTGTTGTGACAATGCCATACGATATAGCTATATCGACCACATACCATTATAACAACAAGGATAACAAATTTATCATCAGCAGCTTTTGCGTCCACCCCCCCCCCCCCCCCCCACCATGTTTTCAAATGTATCATGATTTTAGAAGACGCAAGATCACTTGGCATGAACGGGCTACAGAGAGGTGCTTGGAGGAGGTGTTTGAATTGTATAATCACCGTAATCAGGTAACAAACATTCACGGGTACATGAAGAACGTTATTCCCATTGTGTAATTGCGAGCAGTTTCGGATTCATGATAATGATTTCACCATTGTGATTCGTGGTGGTGGTTGTTTAAAAGGTTATTGTAATTGAAAGGAATGCATACAATGTTCATACTGGATAACCGATGATGATGATAGAATGATAATGACAGGATGTTATTTTTCGAAACAACAATGGACAAAAATTGGTTTGGAAACGTTTATGACAGTTGGAAGTGTAGTATCACGTACAAACAGCCACATCATGAAATCCTACTCTTTGAAATAATGGATGGTCCCTTCTGTGTAGTGTGGTGGGTGATATCCGATATCCTACTAAAATGGATCAAAGTTTGTGAAAAATGGGGCTATAGCCAGTAATAATAGTCTCCTTAAAGCAGGCAAAACGTTTGGTATTAAAATGCGTAACAGGTGTGATGTAGGGATCACAGATGATGCACGACATATCATCTTACAGTGCCCTTATTTTGAGAGTAGTAGAATTGAAATGTATGATGAGATTAGATCTTTAGAGCTTGAAGGGGCAGAAGCTATCCTGTACAACTCTCGTGAGCTTTTTCATGTTCTTTTAGGGAAGTATCCCACGGGCGTACAGTTTGAAGTAATGATACAGTTTTGGCTTTTAGAAGGGAGACACATACTGTAAATCACTTAAATATGGCGTGAACATTGTATAGCGCAATTACGGCACTGCCCTGCCTAGCGTGATCTAGGTTTAGCGCAAAACGGGAACAGCTGCAGCAAGTTCAATTAAGAATCTAATAAAGATGGAGATTTTAGAATAGCGCATATGGACAGAGCGCTATTATCGCTATACTGTAGAACACATAATGTTAGCGTCTGTTTATATATAGCGCACATAGCGTGTGGTTCCGCTTCGCTATATATAAAAACGCTGTACTTTTCTCTTACTGTACTGGCGCTGTCAACGGCAGCTACCGTCGCTAACAAAAAGATACGCTATGATGCAAAAACTTCCCAATTCGCTATATTTGGGACACGCGTCATATATGTGTTCTACAGTATTATTGTTCCCGCTATCCTTAAATGATTTACAGTATGCGCTGTATACGATGAAGTCGTCACTGGAAGACTGAGTTAATTTATCAAATGCTTGTAGAGTGTTCCACTATCTGATCTCCCTTTAGTTCTTTATAAGCAAAGCAAGACACAGCATTTCTATCTATATAGTTTATATCTGTCTGATTAAAAGCAGTATAATTATATTGTATTATATCATATCATTATATCATATTATATCATATTTTATCTGTGTATGTCTAAGATATGTGTTTGGATACCATAGTGGTAGGCCTACGCATTTCTCTATACAGAACTAGACTAGAAAATCATAGTCGCTTGTGTCCTGTAATTTATGAAAGGCCATTAACAATTTCCGTTTGTACCTTTTCGTCTATTGCCATGTGGCACTGCAACTATATGTTTAACATGTTCGTTTTTGCTGTTTACTACATTCTGTAAATATGTTACGGTTGATTTATTTGTACTACTTTCTTTATTACATTTTTTTGTATATGTGTGATTTTGCGTTTGGGCGCAGTCAAAAAACATGCAATAAACAATAATATCATTGATATGAGATTTTTACACAATTCAAAAGGTTAACAAATATATTTTGACAGACATAATTACGGTCATGCTACACAATAAGGTAGCGTCCGGTGGGTTCCCAACAGAGTGTTGATTCACCATTCCTCGGGCAAAGCCTCACGGGAAAATGCTCATGACCGAGACCTACATGTATGAAAGGAAATATTGTCGAATTCATGATAAGTATTTTTACATTTGTCAATATGGTGTTGTGGTATGTTTTTCGCCGCAAATTATAAACTTGCAACTAGTGTATGCTATATTCGTTCACCTCAGCTGCTACCATTGAAAAGGGCCGTGCCTAATTTACGCGGTAAATATAGTAGTGTTTAGAGTTTGCCTGTAGGAAGAAACTGACTTTTTGACCCTTCTAAAAAGCCCTTAAGGACACATAAAGTAGGCATCAAATTTAACCAATTGATGCAAGGTGCAAACAGGAAAGAGCCTTTAGCACGTATGTTATTGGGGGGAATGAATTTTACGAGTGAATGGCGAACTGGCCAATGGGGGAGTGTGGTCAGGGCAAAAGGTCGCCAACTAAACGTCCGTATCAGATCTCAAAGGTGGGCGGAGTGAGTAAATCAGCGTTTTGGGAACTGGAAAATGCTATTTATTTGGTTTCTGCAAACTATGTGATTAATCGGTGCTGAGATAACTTAAACATAGCTACGCGGACATTAAACTTGAAGGAAAAATATACATTTCATAAGTTGGACCTTGCTCAGCGCTACCCTTATATTTTTGAAATCTTTATTCCTTTATTTCAAACCTGCGTGATGTAAATGACGATACACAACACAACAATAACAACAAATTGTGAAATTACATGACTCATTAAACATTATGTTAAACTGCATTGTATGTATGTATCTTTATTGACCATAATTGAACATATAAAAGCTGCATCATTTCATAAATATAGTAATAATATAACATGAACAATGCGAACTTGTAAGTGAACAAAAACAGGGAAATGTATAGTACATAGAACTACACTAAAAGAGCTTACGGCTCCCTACATGTTTTGGAACATTCATTGTGCATTGTCATTTCCAGGGACATGGCCAAAACATAGCCCTAACAAAATAGCAGTCCTTCAGGAAGTGTCTAATTTATCCAACTCAATCCCTGCCACGGATGGCTCGTTGGTACATTTTGCTTATAAACGTCCCTGACGTTTTCAATAACATTTGCAGGTCTGTCATGTCCACCCCTTCAATAATTCCTCTTAGCAACCAGTTGAATACTCTACTGGGTTCCTCCTCAAAAATATATGCATGCAAATGAATATATATTCATATATATAAATATATATATATATATATATATATATATATATATATATATATATATATATATATATATATACGTATATATATATAAACATATAAATATATATATATATATATATATATATATATATATATATATATATACATTGTATATATATATATATATATATATATATATATATATATATATATATATATATATATATATATATATATAAGTTTGTGTGTGTGTATGTATATATATATATATATATATATATATATATATATATATATATATATATATATATATATATATATATATATATATATATATATATATATGGATAACCCAGTGTGGTGAAGGATTAGGTACTGGAATATTATTGTACAGGTAATGACTTGCCTCCCTCTTTTTTCATACTATTAAGCGCCATCTATGTAATATTTTGCACACCACAGATCTAATAACCCGAGTTCACATCACTGTATAAAGATTTGTACATACAAGTAACCCTGATGCCAGCCGGCTCCCCAATAATTCTTATTGAAAAGAGAAAATAGTGGGTCTCTCTCACTGACTATTTTAAATGTTTGATAAAGACAATGCTATTTGGTTATTTTCTACTTAGATAAGTTTGAATAGATAAGATTGACTTTGAAACAAAAGGCAAACTACATGCTAAGTCCAAATATAGAGACTAAGCAAGGGGAGACAACACATGTATATAAACAGCTTTTTTCTTTCTGGAAAAAATTTGACTTAAAATAGTTTATTGTTTCTTCTGACTTTCTCTCTTGGGGTGTCGACTGGCAGTAGGGATACTTAACTGTCTATTAAAAAGCGGGGCCCATAGAAAGGTTGGGCAAGGTCATGAAACATAACTACTACAATGTTTTTTGTGATGTTTTTTTATTTTTGTATTGATATGTGTCTTTATATGTGCATTTATATGTGTTGCTAGACCAATATATTTGTGGTGGAAAAATATGGCTAATGGGGGGTGTCATCGGCAAAACTATCTCAATTCATGTCAGAAAAATTGAGAATTGAATCACTAAATGGCAGAGGACTGAGGGACAGATCCAAAAGAGTAGATATTTTTGATAGAATAAAGAATAGAAACACTGACATAATACTACTACTAGAAACACACTGGACAGAAAATGACTATACAGACCTAAAAGACGACTGGAATATTGAGTTTTTCATATCAGGTAGCTCAAACACAGCAAGGGGAACAGCCATTTTACTAAATAAAACTTTCGAGTATGTACTCCACGACAAAATTATAGACAATAATGGCAGATATACAATAATAGACATTGAAATCACTTTAATAGGAAGACTGACCATAGGAAGTATTTATGCCCCAAACGACCAAATAGAGGTTTTCATAGAAGAGATCTTTGAAAAAATAAACCGACTAAACAATGTTTTTAATGTAATATAGGAGGAGACTGGAACATGATACAAGACTTCAAGCTAGATACATATAACTATGAAAAATGGAACAATAAGACAGCAAGTAAAAATCTGGAAGACAAGAAAGTAGAATAGGACTTAGTGGACATATGGAGAATAAAAAACAATAACAATAAAATATTTAGTTGGTGGAAAAAAACACCTAGGAAAGCTGGACGGTTAGATTTCTTTTTAGTTTCAGACCAGTTGACAGCAAGAATAGGTAATACAGAAATCCTGTCACCATACAAGTCAGACCACGGGACCATATCAATAGAACTCATAATAAGTGACAAAAAGAAAGGATTAGGATCATGGAAATTAAACACCGACCTACTAAAAGATAAAGAATTACAAGATAAAATTAGGGAAGATTTAAAGCTGATCAAACGAACCTATGCACTAACACCGTATAATCAAAATAATTTAGAAGCAAATGAGATAGAAATAGAATATAGTATTAAAGCAGATATAATGTGGGAGGTCATGTTAACACAAATAAGAGGCATAATAATAGATTATGCAAAAAAGAAAAAAAGGAAAGAGATGAAAAGAGAAAAAGAATTAATAAAAGAAATAGATAGTCTAAGTGAAGACATGCAACAAAACATGGAAAGAATAGAAATATTAAACATCGAATTAACAGCTATAAGGGAAGAAAGAATAAAAGGGGCACAAATAAGAGCAAGATCTTTAAAATTAAACGGGGGAGAAAAACCAAGCTCATACTTCCTCTC
>OZ012689.1:29352744-29390244 GCA_963942565.1 Maea johnstoni | reverse complement strand
ACACTAATCAAATCGGCCCTTATAGCGAACGCCAATTCAGGCAGACCTTCTCTCTGGGATCAGTGGATTTGACCAACAATTCATTTTAGTAAAGTGAAATAAAAATAATAAAAATATACACATCGTTATTTAGAGTAGGAAATGTTTCAAATTGCCAGACGAAGGACTGGGCAGTAAAAGATGATGCTAGTTGCCGTCAGATGGAATCGAACCCGCAACCTCTTGCCCTGCAGGCAGGCGCTCTAGCCACTAAGCTACGGCGCCATATGTATGACAGGAAGGTTTGAAAAGAGAGCTATATTGATGAAATCCCGTAACTCTATTTTTGGATCGTTCCTTGCATTCCGAGTTTAGTCCTGTCATTTACGTGACTGAATACCGGAGTAAATCTTTGAAAAAGACCGCCAGGCCACTTTTATCAATGACCCCACATATTTACATACGGCCCGAAACTGATTATGACCTACCTACCTCATGCGAGCCAGTAAAATAGCCAAATCAAATCTGGCGCCTGTTATCTAACTACTCCAAACCGGCTCGGGATAGCCGGAATGACGTTAGAACCCAATAAGGAGCGCCAAAATAGCTGAAAAATTGTATTTGATCTTTTAATCTAATGCCTTTTCAAATAAATAAAAAATAATGATTATATCAATACGCCTTTACATGTCGTTAACTTTATGGCATCGCCAGTTTCGCAATCCAATTTTCCTAGTGTTATGAACTTGCTATTCTGAGGTTCAATTAGTTACATCTGCTGCCGTTTCACTTTTGGGGGCGCTACGCGCTGCATGAACATTTGCGTCTAGAAAGCTGTTATTAATGTCTGAAACCTTCCACATAACCCGGAAGCGGTAAAAACACTCTGGTACCTCTTCACGTATACATAATATGTATATAACATTAGAAGACATCCGAGAAATCGAGTGAAAACACCAAAATGCAGTATCTCAAATGAATAATGAACTTCGGGCAAGACACCATTTGACCTAAAGCTTTTTTGGCCACTGTGCCTTGTCCTTTAGGGTGTAAACGGGAAAAGAAAAAAATGAGAATATTCGATCACCTACGTGTGGCCCTCGACTTACATAAACAGGATTAATGTGAGCACTCAGTTGAGGAGACGTGAACATAAATCTTGAATTGTTTAATGCTTTTCCTACTTCAGTCTCAAAGCAAGCTTCCAGGGAGATCCGTTTTACAATGGTTAAGGTACACAAATCATCTTTACCCTGAATGATACATACATACATGCATACATACACACATACATACATACATACATACATACATACATACATACATACATACATACATACATACATACATACATACATACATACATACATACATACATACATACATACATACATACATACATACATACATACATACATACATACATACATACATACATACATACATACATACATACATACATACATACATACATACATACATACATACATACATATATATATATATATATATATATATATATATATATATATATATATATATATATATAAATATATAATATAATTCTCTATTCTGATAGGTTATAATATAAATGTTGGCCCGGTACATTACCGTTGCCGCGGAAAATCGTGCCTTCCTTATTTTAATTTAGCATGAAGTTTTCAAATATATAGAATATTTTAAGCGGACATAAAGTATACTTTTCAGTATAGGAAGGAAAATTACTAAAGAAAAAAATTACTATGTGTATAGAATGAAATCAGGAGACTTCGTAACCAAACTGGTTCGTATTACCAAACTGATATACATCCGGTTCCCTCACAAGTTCATAAATAACTTAGCCCCGCCTTTTGACTATTGATGCTTTGCATCAACAACCGTACTTGTCTTAACTGGCATGAGAAAAATAGCCAATCTAGGACAGATCAAATATTTCTCAACTTAGATATTTTCAAAATTAATGCAAAAGAGCGAAAAAGCTGTTTATATTTTCACCAAGATGTATCGTGAAACACTCGTCTACAAATAAACATTTGTCATGAGTGATGAGGGGGGGGTGTTCATTTCACCATCGTCAACATTCAAAGAGGATTAAATTGTGGCACTAACAAAACTGTACATTCATCTGCAAACGATTGATAACCTGCCAATCGATAAATAAGTTTCTTAATTCTTCACTGAATGTATAAGTCCTCATTTGAATTTAACCATGCTCATGCATTGCTTCCATTGTAACCCATTTCGATAGTCTTTACAACAAAGATAGTTCTTTTGGAGGTGCTCTCACCAGGCGAGTATTGTTTTGGCATTTTTGCTATTTATGGTTTCGTGGAAACTTCCCCACTTTGAGCAGTTGGTATGTAAACCCACGGTATAAATCAACATATAGTTTCTTCTTGCGCCAAGTGTTGCCCTTGATATTTTCCTCTTATTGTCAGAGAATATCTATCTTTTTCATCTTCACCGGTTGCGTCCAAAATCCAGTACAATATATCGGTTCGTGGAAATTAATGGCTAAAAGTAGATTAAAGTAGCAAGTCATTGGATTCCTTTGCAATTACCTTTATTCACAAAGATACGAAAGGCTTCAGGAATATTTACAATATACTGCATAGATCAGATGATAGAAGCGTAAATGAATGCATTATTAAATGGAACAAAACATTGAATGCTGATATCAATTAAAGAAGTAATGGTTGTCATGCAGTGGATCATGCATTGAGGTTTGAATATTATTAAGTAATATAATGATTTGCCCATCGTCTTAATTGCGATTGAATTACTTACAGAAAAAGTAATTAAGGCGAAACTGCCTTTTAAAGCACACCCACCACGAAGGTCTGTAGGCACTCTATCACTCCTGCTGCCCGCTGTTAGCGTACAGGTAGTCTAGAACATACGTGCCCACTGCAGCAGCGAGGAATTAACATTAAGGTGCTTTATCGATCGCGGCAGCATCTGAGCGCATCATAGTTACGGTAGCGGCCGCTAAAAGATGTTAGACATGTGTCTCTATTAATCATGCTAATATTAACTGTCCCATAAAAGCGTTGCGCTATTGCTGGTTATTTAACATACCACTTCACACTATTTCCTGATCCCCTGACATCTTGAAACTGGGGTTAAGGGTTGTTGTTGCACTGACGTCAGATAGGAAATCTATCTAGACTTCCTCAGAGTAGGTATTTATATGTTTTGACAGGCATTGCCCAATTTGAGAAAACTGCACTCGCCATGGATACACTTTGCGTATCAAAGTTAAATTATTTTGGACAATTTAACACTTTCTGGTGTTATAGTTTTTAGGGACACCATTCTCATGTGAGGCTAGGATTACTGAGCTTTTAATGGAGCTGTCCTTTATTTCACATGGATCGAATCATATCCAAATACCATTTGCCAAATCAATATTAGATAACTATTTACAGTAGTTTGTATAAGTAATTTACATGTGCCTGCACTCCAACACACAGATACACAATGCCAGGCAGTCAAGCAAAAGTCAGAAAACCAGATAGATAGATAGATAGATAGATGAACTGACGGATGGGTGGATTGGTGGGTGAATGGATGAATAAATAGATCGATTGATTGATGTTTTTATTGACTTTGGCTTTCAGACTATGAAGATCATATTACAGATACAAGCATTTATGATATATCTAACAAGTAGTATAGAAAAACTGTTGCAAGATCATACGATAAACATGTACTAGTATACACATAGATACTCAGGTGCGCCCCTTCTTTAAAAGCATGTTCTAAGCTACTTAACTGGTCAAAAACCTTTTTAGATGTTAAGGTTAGATATACATGTTGTACTAACATGTTGGATATCACGCCAGTTATTCGAAATACTCTAAACGAACTCGCCAGATTTCCGATTTCTACATTAAATGAGTCAAAGGCTCTATTTGTGGATACTACACTACATGTATACTGTAGTCATGCATATCATAGGGCGACATTGGCGCGGATTCGAAATTCATATTGTATCATTACTTACCAACTTCAAGTAGCTGTCTCTTAAGTTTTTTAGGACTGAACAGCTGCTTACGCGAAACATAGGTTATGTCAGTTAATAGTATTGGACTCTTATCTTTGGCTTGGGAATAAATAATTATAACTAAGAAATATTTGAAGATGTTCTAATTTTCTTCTTCCTTTCAAATATTTTCCAAATTATGCTTTTGCCTAAAAGATTTTTCAAAGATGTCAGGCTACTTAGGCCGCTGTGAGCATTAATGAGTTAAAGATTCTTCAATGAAAACGTGTGCAGTCTTTGCTTTAATATGCAGATCCTCATTAAAGCATCGTAAAACTGGCGATCAAATAGCTCAAAGATATCGCTACTAAAATGTGTGCGTTTCAGGATATATGTGTTAACTCACAAGTGTGGCATATTTTCCTTGTTTCGTATAAGAATGCTTCACTCAGTTGCTTGTGTTTGTATTCTATTTTTAACTCACGCTGTCCACTAGTTCTATTACAAGAAGAAATCTCTTCAACGACTAGACAAGGAATGTTCACGCGATCCCGTAATGTATCACGTGACAGCGTGTGTTGATTAACTCCGCCCAGTTCCGGTGAAAGTTGTGTAGGTAGACTGCGCCTATAATACAGGCCGGCTTCAGGGGAACCAGTAGAAACAGGTGTGTCCGCAATGGCTGAGCAGAAGAAGATCTTACATTTACTACTCTTTTGGACACTTTTGGCCTGCTTTGCTGCGGCAGTGAATGTGGGGGCACGGGCGGGAGCCCTATCCGCAGCCTCGGCCTACGCCAGGAACCGCAGGCAAGCCTTTAACCCGTGGGGTGGCAAGAAGAAGCGAAGTAGCGAATACGTGAGCGTGGTCCATACCAAGGATGGCCCTACTTCGGCGGAGGGTGCTGTGGAAACACCCAAACCCAGTGGTAGCAGCGGACAGGGTCCACCACCCGTACCACCCAAAACCCACGACGAGTCATCATCATCATCATCGACGTGGGAGGGCAAGCGCATGTTTAACTCGTGGGGCGGGAAGCGCGACACTTCACAGTTGGAAAAGAGGGCGTTTAATTCCTGGGCGTCGTCGGCGGGCGGCACGGGAGGAGGGAGTGGCAGTGTACAGCAGGTGACCCCCTTGCGTCCATGGCACGATCACGGCGGCGCACGACTAGAGCCCTCGCAGCCGCAGCGTGCGTCTTCTAGTATAGCAAAACAACAAAATTCAGACTTACGTAGGACTTTAGACATTTTATTTAAAGCGAAACAATTGAAACCTAAGATCAGAGAGTCGGCGGACGAGTCAATTAAGGGACTGGCTGGAACTGGTGTGGATCAGTTAGAAACAGTGAACACCAAGCGAGCCTTCAATGCATGGGGCGGAAAACGAAATACCAATGTTCAGGACAAAAGAGCCTTTAATGCTTGGGGAGGGAAACGGAATAGCCCGGACAGTGAGGACAAAAGAGCCTTTAATGCTTGGGGAGGGAAACGGAACAGCCCGGACAGTGATGTCAAAAGAGCCTTTAATGCTTGGGGAGGGAAACGGAACAGCCTGGACAGTGAAGACAAAAGAGCCTTTAATGCTTGGGGAGGGAAACGGAATAGCCCGGACAGTGAGGATAAAAGAGCCTTTAATGCTTGGGGAGGGAAACGGAATAGCCCGGACAGTGAGGAGAAAAGAGCCTTTAATGCTTGGGTAGGGAAACGGAACAGCCCGGACAGTGAGGACAAAAGAGCCTTCAATGCTTGGGGAGGGAAACGGAACAGCCTGGACAGTGAGGATAAAAGAGCTTTTAATGCTTGGGGAGGGAAACGGAATAGCCCGGACAGTGAGGAGAAAAGAGCTTTTAATGCTTGGGGAGGGAAACGGAATAGCCCGGACAGTGAGGAGAAAAGAGCTTTTAATGCTTGGGGAGGGAAACGGAATAGCCCGGACAGTGAGGAGAAAAGAGCTTTTAATGCTTGGGGAGGGAAGCGGAATAGCCCGGACAGTGAGGAGAAAAGAGCCTTCAATGCTTGGGGAGGAAAACGAAATGAGGTTAATGAAAAAAGAGCTTTTAATGCATGGGGTGGGAAAAGAAATGATGAAAAAAGAGCTTTTAATGCTTGGGGTGGGAAACGAAGTGAAGATAATGATAAGAGAGCATTTAATGCTTGGGGCGGAAAACGAAGTGATGATAATGATAAAAGAGCCTTCAATGCTTGGGGTGGAAAAAGAGCCTTTAATGCTTGGGGTGGAAAACGAAGTGACGATAATGATAAAAGAGCCTTCAATGCTTGGGGTGGAAAAAGAGCCTTTAATGCTTGGGGCGGAAAACGTAACGAAGACGGTGAGAAGAGAGCATTCAACGCTTGGGGTGGCAAACGAAGCGAAGAGTCGGCGAAAAGAGCGTTCAATGCGTGGGGAGGAAAGAGAAGTGATGGGGTCGACGATGAAAAACGGGCATTCAATGCATGGGGTGGAAAAAGAGCCTCGTTCAATGCGTGGGGTGGAAAACGAGCTAGTTTTAATGCGTGGGGTGGAAAAAGGGCGTCGTTCAACGCTTGGGGCGGAAAACGCTCTGATGATGATGCTAACAGTCCAATTCCTGACTGGGTGGATAGGAGGGGAACGATGGAACAGCGGGCGTACAGCGACCATCCACAAGTGTACCAACTGAACGGTGGCGAGTTGCCAAAGAGAGCCTTTGCGGCATGGGGCGGAAAACATTTGTTTGACGCTGACGCAAAAGGCCAGAAACGTCAGAGCTTTAACCCCTGGGCCGGCAAACGAAACATTGACAACTCTCCCTTGTCAAAACCAGAACAAGACATCGTTAAATTAGAGGACATTCTTAAAAATCGCATACTACGATCCACCCACCCACCTTTTAAAATGACAAGCAACCCCAAACCCACAGGTAGGTCATCAATATACTAATATGGTTAAAATTGGCGATGATAACTAATCGTTATATATATATATATATATATATATATATATATATATATATATATATATATATATATATATATATATATATATATATATATATATATATATATATATAATGTATGATTTGAATTATATTAAGGTAGAGTACGGTCTGATTACCGGACGTGTGCAAATGTTTCTGTCTCATAAATGTATTTTGTATTTTGCATATTTCCTTTGCAGCAATGTACACTTTGGCCATATATGAATATTTCCTGAATTCCCCTAGGTTCCGATAGATTTTCGCAACTCTTGATATCCAAGTACTTTTCTGCCATCATTTCATGTGTAAATAACTTAATGTTACTTTCCACTTTTACTTTGATAATTATCTCTTAAAATGCGTTTGGCTTAATTCAACTGCAATACGACATGGATGTGTACGGGTATTTCCACGTGATCAATTTACCTGTCACTAACCCATTAATACTAACAAAAGTAAAAGGCAACCTTGCAACTTGAGGAAGTAGTTTACGCAACACCATAAAAGAGAAATATATAAATGCGAAATGTTGCTATCGACTACTACTCTTGGAATGATTTTCAATCCCAAAGTTTTTGTCAAAAGTGTTTCAGGTCCAGATAGCAATTACTAGACGAACTCTTAACCATTGATAGGTAAAGGAGTACTGTAAATCACTTAAGTATAGCAGGAACAATAAGATAGCGATAATAGCGCTTTGCCCATATGCGCTATTGTAAAATTGCCGTCTTTATTAAATTCTTAAATGAAATTGCTGCTGCTGTTCCCGTTCACCGCTAATCCTAGATCACGCTATCAAGGACAGTATCGTGATTGCGCTATTTAATGTCCACGTCATATTTAAGTGATTTGTAAACAGTATGTGTTCTGTCGCCGCACTAGGCTATTGCTCTTCCGTGAATATTGACCTAAGATAGGGGCATAAGTATTAGTTTCATCCGTTGAGTGTTTATTACCTACTGCAGGAACAATCAATGTTTCAAGTGCTTCTCGTATGTGTTACATTGCTTGTTCTTGCGTATCAGATAACTCGCTGTATCTGCAACAGACCTTATCTCTAAATAGATAAAGCTGATATTACCGCTTAGGGGAATATATAAGCATGACATACGAACCCCTACAGAGGTAGATCATACTGAATAAACAAGGTTTGGTAGAAACACAGAATAGGAAACTGTTTTGATGAAATATCAAACACAAGGATTAGAACTAAAGCGGATGCTCTAAATATGTTATCGTATGATACTGCAATGCGATTAACGTTTTACGTAATATTTCAACGTTATTTATTTTTGATATAATGGGAAACTGTAAATATTTCAGTATGCTGAACTACAGTTAGTGTTAAAAAGGTAAAATATCAGTAAAATTGAAAGAGTAATCCAAGTTTGCTATCATATTGTAAATTATTGCAAATGACATCTCAGATGTACCTCGGAACCCATTAGTGGCGAAATAGTCCAGGCAATCTGGCACATTTTTTAGCCAAACCCATCACTAATTGCAAAAGAAACGAAACCTGTTTTTTTTTAAAGGAGACTATATGAGGAATGAAATATCAAGAATCCCACTCAATCAAAATATTGGAACATACTGAAATTAACACCGAAAGTTCTAGTTTCCTTAGGGTTTGGGAGGTCTAGGTAGAATGAAGTTTATAGCACACTGGATGTTTGATTCGCCCTATCAAATGCCCAACAAAACCTTTTTTTACTTGATACTCTTTTATGATAGGACCTAATCTTACATTTAAATTCTTATATTAGAGGAGGGGGTGGGTGCGTAGGTGGGGGGGGGGGGGGGGGCTTGGTCTGGGTGTTTACTCATATCAATCATTTCACCTCTGGAATAGGAGGGATGGTGAAGAGAGCCCCTTAAATCTGAAATGTGTTTTCATATCAACAGAAGGAAGATTATTTACTTAGATTAACATACATATATTTGATTATTACTCCCTTATGCCAGTTGGTGGCAGCACTGCAGTGTTAAGTGACCTCCACTTTCTGTGTTGTTCAGCTCCATAGGATGACAGTCAGGTTAGGAGATCCGAATTGTCAAACAGAGAATTACATTATAAATCATCTGTTCCTCTCTAATTCTAGCAGCTGATTGGTCAATTTCGTTGTTGTACTGGACTGAATTGTGTTCTCTAAGTTGCTTTTGACATTGGTCAATGTTAGGAGTCCAATATCATTCCTGCATTGGGATCATAACAATGCTTTTCAAAAAATTTATTATTAGGACTCCAGTATATGTATGTTACTTCCAATAGTGCCATGGCAACCAGTAGTGTATACCATAGCTGTTTAGAGGGATTTCAAAATGGTGGCCACTGCTGGTCGATACGCCGCTAGAAATTGTTTTTCAGTGTTTCAAACACTTTGTACAATATGATCAGCCAACAAGGTGTACCGTATTACCCCCCCCCCCCCCCCCCCCCCCCACCGTACACCCCGCACTTTTATACAGTGCAGCACCTATGTCAAGGAGGGGGATGTGTGTTATCAACGGGTACATAAACCAGAACATTTTTACATCGATACCACGGGTGGTTAATTAAAAACAGCTGTAAGTTGTTATCATCAGGGGATTAAAGGGGTGAATTGAAATTGATACGGATAAACCAGCCGAGGGGAGCAGAATTGGCATGACCTGGTGTCTGCTCTCATCCCGACTTTTGACCAGTGAAGTCAATGAATGGGCACCAATCAGTATCAATTACAATTTACCATCGCAAACACTCATCAAATTGTAATGAAAGTGTCCTAGACTCGCTCCTCTCAGCTGAGAGACCAGGGCAAAGATATAGCTCTGCCACTTAATGGCCGGCCAACTCCCCCTGCGTACAATAAACGGGGAATTGTATTTTACATACGGGGAAAGGGACTTGGGAAGGGGGTGCGTATTATCTAGGGGGTGCGGGGTGTTTGCGGGGTAATACAATATATATTAAAAATAAAACATGGCAGAGAGTATTTAAGATAGATTTAGGTATGTCAGGTTAAGTATATTGTTAGGTATATTATGTCAGTGGCCCGGAAGGTTGGACACTTTAGCTGCCACAAAGTTCCGCAGCTTCTGTGTTTATCACCAAATTCAACCATGGAAGACCAGTAAGTTTAAACCTGAGGACTGAGGTTGAAAATCAGTACAGTACAGGCATTTAACATTTAACTCCTATTCGAGGCGACTGGACTTCTGTCAGTGCCTGGTTGTGCAAACACCCATGGATAACATGTCAAAAAATATGCCAATATCAAGCATGCAGTTGTTGTACTATGCCCAGGCTGCACATGCATTTAGTGCAGGAATCAAAAGTCAGCACTGTAGATGTAGGGATGGTTCCCATCCAACGAAAACAAGAAATAGACCTAAAAGAACATCTCCAATTCGTGAGATGTTATTGCAAGACTAGATGTGTCACTAAACACAACTCTAGTTGTAGAAAAATGTGAATAGGATGCACGGTAGCATGTGGATCCAGCAAGGGTGATTGTTAGAGCCTGAGGGAAGGGATCAAGTGTGATGGTCTGGCAGATTATTTAGATGAAGCTGATATGTAGGTTTCTTGGTGGAGTAAGGGCTGGGATAGGCTCTTAGCCAAGATTTTGGAACTAAATATCCCAATTTGGCAATCCAAAAACTTTGGGGTACTCTATCCAAATATTCTGATAACAATCGTAAATATGTATTTACTTAACCCATTCACACATAAAGTTCATATAGAAAGTATTTTCTGCTACTCTCGTATTTATGAAAAAAAAGCTTAAAAAAGGAAGGAGAGTTGTATGGCTTGCATGGCTTCTGATCAACATTTCTCTTTGAAATGTTTCCCTGAAAATGCTTTTGTAAGTAAAATATGCCCAAAAATGTTCAGGCCTGTTTAGGCCACCATGAGTGTGAATGGGTTAATAAGCAAATGCAAAATGTCTTCATTCAAAGTCATAGAAGCTACATTGAGGTAAAAACTACTAATTTCAAAATACTCTTTTGCAATTGACAGTTTTAGAAATGTCTTACAACCTGTGCGTTCTGTGTGATTTCTCAGCATTCAGATGTCCAAATGACATTCACGCACTGGCCTGGAATATTCATTCCTTATTTGGGAATTAAACATTTTTTGAACCATAAATAGTTTTTTGATAGTTGACTGACTTCATAATTGTACTTATTTTGTGATTTCTCAAAGAATGTCAGCATTTTAACTTTGTTTTACTATGTATCATGATTTCACCAATATGTTGATTTTTTAACAACTTTGGATTGCAAAGTACACATTGTTCCAATACTTTGATTAAGTGGGATTTTCAATATGTTATTATATATACATCAATGCTCTTAATGTAGTAGGTTTCGTTTCTTTTGCAATTAGTGGTGGGTACAACCCTACTTTGCCTGGACTAAAATGAATACATCTGTTTATGTGTGTTTGTGTATATCTATGCATATATATATATATATATATATATATATATATTATATATATATATATATATATATATATATATATATATATATATATATATATATATAAATAATATATAAATATATATAAATCTTATATTTCTTATGTATAAACATATATATATATATATATATATATATATATATATATATATATATATATATATACATACTAGTATATATATATATATATATATATATATATATATATATATATATATATATATATATATATATATATATAATATAATTGTTATAACATTCATGTTTTACTAGAGTGCACTATGTATTGGCGAGCATTCTATAAGAACATAAATCCATCGTCCCAGCATTGCCAATGCAGCATATCCTTTGAAGCATTTGGTCCCGCACGATATTTCACCTGCTCTGCAACCCCCCAAAGCACATCACACATGTGAACGAAATAAATACGCCACATGTCGACCTACTGTCCTGGGCTACATCCATCTTGGCTTAGGTGCGAGCCAAACAGGGGGCGGAATCAATAAAAAAGGGACCTGAAATATGCATTTGACCGTAACCTATTATGAATGAAAGGCGTGATAGTAGCCCCTTACAAGGTTATCATGCATGCTGTTAAGTAAGCCAATGGTGAAGATAGGATAATGTGTGATACTCTTATGAGCGGTTTTTAACAATGTATTATGTTACAGGAAACAGCTCCTACACGTGTAAAACAATATGTGTGATTAGAAGATAACAGTATTGGAACATGGATATTAATGTATGCTCTACATGTACTTTTCAGATCTATTAGTATCATACATTATAAGAGATTATAACTGACAATTGGACGTTTCTATATTACTTTATGAGTACAATGAGGGGTATAGGGAATAATAATTATATGGTCATTATGATTAAAACGAGACAAGAACAATTCCTCGTTTTTAAAAGATGGTGATTTAGAGCCAAAAGAGACTTATGATTTCGAGAAACAGCTTTATATTGTGAGTTTCTATGTACCTCTTTATAAGTTAAACGCTGCTTAATGAGTGTGATAAATCAAACTTATATCTGATATGCTTAGCTACACAAAACAATTGATAAAACGCTAAATGTATGTGTATTCATTGACTCTGAAATTACTGATTAAGAGACCCAGAAAAAATACCCATATGCTAATCTGAAATTCAAATTCCACATTTACCCCGCAGATTAAGTTTGAAATAAATCAAAACTAAATTCGAAGGATTTTTATGTACTGTATAAATGCTTTTCTTTTCATTTCTGTGGACATGAGGGTTACCTAAATACCCAGGCGTTTCGTATCTTAATGTAAGGCGTAAAACCACCACCTTTTTGGTAAATAACTCGAATAGAAATAAAACCTGATATGGCGTGACTGAATAACAAGTTTATCTCTGCCAGCCAATCACTTTGCCTTAATCACATTTAGCTATCAATATCAAAGATTCATTGCATGTCACACAGACTGTACGGATTTAGTCGTATTAAGACTATGTAGGATGCGATACCATATTATAGATATACTTGAATAGAATTTGGTGTCCGCACGCGATAGATTGGACGAAAACACTTGATCAAGAGATTAAATTCCTCATTTCTTCTCTTACAATAGTACCAAAGCTATTTGCTTTGTTGGGTGAATATCGTTATACATACATGTCGTACATCCTTTTTTCTTAAACAGAGAGTCATGCTCTTTTCCGTATTTCATTTTTTTTCACACGCAACTATAGCATTTATTTTGGTGTACCAAGTCGCATATTACATTGATGATAACATTCTTGGAGATTTACGTTCAGCAATAATCAGCAACAAGGAAAAACATATTGTAAAGTGTATTTTTCTATTTATGCGGTTGAATAAAATTGCCGAGACTGATGGCTAAAACAAGACCTAATACCGTCGCTGTAACTGCCTTATTACTACATATATTGTCAACTATACTAAAGCATAGTCAAAAAGTCAAAATGATATGGGTAGAAGCACAGAGAGCATACTCTACACTCTACTGTACGAGAAAGCAAATCAAGCCACTCACCGTACATAGTATCAATGTCGATGGTCAAAATAGTCGAGCACAGCCGAAATAAGTGAAACCCCAGTGTGCGAAAGTTGTGAAGACTGTATTAGGTAAAAGTTGAATAAACCGTCCAGTGATGCACTATTGAAGAATTAAAGTAGTTGAATAATACTACCGTTTATAATATCATCTATACATACCATATCATATATACTAAAAAATTAAGTGCAAATAAAAAATGAAACAATCGACACAAAACAAATGCACTGGGTGTTTTCATAACCTTTTCTTCGAAATATGAGTTAAAGAAGGATTTTTTCTTTCTGCATAACAAAATGAACTCTTATATGCACATTTTGTGCGTAATGATTTTTCACATCTATCTTTTATCAAAATATTCCATTTTTCGATTCACTTTACAATCATATTCGCTAGCTTTCATTTCTTTGCTAATTCATCTTAGAATTTCTATCAGCCTCATGTTACTACCATCTTGTCTATGTTTGTAAATGACAACTCTTCTATTCATTATAGCCATATTGACTATAAATGCATTTGGTGATTGATGTGTATTCGTCCCCCGAAAAATCCTCTTTCTAAAGTTTTGACATTTTTGTGGATATTTGTTTGCAACCACACATCTATTTGCCTCCACAATTCAGCAGTAAAGAGACAATCAATTAGTCCATCAAACGTTGAAACCGAGATGTCTTTATAATAAAGATTATGTCTGTTTCGACAATTTTCATGTCAAAAAGCAATCAGTTTGTGTTCAATATATTATGTAGGATTTTAAATTGGACGTATCTATTAAAACACATTTTCGTAATGGTTATGTGAATTAAATGCACTTATTATATCAACAGATTTACACTATCATTTAGGGTATTTTCCTATGTTAACCTGATTGCATTTACATGATTTTCAGATTTTTTGGATAGTTCTGTATATTCTGTTACAACCTTTCCAATTCAAAGCTATATTGTCAAGCGCAATAGGTAAATTTGCCCCAATATTCTCACCTATTATAATATGAATATACACCTCATGAACTCTTTGTTTAATTGATTCATATTTCAAGAAGTTGCACTTTACTTTTTTTAGTTCGGGCAAATATTCCAAAGACATAAAAGATACATTTATGAAAATATCTTGAAAATATCTAATGCCTTTCACGTACCTTTCGGTATTCAAATAATTACGTTTTTTTGTGCATTAAGGTTTTATCGGAAAAAATGAAGCGACCGAATATGTTTGTGCAATATCTCGCAAACACCAATAACATCTTTCCAAAAAGCATTACTGTGTGTTTCATGTACATGTACATGTAGCCTTTTCTGAAAATGTATCACTAAATGATAAAGTGTCCATATAGGTGGCGCCAAAGTGGCAAACAATGTAATTCGCAAACAGAAGTGACCCTTTGGCGCCACCTAAATGGATGGCAGGACTGGTGATGCCCTTTTCATTTTAGATAGTCTAAGGGGACCTAACAATGAAAGCCTATGTAAGGTTTGATGAAATTCTAACTTTGCAAATATAGTGCCACTTTGACGCCACCTAATAATGGACGGGATGACTTGCGATCCCCCTTTCTTAATTTGGATTTTCAAAGGGCATCTAATAATGGTAGCTTATGCACAATTTAATAGATTTCTAACTGTGGGTTATTTTTAAATGGACTTTGAGATTAAAATGTCACTGTCACCTTGTGGAATACCTTACATGTATCATATCTCTAAACGGCGAATTCCTCACCCTGGTCAATTTCATGCCATGGTCACACTCGTCCTTGCAATTACACCCATACCCCCTCCCGAAATTCCTTTACATTTTAAGATGAAATTGCTTACTCGTCATGTGTATCAATTTAGCAGATGTCCCTTTAATTAGAATATTAGAATCAGCGCCGCCAGTTTGCTACGATACAAACATGTTTTCTTTTCACATTGATGTATTTTGGCGTCAAACGTGTACCTTTATTACACTATACATGTGTAATGTCTTGGTGACTAGAATTTAGGCTGACTAGGTACTTTTTTTCTTTCAAAGGACAAATCATTTCTGTCCTGATCCATTACGTCATCTTATCGTTTGAGATCAAGAAAGAAATCTTGCTCATCTAGCGCACTATGTATTTACAGCGGAGAACGCAGCACGTTGTACACCGAGGTCATGTCCAAAGTTGTCAGGGAAGATTGAGGTGGGTGGGAGGATGTGTCTACTGAGAGCCTCAGCGTACACCTTTGCAATTGGAACTGAAAGCTGTTGTCGCTAATACCTGAAAGGCAACATCTACATGTAGATGATAAATCAAATAAGTATGGCGAAATATGAACACCTCAAGTGTAGCATTTTTGGATAGTCGTTTTTCTGTTATATGTGGATATGTAATGCGGAACATATCGATACATAAGCATAGAGCGACAACGATATTATCGTATTCCTCAAAGTACAGTAAAGTCGTTTCATTTTACAAACTAACGATTAAAGTGCTCACATGTTTTTTTCATTTAAGGGATATGGTACATCTGTGCATCGTAGTGGAAAAACGTGCTTTCAGTTTCGAATTCAGAATTTGTTATCTTCACCTTTTCTGCCATATAGAAACATATGAAATTTAAAGCAAACGCATATACGTATTATTTTATCTTACTAAATTGCACGACGCTCAGTACATATCTTAATATCCGCTGCAGTGCCAAAAAACACGCCGTATGTGTGGAAGGCAATTCGACAATTATCACATCTAACTTTTCAAAACCAATATGAATTTCGGAATATCAATTTGCCATATTGCGACTAAGATCAGACTAGCCAGTTGTGAGCAGTGGAGAAAGCTGTAGGACCCGACGAAAACAACCGTCTACCCCAAGGTCACTGGCGATTTTCTCACATGCCCCAACCGATTTGATACGTCTGATTTTAGTTTTGAATTCTAGCCTCATTCAGATGCTCATTAAATCATATTTCACTGTGCTGCACGTTGTTTGGTCAAGTGGTTCTTAATGTGATAAATTCTGCTCGATGCGTGTAAGAAAGCTATTTGCGTTATGGATTGCTGTTTCTTTGGTCTTTCCACAGAACGATGTTTTTCCTTTAAGAACAATTGGTTGTTTACGTTTTAGTATGATTATGACAGAAAAGGGGACGATACATTCCAAACACAAGTCTAAACCCATGCATGTGCAAAAAATAAGTCTAAACTCACTTTTTATTCGAAAATATGATTGTTTGGCATGTGCATATATCGATTTTGTTTGAATTATTAGCGCTCAAATACACGCGAGGATATAGCAACGCTGTTTAAATAGAATTAATGTAAAAGTTTCATATTGAAATATATTACGTTATATTTCCATCAGTCATCAATACAGCAGAGATAAGATTAAGTTAATGATAAATTGCCAAGAATTCCTTATTTTAGAGCAATGCATTCGTTCATTAAAGGGAAAACTTAGTAGAAGTACATCAATCCATCTAGATTTAGTTTTTATGTGGAGAGATTTGCCCTTGCCCTTGCCAAATCACATGGAACTGTTACCTAGGCAGCAGCGTGTGAGAAAGCGCCATGTGTGTTGACTCTTCTTTCCTATCCTCCGACAGAGTGACAATGAATGACGTACTTCCGCCGCCCTGTCGTACTATTTACTTTCATACGAGGGGCTGCCTCGGCAGCGGAGCAGTCTAGCGCATTGCAATTCCAACACTTGTTGTGTATCGCGCCCACGCCAACCAAACCCGCGGCCAAAATCCTGCTTGTGGAATTTGCAATACAGTAGGTTCCAATACTCTATCAATTTATCACCCCTCTACTTAACAGCTACTGATATCAGAACATGTAAATATCTAACTTTAGTTGATACCCATATGGAAGTTTAACACAGACTTTCACAACAACAGAACGTAATGTTTGCAAATCTTATCGTCCTTATATCACGACCGAAAATCTCTCGCGTTGTAGCGGTCGTAATTAAAGCTTATCGAGGGACTTTGTAATCTGATCTGTGTCAGGCCGACTTACGGCTGAGCTTGACTACCTAGAGGCTTACCTGCCTATGGGGCGGCGCGGATGCACTATTGTAATAGCTCTGCAGCGGGCGCGGGGTGCGCCGGATTCTTCACATCTCCATTAGAGACTCCAGCATCTTCTAACGCTGATGCGTGTCCGGTTCATGCTGCTAGGATTTTCAGAACGTGATATCCCTTTCTACGCACTATGGCGGCCCTGGCGGTGGTGAATTACCATACCTGTTCATAAACTAAGTGTAATATCTCTAAACTCTTCAGCATCGCAAGAGGGAGTATTTAGTAGCAAATACTTCGACTGGTATTTGTGTGTTTACGGTGTATGACTATATTTTCGAAAGCAACCTGATAATTGGCAACTCTTTTACAATTCTAAAGCAGGAATCAAAAACCGTGCCCGTATATATTGGCGAGTCATAACGAGTAGTTGATAAGCATTTTGTAGCAGGTTTATAGATTCAATGAACAAATCACATAATCAACTTATGAAATATAGCATGATAAGTTGATGTTGACGTTGACTGCTTATATCATTGCATTCGTGACTAACCAGTATTTATGTTGGAAACCGGAGCACCCGCGGAAAACTACCGCCTTAGCCCAGATCGTTCACCCGCAACTTTCTAACATGCCATGTTGCTTAACATGCCAAGTGTTTAAAATCATTCCAGGCCCTTACCCGTAATGCAGGCTATAGTGCCACATATTGACCCTCCCCTTTACGTAGCATTTGCAATAAAAATTGACACGCTCCCAACACAGCAATAATGTGTAGTGTGTAGGACTCTTTTAAAGAATAATATTAGATGGAGTCGCCCTTCGAACGAATAAATATGAGTTGGTTTGAAATATACGTTTATGCGCCTTTTACCATCCCATATGTACTATAACTTAGTGCAAAGTGCATGGGTGCATCAGAATTAAGGGAAGTTCAACTAGGGTAAATATCTAATACACGTCAATTACATAGATTTTTAGTAAAGTGCACAAAACTCAGATTTAGAACCGTCTGATTGTATATCAAAGCATATATGTAATTTAGTGATTGCAATCATGCTATCTTTATAGAAATTGATGGCTCAGAAGTGGCTTTTACTTTCTGTTGTTATAATAAGTTATCAGTTAAACATCCAGAGTTGCTTCGATGCAACAGATTTACAGAACAAATGTACATGTAAGTGTACAGGGGAATTCCCATAAAACTGAATCTAAGTAGAATGTTGTTTAAGTTAAGTGTCTAACTCTTTGTTTCTTAATAATAATTATAAGAAAAACATGATTGTATTGTATGGTATATTCATTGACTTTTGGTTTAGAAGAAAAGGATATAGATACAAATATTTCCACGAAAAACAAAACTTGAACATATAATTAACTAAATATACTTGAAAATAGAAATAGGGGAAACCCTTATATGTCTACAGTGTGCAGTTGTGAGGCCCTGTGGGTTATCGCAGGGTGAAACTTTCCATATACCTTGTAATTTAGGAGACGTGCTGTGGGGCACCTGTTGACCTATTATGACATCAAAACTCGGAAAAGAACTGTTCTAAGTAAGAACACTACAGTTGTTCGAAAACTTAAGACATAGCATAAAAATCTATACATTCATATTGTTCCATTACTGGACTAATAATGCAATGTGCTTCAGAAAATGTTGAAGTTTTGAAAAAGTTCTGCTTTTACAGGTTTATACGAAGGCAAGTTCCACTAAATGTTTATATAATGCTTTGTATGGTTTTTCTAATTCAGCACTCACACTATGAACAAGTCCAAGATGGATTCGAAATACTTTTTCCCAAAATGACATTTTCACAATCCCAGTGGTTCGTTGAAGAAAACTCTGTATTTCAATTTGTCTGGTGTTTTCTCATGTAAAATATATCCCACATGTCATTGCATGGATTCAACAATAAACCGAATAGAATTCCGATTCCATTGCTACTGACATACGGTGTTTCATTGACATGGTTACCCGTACAACAGGATAGACACGCCACGCCAGTAATATACTCTACTTGTACTGACAATCAGATTGCAAATGCCGTTTATTAGATTTTTGTCGTAATTGTTGAGCTTATTTTGCAGGCATAGTGGCAATCGCTTGCATCAAGAGACTGGATTCCGCGAGTGTCTTATGCAAATCATACATACTATTTCAAATAAATAACGTTGACCTTTAATGAAGACCTTTTCGTGAGCCATTTCCCAGCATATTCCTACAGATAACAACTGAAAACCCTATCACAAATGGGCTGATTTTCGTATATTTGTAAGGTATTTCTTCCTTCATTCCACAACTTGTTTGATGATATGTATATATATATATATATATATACATATATATATATATATATATATATATATATATATATATATATATATATATATATATATATATATATATATATATATATATATATATATATATATATAGATATATATATATTAATATATATATACATATATATATATATATATACATATATATATATATATATATATGTATATATATATGTATATATATATACATATATATGCATGTATATATACATATAGATATTTATATATACACACAAACACACACATATATATATATGTTTATATATATATATATATATATATATATATATATATATATATATATATATATATATATATATATATATATATATATATATATATATATATATATATATATATATATATATATATTTATATATATATATATATATATATATATATATATATATATATATGTATATATATATATATATATATATATATATATGTATATATATACATATATATATATACATGTATATATATATGTATATAATATATAGATAGATAGATAGATAGATATAGACATATAGATAAAGATATATATATATACTAGTATATATATATATATATATATATATATATATATATATATATACATATATATATATATATATATATATATATATATATATATATATATATATATATATATATATATATATATATATATATATATATATATATACATATATATATATATACATATATATATATATATATATATATAATATATATATATATATATATATATATATATATATATATATATATATATATATATATATATGTATGTATGTATGTATGTATGTGTGTGTGCAGGATGAGTCTATGATTGTTTCACGTAGCATGTGTGAAAGTGCGGTAGGTTTCAACGCGTAACATGGTAAAATCTTTGATTTTCTAAATTTCAAAAGAATTAAATGTAGTAAATATTCAATATGGTTTCGGCTAAAATTGGGTAAACAACTTCGTTAACAAAGTATCTAAGTATATGTGTTCCATTTCCACGTGTTTTTGCACTAAACGTGTCTGTCAGATATAAATACTAAATAAAGACATTACTCAAACGAGTCACTTGGGAGCAGGTTGTAGTATTATAAGAATCACTCCTCTCCTTAGCGTGGCGCCAGTTTATGTATTAAAGATTAAACTGCTATGTCAGTACACTAACGACTACCTCGGGAATAGAGATTATAGTGGATGTTCTACGGGGATGCGCCAGATTGTTCAGTAGTATTCTCACATTTAACTGCTTATATGCAAAGACGAGATCAACTCCAGGCCCACAAACTGAACTGCCGATTCCTGTTCAAAATCCCTCTGATTGCAAAGCAATGGTCAGCAGCACCTCACAACGTGCCCATTTATATAGCACCACGTACTTCCAGCACGTGTCATAAAGGAGTGATTTAATGAGAATATTTCGCATATTTCACAAGGCGAATGGCATCCAGCATATTGTATATGGAAAATCATTACATCTAAGGGTTCTTTTATTAGTTCCCTTTCCTTCTGCACATGCCACTGAGAGAATCACATGGTGTAAGTCAATGTCATTCCTGGCTCCTTAGACGGGAACGTCTATTGCCTGTCTTCTTGCAAATACTCTTCCTATTGACAGTGTGGCACTTTTGGATCTGCCCTGATAACAAAAGAGAGGGTCTATCGAGAAGTTAGCAACCTCACGATTCATCCTTTACACAGCCCGGTATTAAGCCATGCACGGGGAACATTGGGAGGTTACAATTTACATTGATGGCATGGTTTTCCTCGGATAGTCAGGGTTCACTTTTATTTACAACTGCCTTTTCAAGAGCTAGCCTCTGCATGGTAGAAAAAGTGACGATAAACAAAATTCCGTGTCTTGGTTGCCTCCATACTCTCTGAAAGCACTAGGTGTAATTTACAGTTTTTAGGATTGCTCCATTCCTTAAAGATATTTGTCAAAAAAACAGGTTCTTCTTTCGTTAAATTACTGCAAAAATGTTTTTGTGTTTTTTTCTTAACAACGCACGCACAAAAAAACATACTGGTATTTATAATACACAACAATTGCATCTTTGCATATTTCTGAACAAAATTGAAGGATTATGAATTAGGAGACAAGAGTATTAATGTTTGCCATGCATTTCGTCAACATCAGATTGGATTTCCAATAATACCCTAAAATGTGAATTCGATTTGTTTTCAAATATTGGAAGCTTCCCAACAGGTATTTTTTGTTGTTTCTTATATTAGTGCGCATGCTAGTCTCGTTGCTTTTCATTAAAGTACAATGGGAAACCCAGCAGCTGTGGTTGGTTATAAAATACGGATTCCATGACCTTAATGCACTTATATAAAGCTTTGGGCGATAGGACCTTGTTATAAAAGTACTGACTGTCTACATGGAGGACACGTATGCTATAATATAGCTGTTTTCGTGAAAGGTTTCCTAAAAATCATTAAAAACAAAACCTGCAGAGTGATAAAGGAAGGCAAAATTGCTATAATTGCAATACTCCTATTGGATAAGACATGCTCACTGTCCTTTCGGGAAATTGCTGGAGACCAAACTGTACTACTATTTTGTATTCAATGTTTACAGTCAATAAGGTACATTTCATTACACATCCATGTTCATAGAGGCCTAAAGCGGCCTCACAATTTTTGCAGGCAAAAGCAACGATGGTGTGCTATTTGAAGGAGATATATCATCTAGAACATTATCTACAATTGTTCTTGAGAATATTTGTAAATCCTCTATTTCCAAAGTGATTATCTAAAGAATAACTCTTAAGCATGAATAGGTTAACAAACAACCCCATTAGCACCTAACACGCTACTACTTCCGGCTGAATCTCAAGTAGTAGTACATGGCTGCTTCAACGTTTCTCTCCACTGCTCGCTTTGCCAAATAAAAATCATAAATCTTACGGACTCACAAATACTAAAACTTGGAAATAAATAGCTTTTTTGTTTTCTTCATTATTTAGTTTTCAGTTTAAACTTAACTTATTGAGACTTATTGAGCTACACCTTTCTCTGTAGATTCTACGGTTATTGGCGGGGCCCTCTCGGGGCCCTCAGGCCGCGCCAAACTGGGAAGCCGTTTTGAAATGTTCATGGTCTGGACGGCCGTGCTCGAAATCCTGAGGCCGGACTGAATATAATTCTCTATTCTGATTGGTTATAATACAAATGTTGCCTTTGCCGCGGAAAATCGTGCCTTCCTTATTTCAATTAAGCATGAAGTTTTCAAATATATCAAATATTTTAAGCGGACATAAAATATATTTTTCAGTAAATGAAGGAAAATTACTAAGACAAAAATTACTGTGTGTATAGACTAGCGCCAATCTCACAATCACGTCACGGATTAGAGACTGGTATCGCCTACCATCTATTGTTGGCGTGAAGCGGCTCATAGGACTGGCACTAGTCTACTATGTGTATAGAATGAAATCAGGAGACTTCGTAACCAAACTGGTTCGTAACCAAACTGATGCGTACCCAAGTAGCTTCGCACCCAAGAGATTTCGAAGTCTCCAGCTTGCGCCTAGAATTCCGATATTTGTTTCATTTCTACAAAAATGATACAAATCGAGTCATTATAAATTATTTTCCTCTATAATGTTAATGTTCTTTATACATCCGGTTCCCGTACAAGTTCATAAATAACTTGGCCCCGCCTTTTGACTATTGATGCTTTGCATTTACAACCGTACTTGTATACTATGCCTTCACATTGCTAATGGTATTAGGCTATTACTTGGCAAACTTCAATCTGGTCTAGAGAGATGCGCATCTCAATCGGGGACCACCCCGATGGCCAAGTGGTCGGAGGCGTTGCCATTGACTGCAGTCTGCTAGGGTTTCAATCCCGGACGGGATAAAGTTAACATTGACATTGAGTTATGCATTTTTTCGCCGGGTTTCCAGTTTCATCTACTAATGACAACAACTCTCTACTACTTTTCATGTGATTTCAAACAATATTTGAATACGAAAACATACCATTTGACGCAAAAGTTACATACGCCATTGTCCATAATACGTGTTGCCTGCATGAATTCCACATCAGGATTTCATCGTTCTGTTTACGATCAATTTTCTAATCTGTGTTTATAAATGATATATAAGATGGAATCAGATGGTGTGGCAACTGCGCTACCGCTAGTCAAAACGATCTGTATTGATTCAGTACTGGCGTTTTGTGTTATGTGCTCCTTCTATTGTTTTCCAAGTAGGACTAATATGTTTGTATATTAATTTAGCATGGATTTGCTAACTCGCTGTCATTGAATTAATGCCATGGCCATCTATTCTGATTTGTGCCTAGTCTGAGAAATGACATGTTGTCATGCTGACTTGAAGGACACGCATATATAACATATACAATGCAAAGAAGCAGAAACTCTCTCTCTCTCTCTCTCTCTCTCTCTCTCTCTCTCTCTCTCTCTCTCTCTCTCCCCGTCAAGACAAAACTGTGCGATGCATAAGCCCCCACGGCCAGTAACCCGGTATGAAATACCAGTGGTAAACATACGATGTCTCATCCTACATGCATTTGCTAATTGCTTGTTATGGTGGCGGAGATAAATACACAAACATTGGTTCCTTGGAAATAATGCCCTGTTATCACTGATTTGTATTCTATACGTAGGACAAACTCCGATACAACAATAGACACGTTCTTGTGTCTTTACAGGCCATTCATACATGGTCTAGTGCATTTGTGTACTATGAATAATTTACATTACAAGTTGTAATCAGTGTTTTTCCTCTTCGTGTATCTCATGGGGGCTGCATCTTTTCTCCTCTCTTACTGAGGGAAGCAATGTCTCTTTGTAAGGCACATCAAAGCACCTTCTTTCTCATGACTAGGGACCGCGTCTTTTGTAGTGCACTTCCATCAAAAATATACTTCTATTGATATAGCGTGAATAACCCAAGGATTTGACATTTCAAAGATGAGAAGATACTGAGAGGTGTTTTGGTAAGAGTCCGATCTACTGTATTGGTTGGGTGATGTCTTAAAAGAAGTCTAATAAGTGCGCTCGGCATTTACTTGGCCGTAGAGACCTGACAGTGCGTGGCATATACAATGTATACATATACATGTATATATATATATATATATATATATATATATATATATATATATATATATATATGTATATATATATATATATATATATATATATATATATATATATATATATATATATATATATATATATATATATTTATATATATATATATATATATATATATATATATATATATATATATATATATATATATATATATATATATATATATATATATATATATATATATATATATACATAATTCTTATATGGTGTTTGACATTAGAAGAAACATGGGATATTCTCAAAAATATTTGAGACATCTAGTACTTATTTTGGATTTTCTAATTAATATCCCTTATGACAAAGTACGGATATATAATCGACGGTGTGTTTTAGATTATTCAGGATGAATGCATATTTGAGGAAACGTTTCTCGGTATTTGAGATATGTTGTTACCTGTTGTTCTTGATTTGCTAAATAGGGCATGAGAACTATATCTCCCCGAGAGAGACTCCTTTATTCTCAAATGGAAATCACTTGAGAAAATGCAAAACGCATATCTTTGATTTTTAAACAAGACACTCATTGCTTTTCGCATAGAAACTAAGATCTAATCGCGGTGAATTAGTCATTTCGAGTGCTTTGGTGCTTTATCGTTGCTGTTTCCAACAGTTAAAGTCTTATACACGTAATTGCGATATTTCTGTGTATCTTTATATTATCATTTTTGACCTGTGTTTTATACCTGATACCTAACCTGTTTTGTTTTTGCATGACAATAAATCGTATAGTTTTAGATTTAAAAGATGTGCCACTGACTCCTAGCTGACTCTCACCACTGACCGGCTTCGCACACCAGACGGGGGATGTGAGAATGTGGTCAGTGACTTGGGGTTAGGCGGTAGTTTTCGTCGAGTACTTCGGTTTCCTCAACCACTTGCAACTATCTAGTCACGAATTGGCCTTAATATGGCAGGGAATTAACGAAAATTGAAGATCAAATAGTAAAGATGATTTTACAGCAAATAAACATACCACCTTTACTACCTCATGTTTGATAAATTTCTAAGGATTCCTCCTGCTGACAAATGGATTTTTAAATGTATGAGAAGTTTGCAAATAGAGTAATTATCTGCATTCTCCTTTTTCCACAATTTATCATATTTACCTCAAATATAAGTGATGCTAATTGCTTTAATTATCTGGTGTTGACGAGCCTCGCTCTTCCCCTCCGCCCCCTAATTAACATACTTCAATCTTTTCACAACGATCGGCACCCCGTAAAAATGCTATAAAACTCAATCCCAATTTCGTTCATGATGCCACTTATGTATCGACTTGCCTACCGTTATGGACAATTATCTATAAATGGATGACTAAATACTGGTGATTTGTTGAGAAAAACAGCAACCTTGTGAAGTTGGGTAAATCGATTTAATTGTTGTGCGGTCAATGATAGCGAACTTTTGTCTGAAAATACCGTTAGTGAATTTTCAAAGAATTTCATTTGGATTTTCGTCTTATATTTCGATGTCATATTCAATCTTTTCATATCCTTAAGTTTGGAAAAAAATAAGAATTTCATTCACTTATCTCAGTGATGTAGCTCATTATTAAAGAAATCAGCGCATAACCATTGCGATTTACCTTTTAGTTTAATTACCTAGCATTGGTTCGCACTTTTTGGTCATTTGAGGGCATAGGCACACATAAAGAACTGTAGGGTATTTATTGTGCAAAGGTGATTCCTGTATGGATTGGATATCCAAGATACACTCATTTGGTAGCTTTTACCAATTCATGCCTGGAGGCCCTAAATGTACTGTCTTGGTCTATGATACATTTAGCAATAACTCGAGAATAAGGCATGAAGTCACAAGCTATTTAGAGTAGAGTTGTGGGAAATCTTCTGATCAACATTTTTCTTTAAAATACTTCCCCAAATATGCTTATGTCAAAAGGATATCACCATAATGGTTGTACCGGGTTTGAGGCTCTGCTGTCTGGCATTATTGTGTTAAACCAAATGCACAAATTGTGAGACCTTTGGTCAGAGCCCATTTCCTTTGATAGCCATATGACGCAATTAGTATAGGAAGATCAATGTAAAGGGAAGACCATATTAATGATATAAAGAGGAGGAACATATAGTTTTTAGCCGTGATGGAGTAGTTTCATTAAGAGGTTTCTTGATCTCTCTGCTTTAACTACCAGGAACAGATAATGGCATATTATAAAGTGCTGGGATAAAGGCGGAAATGAACCTTATCTAGATGGGTTGTCCTATTATGCATACGTCATATCGGTCCCTTGAAACTCCCCTTGGTTATTAAGGGCTATTATCAAGCAAATAACATATAATTTGTGTTCTTAATATTTGGGCTGATCCAAGCAAGAGGGTTACACAGATTATTCAATGCAATTTGTGTTGTCCTATATTTTAAGGTACTTAACGTTAACTTGCGATTAGCCAGTCGTTTATCCGCATTTGATAAATATTTGACCAATCCGAATTACGTTAATTATTACATAGAAATACCTTCTAACAGTTGACCGATCATATATGCTCGAAGTGGACGATGTACAACACTATCTGATTAGGTTGATAACTATCATACCACACTGTGCTGTGCGAAATAATCTGTACAACCATCAAGCCTTGCAGTTGGTCAATCATATGTACATGTGTAAACTTATTTTTTCACTTTTTCTGCACACTCTCTTATTAAAATGTAAAATCGCGCCAGTAGATAGTGGTGGAAGTCATACTAAGAAATACCAGTGACTACCATCATATTATCGCCAACTCGGTGAGTTTTTTCCTCAACAAACGACAGACTACTTATGATCCTTTGCTTATCTTCTTAGTCTTTCTCTGGACTCTCCTGCTGAGAAAAATGCTAACCATGTCCAAAAGTATGTATGTAGGTAAGAATTGGTTATATTCCATACCCGTTTCACCATTCCACTGCCTGTTTTACCCTAAACTGGTTCCTTAAACCCATCCATGGATTACTTTCAGGTGTGTTACTAACCATGGTTATGGTAATTCTAGAATATATCAAGAGGGTGATTATTTTCCCTTGTTGATATTCAATAAATAGTTTTTTTCTGTAATAGGCTTATTACCGGAATACATTGAAGAAAGTTAGATCCTCATGAAATACCCATGAAACGGTTACTATGCGGACTGACGTATCTTGGAGGTGTAGGTGTTAAGAGAACAGCTCCCCCTCTGAGACCCCTGCCTCCGTTCACCTGCGTGGATCTCCCTGACCCTGTTTCGTTCCGCTTGGATGCAGTTATTACCTTCATCTCTGCCTTAAGGGGAGATTTTACCTGTGTGTAATGTTTATGGAACTATTATGTATGGCACACGGAATAGTTAAGCCGGAGTGTAATTGTATTGCGTGGGATGGGTTGTCATCGTTATCAATTAATACAGCTTTGATACATTGGAGCAGTTATAACATGCCCGGATGCGATCAATCTTGACCATACTTTATCTTTTTCTGGCTATCCTCCTAGACGGAGAGGGCATTTCCAATTGCCATCTTGTAGGAGAAAATGTTTGTTATTGACTGTATGGTTTCCCCGTATACTTTTATAGTTCAAGTGCTCTACAGAAATCCTATAAATTAGCACTTCGTAATATCTTATTACAATGTAGCTTATTTAGCTTATATAGATACCACCCGGAATTCGATAATGGTACATTATATGTGCAATTTATGTTTTGGCTAAATCGTATATTTCTTATGTATAAACATATATACATATATATATATATATATATATATATATATATATATATATATATATATATATATATATATATATATATATATATATATATATATATATATATATATATATATATATATATATATATATATGTATATATATATATATATATATATATATATATATATATATATATATATATATATATATATACATATATATAAATATATACATATATATATATATATATATATAGAGAGAGAGAGAGAGAGAGAGAGAGAGAGAGAGAGAGAGAGAGAGAGAGAGAGAGAGAGAGAGAGAGAGAGGTAGAGAGAGAGAGATGTGTGTGTATATATATGTAGTTCATTGACCATTACATAGAGAGTGAAAATATACATACAAACGTTTTTACTAAACAAATACAGAGAGAAGAAAAAAACGAAATACAAAATCCGACATAAGTGTACAGACTACGAGCGCACAATTCAATTAGAAAAGTAACTTTGATAAATAGCAATAAAACTCAACTCCTAATTTCTGGATGCATCAGTAATCAATGCATCAGTCAGCAATTGATACTCTGTATCAATGCGTAAGTTACAAATCAAACTCTATTAACAATAACCGTATTATTGCTAACTCTAAACCAGCATCGAGTCATCTATAGATCTAGATTTATGTCACTTAGTAAGGAAATTGATATATTCTATTAGCGTTGTAGACGAATTGCGTAATGTATAACTCATTCTTTTTCTCTGATATGAACAGTCATTCTGTCTGAGCTGAAGTGGATATGTTCAATTGGCAGTAGTCAAAATACCCCCTATCAAAGAAATCATCAAATTACCTACACTACACAGCAATAACCAATAGGCATTGTTCGCGTTTAGCTTGAAAAGAAGGTTGCCGACTGCCCCAATGCCATTTGATACCCACTTGCCCGGATGGAGCTTATTTTAGGCGTGGCCTTGGACATCACCCAGCATCGATCATCCTGAAGCGACCGCTGAGGTGTGTGCAGGATGTTAGGTAATAGGACACCCAAACAGTCTCAGGTACTGTGCTGGTGCAGGCATGCTCCGAATGTCAGGTGTCAAACATCAATCAGAGAGTGCACACCTTCGTGAAGAATATCGAAGTAGCTTCAGTAGTAGTAGTAGTAGTAGTAGTAGTAGTAGTAGTAGTAGTAGTAGTAGTAGTAACAGCAGCAGCGGTAGGAGTAGTGGTGGTGGTTGTATAGGCAACCTCGCCACCCTCGGATTTTCACTATCGCAGACAAAAGCACTGGTTCCAGACCATTATCTAAATGATAATAACGTAACTCGGAGTACAGTTTACTCGGACACATTTGCTTGATCCCCATATGTCCGAGGTGAACGTAGTAGTAGTAGTAGTAGTAGTAGTAGTAGTAGTAGTAGTAGTAGTAGTAGTAGTAGTAGTAGTAGAAATAGTAGTAATAGTACTAGTAGTAGTAGTAAATAGTAGTAGAAGTAGTAGTATCACTGGTAATAGTAGTAGTAGTAGTAGTAGTAGTAGTAGTGGTAGCAGCAGCAGTAGTAGTAGTAGTAGCAGCAGCAGTAGTAGTAGTAGTAGAATCATATTAATCAGGGTTATCATCATCCAAAAATCTACCTTAGCTGCAGCTTATGATTTTTGGATATTTTATATGTGACGTGTGAGCGATGTCATCAATTTATTAATACCCCATATGTGCCCGTTTATTGCTGAAGGGTGTGCTATAAATCACGACGCATCTCAACACACCTGCCGCTTCTTGTCCGTTCACGGAACTCAACAATTAATCACCACAGATAGGGTGACAATTTATCCCTAAACATGTAACCATGTTATTCCTATACCTGTAGGTCATTGGTCTAATGAGATGAAAATGTGTAACGGTCAAAAAATATTTGATATTGTATTCAGAACTCAGCATAAATCCACCAAAGACTATTACTAATTGAAGAATAGACATTTAAAAACCTTATAGCCACTGACCATAATGGAATACAGAATGAGCACAATCAACTGCTTAAACGTGATAGTGTTACTTTGCAACTTATCAGCTCTAGTAGTAGTAGTAGTAGTAGTAGTAGTAGTAGTAGTAGTAGTAGTACGTTTATTTGCTGTAAATAAATTTTACAAAATCGCACTTATACAAATCATTTTAGCATAGAAACTGTGAACATAAACATAATTTCTTTGCTATAAGCGATTCAGCAGAACTCATATGTTCAATTTTCTGTATTGATGGAAGAAAATAGGGCAGCTTGGATCATACAGCAGTGAGCCTGATTCCAATGATGAGATAGGTGTGTAAGCATTTGTACCATAAGACTTCAAAACTCTCCAAAACATTAAAGGTACTACTCGCCACTGTTCAATATACCTAGCACCACATGTATCTTTCATGGAGAAAGTGTTGATTGATTCATCATAGCAAATTAAGTGGCTTTGAAATGTTGCAGGTTTTTTTATAAACCTTCTCTAAAAACTATAAGAACGATTGCACATTACTTGCAACTCAAAATTCATGCTATAAATGGTCACTGGTATTAAGTATTTTCCAACTTATGTTTTATGACGATATATCAAATCAACCTTTGCTTTCATACTACACAATATCCCACACTTATTTGATATGGCAGCCATGTTGGAATCACAATAAACAAGTCGTTCAGTAAATGTTTTACTGGCTCCAATAAACAATATCGTTCTTAATAACTATGGCGAAGATGCAAAGTATCATTCTATGTCTACAAAAGCATTTCATGATATCAACTGGCATCATTGGGGCAATTTTGAAATCATGGTGTCTCACTTATCCACTATGGATTCTGGTACGCTCCCTAATTTTACAATGAAAATATGTTCTAAGTGCAAAAGCATTGTTACATGACAAAAAACAAGTAAATTAAAGTCCTAATTTTGCGGCCATCTTGGATGCCATATTGAAATACTATTGACCCAGTTACCCAATATTTGGCGGCCATCTTGGATTCCCTGGAATTCTTCAGTGGTGCCAAGGTGGCACCCGGTGATTTCTTGATCTTGGCCTATTCCAGAATCAAAATCCACTAAAAACAACTATGCACCAAATGGTGCACACCCTAGTGATGATTCTTTCAGACTATTGATAATTCCCCATGGGTGGGAAATGCCTTAATTGCTGTTGGTGTTGGCGTAGCGAGTATGTGTGCGCAACAGATCTGCGGCCGCAGCTGAGAGCACGAGCCTCTTGTTAAGATGGAAAAGCTAATCTTGGGGGCCGGTGTCTCTGGTGAGATGTGTAAAGTAGCTAGAAGTATCAATCAATGGCGTGCTGTGCTGGGATCATGCGCCAGGTAAGCGCATGAAGGGTGCCTAATGCACTGGCGTGTCATCTCCAGGCAGCAGTCTGAGGGGGGTCCAGGTGGCGGGATCGATGCGACTCCTATCTCCCTCATCCACGCCAGATCACATGACAGCGAGCGTGCTCCACACCACCTCATCAATACTTTGACTGCTGCCACAAACGGAAATACAAACAAAAACGATAAAAAAATCCATCCGATTTTATGAATACCAATAAAAGCCTAAGAACGACTACGTAACTTAACTACTGATAATAGCATCAACTCTAAATGTAGTAGTAGTAGTAGTAGTAGTAGTAGTAGTAGTAGTAGCAGCAGCAGCAGCAGCAGCAGCAGTAGTAGTAGTAATAGTTGCGATGTAGTAATTGTAGCAATTGTATTAGTAGTTTCAGTAGTAGTAGCAGTAGTAGTAGCAGTAGCAGGAGGAGGAGGAGGATGGGTATATGGGTAACGACGAAGCCAGATGACGATATAGACAGTTACTGTAGCAGAATTGATAAGTATGCCACGGTTGGTACCGTTGTTATAACCATTCCTGAGAAACAAGCCGAGTGTCTGACTTACGTTCAGGTAGCATTATCAAATGCCGCATGTTTCAGATGGAATAAGATGTATAGACGATGAAGAATGCATTCCCTTTGAAATCGTTTGAAAAGGAATGAAAGGTCGATAGATGCTATTTTGTTGTCGCTTTCATAGATTCGTTAATGGAACACACTGACTATTTATCTTATAAATCAAGCTTCCTGATGTTGACATTGAGAAGGGGAATACCTGATATAGCATACGTCGCCAGTGATGGCACACACATCATTCTATTCATTGACGTGGACAACTGTTATTTTAGGTAATGGCTTTAAATTGAATATAACAATGGGATGCCGAAGAGAGAATCTTCACTCAGCAGTCTACCCACGGGCAGTAGCTGGCACACAGCAGAGATCAGGGTCACCTCAATATGATGTCGGCATCAGGATCCTCAATAGAGTGCTATCTGCCGCACTCGATTCAACACACCTTTATGGCTGCTTCACCGTCTACAACAAAGGCCTTAGTCGCAATACCTTACAACGGAGACTAAGAGTTCGAAACTTTCATTCGAAACATTCGTGAGCCTATTTCCCGACAAATCAATAAACATATAATGCTATACTTAATAATAATAATAATAATAATGTCATTTGATATTGTGCCCTTTCCATATAAACATGCTCAAAGGCGCATTACATTCATTGTCAGAGGATAGATGTTGATATCCACATAGTTATTTGATAAATACATCTTTGAACAGATGTGTTTTCAATTGTCGTTTGAAGATTGCCACACTCCCAGCTGCCCGAATATTATTTGGGAGCTGATTCCATAGTTTTGGGGCACAGGCACTAAATGATCTGTCACCGTAGGTTTTCATGTTGGTTCTCGGCTCGCAGAGTAAGTTCTTGGATGTTGATCTCAGTGTCCGTGGTGGGACATACTCTTTCAGCATTTCCCTCAGGTAAGAGGGTGCAGTTCCATGCAAACACTTGTACGCCAGGAGAAGAATCTTGAATTCAATTCTCTTCCTGACTGGTAACCAGTGAAGTTCCTTTAGTACTGGAGTGATATGGTCATACTTCTTTGTGAGTGTGATCACCCTGGCGGCATTATTTTGTACTCTCTGGTGCTTACATATTAGCTCTTCAGGTATTCCACAGAGAAGTCCATTGCAGTAGTCGAATCTTGAGGTTACCAGGGATATGACAGCACCTTTAGTTGATTCTGCAGTCAAGTATTTTCTGATCCATCCAATGTTTCGAAGGTGATAGTTTGCAGATTTGACTGCCTTTGACACATGTGCGGCCATATTCATGCTTGGATCAAAAACAGAGCCCAGATTGCCGATAGGTATATTGAGAATCTTAACAATCTCACCATTTACGGAGATGCTAGGCACAGATATTTTGGCTCGCTGCTTAGGGGTACCTAGCACTAGGACTTCCGTTTTGTCTGCATTCAGTTTTAGCTTGTTCTGTGACATCCATGTATATATGTCAGTGAGGCAGCCCTCCAGCCTAGCAACTCCTATGTCCACAGCTTGTTGAGTGATAGGTTTTATTGCCAGATAGAGCTGTGTGTCGTCAGCATATATGTGCAGCTCTAAACCATGCTTTCTGATGAGTTTTCCAAGGGGTAGGAGGTAGATCAGGAACAACAATGGTCCTAACACTGATCCCTGTGGTACGGACCACAGAATGTCCTGTAACTCAGAGAATGACTTGTCAATCTTGATGCGGAGTGTGCGTCCTGACAGGTAAGACTTAAACCAAGCAAGTGCTTGACCCGTAATACCTAATGTATTTTCCATTCTGCTGAATAGAATATCATGGTCGATGGTGTCGAACGCCGCACTCAGATCTAACATGACCAGTATAACTACTCCATGCTGGTCAATGCTGGTTAGAATGTCATTCTGTACTTTCACTAGGGCAGTCTCAGTGCTGTGACCAGGCTTGTAAGCAGATTGTAAATGTTCATGCAAGTTGTTCTCAGTCATGTAGTCAGTGAGTCGCCCCGCCACCACCCTCTCCAACAGTTTTGAGATGTAAGAAAGGTTACTGACAGGACGGTAGTTCTTTAGAATATCTGGATCTAGGGTAGATTTCTTAAGTAACGGTGTTACTATAGCCGACCTTATGGATTTCGGTACCTGGCTAGATCTGAGAGAAGAATTTATGATGTTAGTCATTACTGGAAGTAATTCGCTTCTACTTTCTTTGATGAGCCAAGTTGGGATTGGATCAAGCATGCAGCTTTTCGCAGGAGACTTGCAAATTATCTTCCATACTTCCTCCTCTGAAGTATTCCGCAGAACATTCAGAGTGGAAACAGGTGGTGACTGTGACTATACTTCTACATGTACATGTAGTACTCTCAAGCCTAAGCCTTTTACTACTGAGATGCACATATAGCATGACAGCCTTATACATAACTAATGCAGCAGAGTCATATTTGAACGAAATATTTCGCATTATATTTTTTTGTAATCAATTATTTCCAGATATATAACGAAAAGTGTATTTTCAAGATGGAAGAAGGTTTGATACATAATGGAAGAAGGTTTGATACATATCAAACAATGGTTTGATGTTGAAGTCGTGTTAGCTTAGGTACCACGCACGGTGTTTAGTGTCTGTACCAAGCAAATGGTCGTTAGTACCAGACGACCAGGCGATGATCGACCATGAACCGGGGGTCCTTAGGAAGACCTGTGTTGTAAAATTTGTGCCAAAATGATGCATTAAAACAAACTGTAACCTGTAGATATCCGATTATGACTAGCTTACGGTAAATTGGACGCTTTTTCGTAGTGGATGAATTTTGGTCACCTGCTAAGTGCAGGCTTTTGCTTAACTTTACTAATTTGTCACTGTAAAAGGCTGCGTATTAAAACTTTTAACTTTAAAGCTTACTTGCATGCAATGCTCTTTTCGGTGCACAGCGCAGCTCTTATGTATTTCGTTTTTTCACAATTTTTTCTTTCAGCCACCTGAGCTTTTCTCACTGCTTGTTAAAGACTCCTGCTTACTAGATCGGGCGTACAGTGTACCTGGTGGCTCCCTCTTTTGGAGGGGGTATTTTTGTCACACTACTTTTGCTTTTCGTTTCTTTAAGTTCTGTTACTTTATTAGACACTTTGTGCAATTTGAGGTGGAATTGTTTTGGTCCCGTTTTGTTTACGGTTCTTCCGAAGTTTTTGACTTTTGATTTTTGTATATTACTTTTAAATGCATTGTATGGTCAATAAAGATACATACATACAATCAACACTTGCCGAATGAAGTAAACATAAGTCTTGTAGTTTCTTATATCTAAACTTTCTAAATTACATAATGACTGGCACTCATCATGCTTCAGCATAGAACATCTTTAAAATGGTGGAATAAAGGAGGGGTTAGTTAGGAAAGTTGCACACACACACACACATATATATATATATATACACATATATATATATATATATATATATATATATATATATATATATATATATATATATATATATATATATATTCATAAGGAATGAATGACTGGAGATTAGTGGTCTAAGAACTATCAACACTATCAGACGCACTCAGCACTCAAGTCAGTCATATTTACAAGGATAGCACTCTGAGTGTCAGTTTCAGCGGATTAATCAACTCCTTGAGCTCTTGAGCCGTTTTAGCAAGACGATGAAACTGAAATGTTGTATTTTATCCCAGCCGAACATAGGCGAAAATAGAACTTCGTATATATATATATATATATATATATATATATATATATATATATATATATATATATATATATATATATATATATATATATATATCAGAGAGAGAGGGGGGATTATGTTTCAGTGGTTCTTGACCTATCGTGAACTGATCGTCCCAGGTTGCTGTAGGTTAAGTTTGCCCGCGCCCATCTGTCTGAATTAGCTCACGTCAACATTGGCATGGGATAATGCGATAGAGACACCAGCAATCTAGCGGGCCAATTTGTCAGTCCAACAGGCCTCTACTAATGGAGACCAGACGGCGGCTAATTCCCGCATTATCACCGACGTGATGCGGCGGGAAATCATTTGCTGCTCCCAACAACAAGGCTGATGGCTTTTTCATTAGTTTAGCACCTGTTTATCACCTCTACCTGTAGAACAATGTCAATAAGCTGATAAAGATTGCCATTACTGGCAAACGCTTGTGCTGCTTAATAGTCGACTTTGATGTATGTCGAGCTGTCACTCGATAGCCGTGCACGACAGAGTTTGAACATTGGAACACGTTGAGAACATGGTAACGATCCTCTTTAAAGCGTCAGGGAGTCAATTAATTAAGCCATGGCATTTTGCCATTATGCAATTCAGCGATAATGAATAGAGAGATTGATGATGTAAAACATACTATACAGCGTGATCATTTTGTGGCAAAATACGTGTGTATTTTGTCAAGGCGGAGCGGTAAGGCTTAACAATGACAATGCAGTGCCAATGACACAGGGCAGATATCCTCACTCGTCCGGAAACACCCGAAGCGGGACATCGATGGAGGGTCCACTCACACTACCAAACATGCCAAATAGGATGTCCGTGACCGACCATTTGTTCCCGAGTGAAGTCCTGTTTCCAGTGGGCTATATGTCTTAAAGGTGTCTGTAAATGTTTCAATTCTAAGTCTCGTCCCGACATACCCAACTATTTACTCTAAAAAAATTATCAAAGAAGTAGACTTCCATGTAGTGCCGAGGTCGATCTTCGGGTGTTTTAACTCACCTGTTATGAAAATGTCTTCCCTTGGCATATGTTTTGCCCTGTTACTCCCCGGCTTTTAAGGACTCATGCTAGAGGAATTTAAAGCAGTTGACAATGCATTCGGGTTATTTAAGGATTTCTTCCGGGGGCGTTTAACCCATTAATGCTTAAGAGTTCCCCCAATTGTCGTCTGGAACTGTGGTACTTTTGGCATTAACTTTGTAATTGAGAATGATTTTACAAATAAATTCAAGGAGGGTTGTTGGTAATGTTTGGATTAACATT
>OZ012689.1:29323257-29352544 GCA_963942565.1 Maea johnstoni | reverse complement strand
TTTCTCCATCAAATATCTTCCTGGATATGCTTTTAACTGCAAGATTTGATCAAAAATGTCCCGCTGTTTTTGGCCGCTGTGAGCATTATTAATGGGTTAAGTTCCATACCACTGTAAGCTTTTTTCAACAATTGACCTTTTATTTCTGAGATGGGAATTATTAACGGATGGATAACTCCCGCCACCCCTTTCCAGGTTCCCGCGATTCCCTTATGGTGGTTCTTGTTCTGGCAACAAAGGTTCATATCAACTATGAGTTCTGTGATAGGAATGATTATGAGAGGTTGAACGATGTTACAGCACAACGTATTTCCCTCGACCCTTTCAATGTATGCATAGATGCTTTCAGTCGGTATGCTGTACCTTCTGACACTCCTCATCAATTATGAAAATTTACATCTTCCCAAACTCATTATAATTGTCCATTATATATTGTTACTTGTCTACACAAACATACCTTTGTGATGCTAATTAATTGAATCACACCTTGCGCTAGAATAGAAACACATTTATCGAACTGGAAGTCCTACAGGTACTCTGTTTAGACGATCACGATTCGGTGATGCCCCAGTGTTGATGCGCTACATTACATGAATCTATAAACGACACCTATTAACGCTCTAATGTACGTCAATGGCTAGGGTGTATACATTTCCCTGTAACCTTCTTATCACAACACGCCGAGGGACTATTTGCTCTAATGCTTATGTAAACATTGCATTATAGATGTATATGGTCAATGAGCCGCCTTACGGCTTCATTATTATTGTGTGTCGACATCTATCATGTATAGAGAGTACTGGTAAATGGCATTGTCATACCAATGGTTGTATATTTAAGCGACATCATGTGGTCATTAGCGTGTTGATTTTGGAGCAATTAGGATTGGCCGGATGCTGCATATACGTTAACTATTTACCACTTCCTGAAAACATGGTGCCAATGGTAGCCAGTGTGATATAGGTACAATACAGTTATACGACCATGCCTAGAGCACAATTATACATATATACATATATTTACATATATACATATATATATATATATATATATATATATATATATATGTGTGTGTCTGTGTGTCTGTGTGTGTGTGTAAATAATCTTTATAAAAGCTTTACTGATGAGAAACGTGGCTGTAGCATTCCAAAAGATAATGCATTCTTATTTGTTAATGTAGTTGATGTTCTATCAGAAATGAAGCACGTTTGTTGGAATGACCTTTGGTATGCAGGAGTGGCGGGCAGTTGCCTGTGTCGAAGGCGGCTGTGATGTGTGATGGGTGCTGGCTGAAGGGTGGTCTTAACACTTCCAAACAGCTAGTTGGCAGCATGGGAAGGCCATTCTCCTTGATGGTGTTTTAGCTCTCCATCCATATTAGATGATAATGGGAGATATCCTCCACGCGCATGACCTAATGGATAAGTGCCCGAAATGGCCATCCAACTCGTGCCGGAGTCGAAGGCATCTAACCTGAAAGCTTTCCTCTGTCAAAAGATTCGCCAAAAATCCTAATGATAAAGAATACTGTTTTAGCGTAGTCAGTATGAAGGGTTATCTCCATTATCATTATCCCTATGTCAAGAGCGGTCTAGCCTCAATGGCCCGGAGGTCTAGCGCATTGCATGTGTGAGCATATATATATATATATATATATATATATATATATATATATATATATATATATATATATATATATATATATATATATATATATATATATATATATATATATATATATATATATATATATATATAAATGTATGATACTATTGGATGCCAATGAATGTGTGGGATGATGCTTGGATTAGTGAACGAGGGAAATGGACCCAGGATCGGGATAATGATAACAGACTAGACCTAATCTAACAATGAATACTACAGGCTATTCTGTATGGAGGGAAATCAGTGATACATATCAGAAGTATATGAAGAGGTGTTAACAAATGATTTAACTGCTTTATCACGTTAGTATTCTTAAAGATGATGATAATGAGATGGGGAAGGCATGCCTTCCTCGTGTACTGTATGCGACTTTAATTTGGAGTGCTAAAGATTTCGCTTTACAGCCCTGCTGGGGGGTATTTGTGTTAATTTAAATTCGCGCATACAAGCACTCAAACTATATATCGTTACCATATAGATATTTATTTGAAGAGAGTTATTTTGGCGCTAATTCTGGGAGCGCCAAAATAGCAAAGATTAAACGCCTGTGAATTATTTCTTTTTCTTTTGATTGTGATGTGCGATTTTGTAAATGACTTTCCTGCAAATTAACGTACAATACAATACGATACCCTCAACTAAGTCGCTGGTCCCAGATCAGTAGGATAGAAGTAAGAACAACCGACATGATCCACCAAAAGCGTTCTCCTTCCCTTCGCTTTGGAAGGGGGTTAGGATGACCGTTATGTTAGGCTGAATCATGACACATAGCTTTGGAGCTGTTTTATTGATAAGGTAGAAGGCAAATGATTTCACTGTCAAAAGCACTGCACGAATATGCCATTTGGTAAAAGCCGTACATGTCATCGGAAACCAAACATAATGGATTGATGGCGCCCAAGATAACGCATTGCTGACCTGTGTGGAGTTTCATGTTTCTCCCTCGGTGGCTGGACATGTCTTACCTAGTAATTAGGTATTTCTTTTCAATAAAAAGAAGCACTTAAGATTTGAATATTGAAATCCATCACAACTGTAATCCTTATCACTTCAATATTGCCTAATCCATACTGTTTGTGTATTTGCCATAGAATCTTGCTATAAAACCTCTGGCTGCAATGTAAGAGAGTCTGCATGTCAGTTCCGGAAAGAATGAATGAATCGTTTTGATTTATTGATTAATTTATTCTTTTAATATCAAGTTTGAATCCTGTTTGAATTAAGTAACTACAGCTTCAATGATTGTGATATCCGTATCTCGTTTACGATGCAAATGTGCCTGCAAAAGTCCCTAAATGTCTGTATTCAAGGTACATTTCAATGTGAAGCAATCAAATTAATGAAAATGGCGAATATCAAACTATATTTTTCAAAATGTAACATACTCTTAATCGTATTCACATGAACACACAAGGCGAGTGCGCACATATAAAACTAAGCGGAATAATAAAACAAAGAAATACTTTACATAGAAGCATGGAAAAAGCCCTTCGCTTTTTAAACACATGTAAATGTTAATAACACTCAACAAACCTAGTTATAAGGTGTCTATCATATAAACTTGAATTCGCTTTGTCGGGATAATTCAGATTAGCCGATTGTATCTGTTGTAGTACCAAGGTCCTTCGGTGGATTGATGTACGTTTTTCTGTATTATTTATCATTCAAAAAAGGTGAACATCCCGAACTGCATGCGCAATTCCCTTTTCATGCATTTCTGAAAAGCACCAAGTCATCTTGTCTAATGTTCTAACTGGACAATTTATCAGCCAACCCACAGATAAGGCTACAATAAAATACCATGGCCATGGTAATTTGGTAATACAATATATGGTCTACATCAAATGCCCTTATTCTGTTTGTTGTATGTAGGTGCGATTATGATTTTATGAAAACAAAATTCATTTCCATGCTTAAGGGCAGAAATCAATCGAATTTCAATCTACTTAGTTCTTTTGAATATCTAATTCTCCGCGAACATAAATCTTTATAACGTTTACGTTGCAAAGATATGTCAATTATAATATCATTAGAAAATGGGAAATAAGACATTACGTCTACGTAAAATTACAAAATGTTTACATAGTTCATATATAATGCACCACATTAAGATTAAACACTCTCATGTGACAAATAAAGAGATGCGCCTACGCTGAAGTTAATCATTGTTTTATGAAAGTTAACAGCTTGATTATTGAGAGTTAGAAACCTGTCACTTCCTGTACAATTTATCATACAAGGATTTTAAAAAGCGAATTTTAGAATTGACTCCTTGGAGCAAATTTCAGTACAATTGTTCAAATGCAAACCGTAATTGCAGTTTAAAAATGAACAACAGGATTCACTTCATGAAATACATTTATATCTATACGATTTCACTTGCATCTCAGGAAAATATCATAACTGGCAAAAGGTCTAACATGTTCCGCTCCTACGTAAATGGGACAAGGTAGGCACTGAAGCATCAATAACAGATTACTCTTAAAGTAATCCATAGTACGTGCATAACTTATCAAAGCAAACATACATATTTCTTTCGTACTTTTACTTTTTGCAAGAACCTGTCCAGGTAGCTGAGTGGTGTGATTGGTTGCGAGGGACTGCTTACTAACTCTTACCACTATCCGAATTCAAATTATGTTCCAGGCATGTGATTCTGATGTCAGTGATTTGGGGTTAGGTGGTTGTATCCACCTGGTACTATATAACGTGCTTATCACGATTTAGCCCTGTTGTGACAGATAAAAATATTCAAACTCTTTTGCAATTTACAATGCAATAGGATTGAATCTTCTAATCTGGTTCAGGTCAATGCACACACTTTAATAAAAGAAATATATTCTGCTGTTGCGCAAGGATCATTCGGAGCTAGCTTATGACTCTACTATTTTGTATAGGGATTCATACAATATGGTCCGCGGATAATCCATACAAATCATCATACTGCTTGCTTCTCCGAGGCCGCACACAATGCCAGCTTTGGTATTTACAATAGGACATGTACAAATACATTTATACTTGAAGGACTCTCACCTTTACTGGGGAATATATAACATTCCACTGAAGGGGTTGTGTATTCATATAAATCAAATGCCAATATGTGTTACGTAACTGCAACCACCACTGACAGCTGTTATCTATTGAATCTGCCCACAGTATCTTCACACGTACTTTGTGATAAATAATTCTCCCACCAATGTCAAAGCTATTACCTCATACTAGTAGTGCTTAATGTCCTTTTGCAGTGGGTATAAAGTTTTTTTGTATATACTCATTGTCATTGTCACTGTAATTTCGTATGCCACATATGGTCAAAAACAATACAATACTATACAATACAATACGATATGGGGGTACACTCCACTATCAACACTTGGAAATTGGACTATTTATAAAAGAGATCGCACACGTACACTTCTTGTAAATGCGTCAGGACCACAATGAATACTTGCATAGAATAAATGATAAACCGGTACTGATCACTATCTCTCGCGTTACGCAAACGCTGATTGTAGCATTGAATGTTATAGATTAAACATCCATATCAATTCTTTGAACATATTCTGTATTCCAATATCCATGTTAACGTGTTTTGTCCCGAAAAAGACACTAAGCTAGACTCTTATTATATTTCTAGGAATTAGGGTATTGCAATACCTCTGGTCTTTTCTATCAAAACTTTTGATTGCGTTGAAGATATCCAATGATTTCATCAAATTACGTTTATATATGTTCGAGGTATGCTAACTTTTACTACCAATCGTTTATAAAATGTGTAGCATGACTTACTGATATCTCTGTTTAGTCACTTACAGCATTGGATAGCATGCTTTTCCTTTAGCAGATAAACATACCATTAGATTGTACTGATAACCAACCGTATCTAAAATACAGCAAAGCGATAAATGGAGGGTGAGTACTATTGTATAACATAATGTACTTTCCTTAGTGCTTATTACATATCTTACATGAGCAGAGTTGATCATGTGTTTTCAACTATTGTTTTAGCTGTTTCCCGCAGTTATCGTCCATCTGAGACAATCCTAACTTAGCTTCCTGTTTTAATTGCCCAGCATAGTTAATTGGTCATAGAGGGAATACATGGCCTGCTGGTCCGGTGACTACCTGCTCTCTCAAAGAACAATGGGAGAGTTCTGAAAATGCCAAATATGTCGGCTTCACAGAACGGTTTGTGTTGATTTATTCATCAGAGACACGTTAGTCAAAGGGTGACACTTCTACCATTCCCTAGAAACAGCTTAAGCAGCGATTATCTCAATTACGGTCATTCTTATATGCCTGTTTGACTCTTGAGAAATCTAAAGAAACTGATACGTTTAGCTATGTGCATTTCCTAACGTCTGTAAAGGGAGAGGGAAAGTGTCTGGGCTGATTCCTTATGATCACAATGACATTAAAGCCTGCTAGATTAGGGAATATCTTCTATAACGTCTGTGACATGTACATGACGTGTATTCACATACCATGAATTATCATTAAAGTATATGCAGTTTGTAATATCACATTATCAAGAGGAGAACATTCTGTTGAGTTCTCAGATGTACACATGTTTTATTGCCATTCTGTATGGAAATTATTCATGTTCATCTTACTCCGGCAAAACATTCTTCTCTTCACATTGGCAATAATCTCTAATCTATAGAAAAGTTGATTGAGGTCTACAAACTTCATATCATATCTACGAAGCTTGGATAGTGAATTCTTAACCAAGAAAGATTTTAATGAATTGGGCTGTGGGTATTTTGCCAGATTTGGCAAAAGTCAAGAGCTTATGACCTATGTGAACCATACATGTAGTATTTCTTAAAAGAATCCAGAAATATGAACTTGAAGATAATCTGCTCACCTGTGCCTTGGTTTTCCAAACTCAAATAAACTATCCCAGAAATCCTCAATACTGCAGCTCCCCCAGCGGACTTGAAAGGAATTAAAACTGTATTTTTGTGCGATCTTTAATTTGGCGTTGATGGGCATTCGCCAAAAAACGCCAAATTAAAAAACACGCCAAATTAACCAGTTATACAGCATTAAATCAATAGTTCTAAGCGTTTTTGGACTTTTGGTCTCCAAACGATTAAGATAACATAAGAAAAGGATGTGTAAAAGGCGGTGTAGATTTGAGGATGATTAATGGAATATGCCATGAGGAAATCCTTCATATAGTGGGACCCCATTACCCTCCGTGGTTCCTATTATCTGATCTGGTGGTATATTTATAGTACGTTCCATCATAAAATGAGCATATATGCGTGTATGCTTAGACTCGTTAATAAGATAAAAGGAAATATGATGATCACAGACACCCATATATAGTATGCAGACTATGTGATGTGAATGGTTTGATTAAAGAGGAAGGTGTGAAGGACCTATTGAGGACATTTTCTTAGCTTAAATTGACAAGGAAGATCATATACTAAAAGATCTACATTTTACATAACGAGAATACTGTACACACGTCCTTAACGTAATGTGCACTATATAGAAAACCGTGTTAAAAACCATCCAACTCTACTAAGGTTAGAAGATGTTGCAACTTAACATCAAGTCATGAAGCAAGTATGACTAAAATTGATTTATGAGATATGTCCGCTTTCATATTAAATGAACCTCTATGGATCTCTTGTTGCTGTATCCTACACAAGAGCTGTGTATAAAGCATGATTTTGGCCCACGAGCCCAAGTCAAAAACATGCATACATACACATTGGTATATAGTAGTAGTACACTCAAAAGGAACTATGTATTCACATAGAAATAGTGTCTTCAGTCACTAAACGTCATTTTATCAAAAGCATGTGTAGATTCTCTTGGTACAATAGGGTTTATATGGCCCATGTTACGTTTACAAATCACAGGACAATTAATGTTCATAGTGCGTGTAACAGAGGCATAGATAAAGGAGTGGTTGTGAATCACGAACCGGCATTTTCCGTTAAACCTGTTTAACAAGATGCTTGCAGGCAAAAAACACCGGTTGACATACGGTCTGGAACCTGTTAATCTAGATGGGCACATTACGGCGAAGTGTTAATTAAGATATCGCAGCAGGTTGTTTCGGAGCACGCGAAATTAACACATTCCACAAATGCCAGCTCAGATGCCATCAAATTACCCATCATTCAATTGAACCGCTAGACGCCATACCATGGTGTGTGTTGCGTCATTGTTACGTGGCAGTAAAAAGTAGGAGCGGTAACGGGGAAGTTGGCTAACAAGATATGCACATGTATGGGAGCTATAGAAAGGGAGCTATGATGATGCATTCAAGAAATGAAATAATTGATGATACCCGACCTGTTTTTCTTAATTTTGTTTGATACTTTTGTATATAACAGTTTGCTATTAGGAATTTGCAGGCAGTCCTAGGGAATCCACTTCGTGGAAATAAGATGAAAAGTTTTGCTGTTGTGTCATTCATAAGCTTTAATCCGTGGACAACATTTTTGCTTTATGAGGGAAGAACAAATCGTTTTACAATACGAGAACATAACGTATTAATATATATATATATATATATATATATATATATATATATATATATATATATATATATATATATATATATATATATATATTTATATATATATATATATATATATATATATATATATATATATATATATATATATATGTATATATATATATATATATATATATATATATATATATATATATATATATATACATATGTATATATCACATGCAGACACTATCATGTCTTTTCCCTTACGATGTTTAAACCTATAATTGTAATTGAGATACTAAAATGCTTTTTGATAAAATGGTGCATGTGCTCGTGTTAGCCCATCCTATGCGACAGGAATTTCGAGTGAGTTGCTTATTATCTTGTTACAATGATAAATGATTAAAGAGTTACCCAAGATAGAGCTCTCTTTCCTAGAGCGTGCCCAGCTGTTAGTCAACCTTTATTACATCAACAAATTGTCCATCAATATGATCTAGCTATAATTTTTCTCTAGCTGAATGGCACCATGTGGCGAAAATAAGGAGTGACAGATTATACCCTACTCGGAGCAATATCCGTTCCTGTTCATGACGTACATTCATAGCTAAGTCGTTAGTCAGAACAAAATTAAACTTCAAATTACATATGGCTTCTTGAGCACTCCCCATGTGCTGCCTATAAAACATTGGTTTGAGATATCTGAAACTTAACCCGGTGTACCAGTTTTACACTTCCCTCAACCCAGTCGTGTTACTGCCTTATTTTCTTTATATTGGTATTGGAAGACAGGTACCAGGTTCGTTTTTTTTTTGTTTTGTAGACCACGCATTTGATGACCACTCGAATGTAAATGTCACTCTACATACCATATAAACGTAGTCCCCTTCTTTATTCATAAGCTGTTATTCTCTTGACATTTAACTTTGGTTAATGACATCGTGGGATGATATATCCCTCCCAGTGCTACATTAAAGTATCCACTGGATCATATCAAATCAAATTTAATCTTTTTTTCTGCAAAACACAGAGAGAACATTTGAAAGTATAATTACTTTCTTATAAATACCTGAACAGATGATAAATGGGAGTGATTTATTGTCTACCGTAAGGCGTGGGTGTTGAATGGCAGTTACACATTTATCATCCTTTCCTGTAGTGCAATAGATTATTATAGACAGTATTTATAGCATTTATCACATGAATAACTCCGTCATAATTGCTCAAAATGAACTATGTTAAGTACCAAGATAGGAAATTAAATGTTTTGAATATCTAGCTATTCAACAATGAATATATTACAAAATAGAATACGTAAAGGCTGACATCGATAACATAAGGTATATGTAGCTCAACATGCCGAATGAAATGCAACATCACTTTAACAGCACCTTTTCAACATACATATGTGCTTTGCTCTAAATGGGACACATTCACTTCAAATTAAACATTGCCCTCAATGTTAACACTAGCATACTGTGTGCCAACAATACTACTCAATTGTGTGCCTCTTGGTTCAGATTACATATTGCTCTTAGTGATAGATAGACCCCAAGGAAGCTGTGGTGTATGGTGTTACGAGGCGGAGCCGAGTAACCCCGCGGGTATCAAATACACCACAGCTTCCGAGGAGTCTATGTGGCTTGTACCACAGTTGACTGCCTTCCACCAATAAGAGGCCGAGAAAAGCTTGGCAGAGCACTCTTGCTAAATACCGTTGGGTAACACCTTTGGGTTTAGGCAGCTTGTAGAACAATGGCTTAAAAAGTGTGGGTTATGTCCTATAACCCTACACTTTTCGAGGCCTCTGATTGGTGGAAGGCAAGCAACTGTGGTACAATACGATATCTTCGTGTATAGCGGTCCTAATAGTCGTAACTAGTTTATATTACAGATGACCTTGACCCTCAAACATTATTTGCGGATTTTACATTACGTTATTAATATAATCAGATTATTATTAATCTGTAATTATATTATTATCAGCTTTAATCCGGACATCACACTCAGGATGTACATGTACAATGCTACTACTATGCTCCTGCAACGGAAAGCCCCTTTAATCCTACATGCGTTTGTCCTAAGCAAAGTAATCCTTCAATCTAATATACCATTATCTAATTTTATCCGGATATCATAAGTATGATGCAATAGACTATACGTGTGTAAAGCGTTGATCATCTATCCGCTTTGTGTATTATGTAACGCTGAACGTGAATCTAGGAAATTAGTGATTGTCATAGACGTTTGCTATCGAGCGAGGTATCTATAAGGAACTTCAACAAACATTCTGACAGGTGTTGTATTCATCCAGATATGTATCTTAAAGCTATTCTCAATGCCCTTTGGAAATGGTTACATGTTTTTTTCTTCAATGGATATTGCTACCACACAATGGTAGAAATTGTCTTTCTGAACCTGCTCCTGGTGTTTAAGAGTAGTAATCCATATACGCAATATAATCTCTATAGCACTTTACTTATCTGACTCTTAACCCTTGTAATGCTGAGTCTACTGTTTGTCCTAGGCACAATATTGTAAAAATATTTGGCAATTATCTAAACCATGTCATGTTGGTATTCATTTGAAAGCCCTTGCTGAGTACTTTCATAATTTTAGTACCCATTTGCCAGGGTTTCAGTCATTTTTCGTTTATTTTACATCTTTCTGTATAGGCCACATTAGTTACCAGCAGCATAAGGGTTAACTGATAGCTAATTGAGAGAAAAGATACATGAGAAGATGCGAAATTATGATCATATTACTTTGCCGTGCTGGTCTCCTAAATGGAGATGAGAGATAACAGGCGACTGACGAGAGCCTCTTTCGGCCAGAAATGCTGCATCTTATGTGGTCTCGCTTCTTACGAGGATGCTAAACACATCATCATGCGATGCCCGTTTTTATGAAGTAAAGCGAGACAATATGTTCAGAAAAATTAGTATAATATGCCGAGGACTGGGCACGGATTTAACGTTCGTGCATTGAGGAGAATCTTGATGATATGTACCCCATCTGGTCTATCTAAGTATATTACTCAAATGCACTATGATGTTCTGAACACGAGGAACGGGCGATTTCATACCCTTCCCCCGGCTGTGGCATTTCTTTTCCTTCTATGAGGATATAAAGGAAAGCACGAGTTTCACCCTGCCTCCATGTCTTCCTCTTTGCTGGATATTATAAAGGGAAGTGCAAAGCCACTTGATGGAAATACCTGTAGACTTGATCAAGGTAAAGCTCATATATTCCGGTCTTTATAATTCAGTTTTTATCCGGATTAATTATCGAATTTTAGTAATCAACATTTTCTGCAATTCTTGTTCTAATTTTAAAAATGAAAAGTCCCTATTGTATTCATTATCAAACTATGTGAAGTTTTTTTCAAAATTGTTTACGAAATGACTTGCAAATCAGTACTCGGCATTGTGTATTAAAGGACATAATTTTTCACCCGGCGTTTATATATCAAACTTTTGATGATACTAATTGATAGAGTGTCACTTACATCGTCCAGGAGAGTCAGGTCATTTAATTTGCGGTGTTTTCTCGCACGGCTCTTGGTGACATTGGAAACAAAAGTCTGCATAGCATCACAAAGGTTACCTCCTCATTTTAGACAATATAGGTCACGTAGCCACCACCTGGTCGTCATAACGTATTGTTTGTTCGCGCACTCCTTTATACGACGGTGCAGGTGTGAACGGCAGAAGAAAAATCCCAGGGTTTTCTGGAAAACAACAGAAATAAAACAATTTTCCACTATTTTTCCAAAAACAAGAATTTTCAATTTTTTTCTGTCGTTTTCTAGAAAAAAAATAGCGGATTTGTTTCTGTCGTTCACACCTGCAACATAGTACCATTACTTTCTTTGCCTTGACAACATTTTGTATAGAGTATTTGAAAGGTCTAAGAACGATGTCTCTAGAAGAGTGTGGTGTTTCCTGAGATTTGCAGTGAATAAAATCCCAAGATATTAGAGTTGTATTTATTGCACAAAACGCGTATGACAAGACAACAGAGAAACATGCCTTTTTCGAAATATGCAGGTACTCGACGTTTGGCCTTATATAAAGGTCATAATATACAGGTAGTGCAGAGGCTATCCTGTAAGGAGGGTCGCAAGACGTGTTGTGTCTGACTTACATTGAAGGGTTCAGTAAGGTTAGTCGACTATTGTCATCAACCAAGAGACGTGAGTAGAAATATTAAAGGCACTCGACTGCTTTCCTCGACTGCAACCATATCATACAATATCTACCGCCAGAAAGTGCAGTACCTTCTGATACATACTTAGATCTGACATTATCCTTTACTATTGATTACCTATTGATACCGAGAACCCTAGTCGATGTACTTAGTGAATGTAGAGTCCTGGATGATAATTCTCAATAACTGCTTCGTTGCGATTTTGAGATATGGTCAGTCATGCGCGTTACAGACCATCCACCGTGGTGCTGAAGTGGAATACATCATCTAGTGACGGCCGTATCAATCTATATACTAATCTTGTGAATGAGCAAATGGTACAAGTCATTGATTCTTTAGAGGATGCCAAATCACGCCAGGCATCATTGATTATGCGTTGATGTTATCATAGGTATACTGCAAATCAGTGCTGAACAAATTCCATTCCTTAAGTTCTGAAGTCACTCTAAACCTTACTACACATGTACAACAGACGGCTCACTAGACTTAGATTAACAAGGTTCAGAAGGTCAAAGATGGACGACCCAGACATGGCATTTCTATAACGTGGTATGGATACAATTCCTCTAAACATACGTTTCAGAAGTAATTAAAAGACGTTAGTAAAGAATATGAAAATAGCATAATTGAAGAAGCTATGAAAGGTGCAGAATTATACAGAACTTAATTCTGGCGTATTTTTAAAAGATCCCGTAATTATGATGGCAGCAAGGATTCTGCATGCAGTCAGAAACAAAAAAGATACGGTAGTGGAATATCTCAGCGAAGTACTTGAAGCCTAATGAGGTGAATGAACAAGTCAATACGTATACTGTGTCTGATGACATATACAATTTAACGGTGTCTCCATCCTCTGAGTAAGGTGTTGAAGATGCAATTGGGAAACTCCGCAAACAGAATGATAGGTTCAACAACGAACACTTCGTAGAGGTGAATGAACAAGTCAATACGTACATGTATACTGTGTCTGATGACATATACAATTTAACTGTGTCTCCATCCTCTGAGTAAGGTGTGGAAGATGCAATTGGGAAACTCCGCAAACAGAATGCATTTGGATACGATGAGATATGAACAGAACATATTGTATATGCAGACGATAATATTGTTACTGCTTTTACTGGCTATGTCCGACATACACAATCTAACACTATGATCGCAATTATGTAAGAAATAAAAAAAACTGAATTCTATGTCATTGTGAACTGTGATATTAATTTGTCTTCATTCGTTATAACATCTTAGTGGTCGTTAGGAGGTCGGGGCGGTCTCTACAAGGTCACACAGGTCAGCCATCGGCTGCAATCTTTTGAGCATGCTTAAAAGATTTGGTCATGTAACCCGTACGAAAAGTTTCATGCATGAAAAACATCATGGGCATGAAATTTTCATGCATGAAATGAAATTTTCAGGGATGAAAATGAAATTTTTAGCGGTGAAAATGAAGTTTTCATGCATGAAATGAAATTTTTGCCCAAAATATTTTCATGCATGAAACATGAAATTTTTAGGGATGAAATTGGAAATTTCAGGGATGAAATTTTTCGTACGAGAACGCGCAGTATTTGCGTAACTTCCTGTTCCGAGCGTGGAATTTCAAGAGCAAGTTTAAAAGATGCCTCATCTGAAAACAAGCAAGAGGAATGGTGCTTTAATGCTCCCAAAGCAGTTCCATGGCGAATTCTCACTTAAAGCCCCCCTTAAACCCCATTGTATAGGCAGGACATGCTGTCATTCTGTTGTCGTTATGCCATTTTTACAGTCGGTATGTTGTCTTTATATAATCACAGCAACGTAGTAACGGCCTTAACCATCATTATAAGTATAAGTATAAGTATTTATTGACTGTACCATCAGTACAAAATATACATCATTATTGTGGTCACTTTCAGTTGCATACCGTTGTAGTTTAATTTCAAATATTTTGATTTAGATTCTACATATTTATAATATAAAGAGATGATATATAAAGAAAGTTAATTCCATCTATTTAATGTTGCATGTTTGCGTGAATATAATATCTTCGTTGTGCCTTTTTCTTTTTCTGGTTACTTATCATATTTCGTTCTACCCCATTCTGCGTAGTATTTTCTCTGTCAAACTTCCTTCACCCCACCGTCTCCACTCATACGTAAATGTTTAAAGTGGCCTTTCTCACTTTTGAAAGAAGATGTATTCAAATGGATCATGCAATAACTCACATACATGTATTGTCCTGTTTGGTGCATGTAGCTTTAAATTTGCGCATGTATAATCATGCACTTTACCTAATTGCAACGCTGTTGACGCAATTTATTATTTGCGCATTCCTCCATTCGAAAGGGAGACGTTCATTGTGCTCACTGAGCAGCTTCGGTCAGGACAATGAGGCTTTGTTTCGCGCATTTCCCCAGGTAGCGAATAGCGCAAAATTCAATATGACGAAATGAATACTAGATGTACATTACAACACCGCTTAGAGTACATGAGCTACCCAGTTACTTGCCATGATGCATTGTTTTGATCTGTGTAAGGTTGTTTCTTACAGATCGCTTGGACATAATGATGTAGTATTTGTAACAAAGTGACATTGAGCTCTCTGCTAAGTTTTGAATTTTATCATTGCAGGATACGACCTAAGCGTAACGCAGAACTCACTAAGCGAGAACGCTATTGACGACCCAAAGACAGCAGAGCAAGACACAACAGCAGAGAAAGGTATGTTTAATATATGGGTAGCAGCTTTTTAGGAATAGTCTTATTTTACCCATTCATTCCAAAAACATCCTCAATAATTTGGGATATCTCTTTCATGACCAGATCCTTTTAAAGAAATAACTAATTGAAGGAGAAATGTTTGCCAAAAAACGACCTCGTAAACGCCTTCAAGTTGATGTAGGTAGTTTTAATTTTGTGCTTGTAAACATTCACGCACTGCCGTTTTTAAAGCTGCTGGCGCACCTAATGATCCAAGATCTCAGATTTTTTTCCAAATCTTCTTATCTTGCCGCATACATGCATAAATATATGCATGTATGGATAAAATCAATTACATATGTAACACTTTAGGTGTCATGCAATGCAAATGCTTACATTTGAATTTCGCCCAACAGACTGCAACACATTGGCTTAAACTTAAATGACCTCGGCCAAAACACGTCCTAATGCTTACAGCTACCCCTACGGAATGGCATTCAGTAGATCCCTGAACCATTGTCCTATTTCTATCTGGAATGCGCTCATGGCCTCACAACATTCTTATAATTTTCTATTTTTTACTTTTGTGTATTGCTATATGCTTTGTATATTATACATTTTGTAGTTATCTACATCAATAAAGTATATATATATATTGGACATATCTCACTGGATAGAATGATATTTCTGAAATGTTTGAAAAGGGATTGTTTAACACAGGAGTACAATATTCGCAGCCATGGCGTTAGTGGTCAATACATGATTTTACATACATGTATGCCACAACCAACACTTATTTTTCATAATCGGATCGACTTTGACTGTCTAGACCATCACTCAGCAAAATATCACACCAATTATTGCATAACCTTTTCAAGCTTGCTCACAAGCAGGGCAAGTTTTGAATTTTACCAAATCATGGCCATTTCTGTGAAGCACTCATTTTTGATATCACAAGTTATCTATGGGGGAAGGATACATCACCTGTTTTACTTTTTTCGGAAGTTATGAAATCTAAAAATCGAAAGAGTATTTTCTCATTTGCAGAAATCTAGTTTAGGATTTGAACCGAGCAAAATAAGAAAAATGTGATACTCTTCCCTCCACATCAATCTCTTCTCCACATTTGTAAAATGCGATGATCCCCTGTCTTTAAGTGTGGCTAGCAGGGTCTTAGCCGATATTTGGAAACAGGGTGTCTAAATAGAGGTTTCATAGACTTTTGCGTGTCCAAAGTGTGGTACAAAGTACGTACTACTTATAAAATAAACCCTATACATTTACAGATTTGGCTTTTTTAGGCCAGATACTGCTTTGTGTGTCTTGTAAAAGTGACACTACAGCTTCTACATCTTCTATCTTCTAAGAAAAGTCATCATCAACAAATTCTGACATAAAATTTTGGGTGTCCAAACTGTCAAAAAACAGTGTTCTGCGTGTCCAAATGACACGCTGGACGCATAGCCGGCTAAGCCCCTGGTGGCTAGACGCTCAGTTTAAAAATACACTACGCTTGTATTTTGTATTTTGCATTCAATAACATCTTGCTTGGAGAGTACTTACTTTTGTGATACTTAATATATTCTTATTAGAAACCCTTTCCGGCATACTTTGTATAGGCTGAGAAGTGACACAAAACTAAGTTGAAGGAATAATCAAGTCAAAGATAATCTACGTTTTGTTAATTACATATTATGAATACTTGCATACCTCGAAGGACGCCGAAGCAGGCTGAAATGAAAAACCAATAAACGAAGTATTAAAGATCTATCATCTTCACTGTATCTGCCATGTTTAAGTTCTTCCTTGTCAGTGGCCACTTGTAAATGGTCAAGTGAAACTGCATTACACAAGAGAGTCACTGGTAACTTACTCACAATCCTCCTTCTGGAGTTGAGGAACGACAGTGGCAATGCCTTAGATAGCGATCGGGGGCAACCTCGAATCAGATGGAACAAAAAGGCATCTCTCTCACATGATAATAAATACCGTCAAGGTGATCCGCCTGTAACGCTTTAATTGTAGATACCTCTCATTATCTCCTGGGTAATTTATGCGCTGATCACTAATTAATACATCCTTTATATTGAAGAAGGCAGTAGGCGGATATTACCGACTCACAATCTTCTTCACGGGGAAATTACACTGACTTTTCAACATGCACGTTTTTGGGTTTAGAAATGAGAATCAATTAGCTTCATCGCGGTCGAAACGCTGCAGTTAAAGCAGCGACCGTCGAGCAATTCATTTAGCAGTACGTACGCGGCCAACCGCGTTCTCTTCATCTTCAAAGTTAAAATGACCTTCAAATAAATGTGCGAATATGCCTCGGCCAACTTCATTGCATGCTGCGTTCGTTTACACAGTCCGAGTCAAAGTAAATCAGGTTTCCATGCCATGGGCGTTATGGGACAAATATTTGTGCGTACTCTTCCAAATGGCTAGAGACATGGCAGCGTACGCTTCCCGCCTGTGTCAGTTCCATCTATCCCACGTGGTGCTACCTACGGGACCGATGGACTAGCATGTGGACTATTCGATTCAAGCACCTTGGACTCCGATCATTTAAGATGATTCTGGAATGAGGCGTGTACTTAATGTGATATATTTGAAAAATGGCTGTCGTCACTAGACTTGAGGAGATACACGTAGAATGCAGCAGTAGTAAGTTTGGAAACGGGGACCCTGGAACAATACTGGACAAACCCATTTAGGTGCATTTAGATACTTACGGCAGAAATGAAATTGGACTCACTCGATATATATATCAATCGCAAAATGTTCAAAGAAATGTTTACATAATAAACAATACCATGAAACATGGTCATTTTGAAATGATCACTGTCCCTGTTATCGTTCTGAAGATATCAAGCTGAACAATTTGTCAGATCGTTAAAAAATTTGAGGCATCTAAACACAAAAGAAAAACACTGGTTTGTCTACAAAATAAACTAAAACTTGCTGTTTTTCTATTTTTGCAATGTACATGCGTTTCCCTGAAAGCTTTACATATTATCAGAAAGAGAAGTTGTGAGACGTTCACGTATGCCTCAGAGAGAAGTCGTATTACGTGTCCATTAAGCTGTGAAACATGCTGATAAGCCGGAACTGATGGGGTAAGACGGACCGACTATGGGGAATACCCTACATTCCACATACGTGTATTCTATTCAAGCTATGTCTAGTTGTATTTTAACAAATTTCATTCTCAAACACCTTGACGATTCAAAATGAAATATATATCTCCGACTAGTGGATCGTGATGGACTGAACTTGCCTGGCTGATCTGGTGTTGGTTTGCTCTATGGAAATCTCGCCAATGGTGTATCGAAAATCCCACCCACTAGCTGATGTGATGCGAGTGGTTTTCTTTGGAATAAGGATATACTGGGATTGTTGCCTATTCATTGTTATAGTGTCAGCCCACCCGTTATCACTACATGGACAAGTCATTACCTCATGTCCCTTCTTAGGCAATAGGCGAATTCATGATATTGCTATTCTATGATCATAAGAAAGGTTCCCACTGTTAGCCAAGATGGCTTCAGTACTTTGCTGAATAGAACTGACTGTGTTTCAAAAATTATCTCAAATATCGCGGAAATGCGTATTGATTATTATACATTAAGAGATTTGACTCCGAAGGTTTCCTCTGTCGACGTCAAGCCATACATTTCCATTTCCTGTACTTTCATCTCACTTTTCATCAGACGGAACTTATTCATTTTAGATAGGAAAACACGTTATTAGTAATGAACTTGCAATGGTCTTCTACAGTCTTCGGATAGAGAGAGTCATAACGTTCCTAAGCATTGCCATGAAGCTATCAGTCTAACGAGGGACGTACATGTTTCCACATTAGGCGACGGCTAGCGATGTCGAAGGCAGTGAGACTGGGCAAATGACTTCACTAAGATCAGAGTCAGTTGACATTAGTGGTCCCCTGGGCGCCCGGGCCACGCCGTGGTCGCACGGGCGATTGCTTTTTCCACCTTGGCCGTCCACGGTGTTGCGTTGATTTGATGGCGCTGCCGCGGGTGTGTGATTCACAAAGGCGCCCCGGGGAGGGGCCGCGAGCAGAAGTCCTCACGGCGCGCTGGCTCGGCGGAATGCGGACTGTTCGCGCGTGCACCGCGCTCCGCAATGCGTGTGTAATTCACCACAATTACGCCAACCAGAGGCGAAGAGAAGTTACATGTAGCACCTGTGACTTGACAAAGCGAGCAGTTTAACTTTGCTGACATCGAAATAGATTAAGTTCTCACATGACAGAGAGGATGTTGTGAACGAGTTGCAATTAACATGTATACAGCGTCACATGATTAAATATGGAAATAAGAAACTAGAAAGATTTTTTTACCTCAGGTTATGAAAACACGGAAATTGCATTATGATCAAAACATTTTTGAGAATTATCTTCGTCCATTTTAAGCCAATTTCAGATTCATAGATATCATAAAAGCAAATATTAACAGTATCTTCCCTTTAAATTCAACAATCTACACGTTCGATACTGTTTTAACTATTATACTAGTTAATCTATTTATCAAGAATCTCCAAGTGAAATTACCGGTCAGATGATTTTAGGTAATTTTGATGGGTCAAACAGTTTGCGAATCCTACTCTGGTTGAGATTGCGATATTTGGCTGATTTTGCAACACCCAGCTTTTTTGGATAGCATTTAAGAAAAAATGAATATTGACGAATTATTTGTACGACTAAAAGACGACTCCAAATTAAAATATATTAGACCTTTTTGTTCTGTGTGCATTACTATAATTAGGCCTTCGACGTGTCCTTTGTCATTGAAAGTACACCCATTTGTGTAATTAACTCACGTCAGCCATTAGCTTCAATTAATTCCATTATGTTAGAACTGATTAGAAATGGCTCTTTTTACGTATCACCATATGCAGCCATTCCCGCTACTCTGGTACTCTTTTGGAGTGTCCTGCTAAAACGGTGCAATGAAGACAAATATCAACTAGTAAGATTTTTCCATTAGCAATGGTATAGTGCTCTTTTAATGAGAGCGTGGCGTGCTGCTCAAAGGATTCTCAAGTCGTGCCTAATGGAACTGTAATCATATCTCCGGACGTTCAGTACCTATTAATTGATTAGGCTATCTGGCTGGAGGTCGTGCATCTTGTAAATGGGGGTAACTGTCGTATATGGCTATGAGTTACGCTTGGATAAGACTTGATTGGCTAACGTGGACATAGGAAGCAACAGATCAAAGCTGTCTGTTTAGTGCATTATCATCTTGTGTCTCATTATAAATGTAAGCATAAATCCTACAGATGTGGGTGGAAAATCCACACGTATTTATGTATACATACACACACACACATATATATATGTATATATATATATATATATATATATATATATATATATATATATATATATATATATATATATATATATATATATATATATATATATATATATATATATATATATATATATACATATATATATACATATATATATATATATATATATATATATATATGAAATATATATATATATGAAATATATACATACATACATATATATATATATATATATATATATATATATATATATATATATATATATATATATATATATATATATATATATATATATATATATATATATATATATATATATATATATATATATAAATATGTATGTATATATATATATATATATATATATATATATATATATATATATATATATATATATATATATATATATATATATATATATATATATATATATATATATATATATATAAATATATATATATATATATATGTATATATATACTCGCACATTCAGAGAGAGTCCGAGAGTTAAGTAGTTACTGCAGTAAACTGCGATTTGATCTGCAGCATTTTACCCCGAATTCATGTATTTCAGATGAAATATCATCTACACTTAAACACCTACCATCCGTCTAGCCAACGCTAATCAATTAGCCTTTAAGAGCAAGGTCAACATTGCAATAATGGTGTGCGTCAACCAACGGCACAAGGTGATGCTTTAAGATAAGAATAGCGTAATTATTCTAGCTGCATGAGCATACCAACATTGATATATGTATATCAATTGACACGATGTCAAAAGAAAATATTTGAATCTGGAAACTTGAATGACAATATTCACGTGTACTTAAGCTCCTCTTTGGTACAAGGGCAGTAACGTACAGTGTATCTAATTGAGGGAAATGAACATTACTAAATGTGGCATCAAGCTAAAAAGTCTAAAGTGGAAAAGGGGTTTGTATACCATTTGTATGTTTATACATTATGGGTAAATAAAAAGATAGATGCAACAAAAATGTATTTTTGTTTTGTTTATAAGATCGATGGAATCAGGAACTCTATATGGTTTTTATTCGATCGTGAATTTATTGATATAAACATATCAGTCCATTTGATGTATAGGGGCATTTGCTAGTGATAGTACTTACGGAGGATGTGCAAAGGTGCAATTAAATGTGAAGTGTATTGGTATGCTTCATAAACCTTATGACTGTCTATATTGCAGCTGTTTCTTGGTATATAGTTCAATGAAACATGTTTGGAGTATAATACTTTGTTACCTTCATTTCACCTAAGACATGATTTAACTGCATATGAGTAATACAAAAGAAAACCAGAGTTTGCATTTGTATTACACACACACATGCACAGACACACAGACACACACACACACAAAAACACATGTAGAACAATCTAGCCTCCACAAGAACATTCAAAAGTAAGTGAATATTTGAAAAAAAAGTGCAGAAGTCCAAGGGGCACACGTGTCTTTCCTTTAGCATGTCTGTGCTGATACCTATTTCCTTTTATAATTTCAGACGCCGAGGAACACTATTGATGCGGTCGACTCACTCTGAAGATTAAGCAGGCATGTTTATGGTGATTCGCAAGCAGCTGGTGACAGAAAAACCTTCGCCTTGTTTCGTGTGTAAATAAGTAAGAGAAAAGGTGACAGACTAAAGACATATATATTACCATAGATTAGAGTGGGGCATCCCGTCTTCAAAAACTTTAAAAAAAGAAGTAAGAATGACTCTTAAAACGGTAGCAAAGCGTAGAGTAAATTGGTTCTTGCGATACGTGTGTACAGCGCAAGTGTGATTGAACAAACCAAATGTATTTCTTTCAATATCAATCAATAAATCAAGTTGCGGTGTAAATATACTATGATCTGGGTACAACGAATCAGTTCTACAGTGATCAATTAAGCAGGTTTAGAACATGTTTACATACCTCGTGAATCTTACATCAAGAGCTGTCAGGTCTGGAAAACAGTTATTTACCTTCGTATCAAAAATGGCATTGTAAGTTATAATAAACAGGTTGCTTGTATGGTTATTGCATTTGTATTTACAGTTCATTTGCTGTAGTGTTTATAATATGGAAGCTTTTTCCGGGTTGTTGTTACAATGAAATAACAATTTATTTGGATAGCATTATTTTCGGTTAGAAATCATAAAGGGTTTTAAAGGTGATAGGAATGGCAATGGCTTGGTTACTAGAAAGACAATACAGAGTATCTTGTTGATTTGTGATGGATACGATACCGTGGTCGTTATTGAATTCCTGTTGCATATTGCTAAAATAGTGAAATAGACTAATTGATGGGAAATGAACATAATACAGAGTTAATTCCACACAAAGCATCACCATGTCACTATGTCCCAGATTCGGTCTTTTAAAACATAATTTGAAGATATTCGCCTCGTGTCTCCATCTCAGGGATTGGGTACAACGATGATACATGTACACGTCATGCTTGCTTTGTGTTCCAAACAATTCAAAAACAATCAGGATGGAGACTAGCACCTTTGTGGCTATACAAGTATTTCACGCATTTACATTTAGGTATATTTGACAAGATGCCATGTGTATGAGTATAGCATTAATGCATTAATGCATGGTAGGGAGTATTCCTCATGATAATATTCCTAATTTTAGATTATCCCGAGACATAAAGTGAAACCTATTCATTTAAAACGATACGTTTTGGGACGTAGCATTACAACATATGGATGCCTCCTCTTCCGTCGAATTTTTGTTAAACGTGACCGTTTCTGCCATATTAAGACTGAGTCGTGACTAGCCAGTTGTTACTGGTGGAGGAAGATGGGGAGCCCTTTACCTTAGGCACTGGCATACATTTTACATGCTTTAAGACGGATCCAAACCCGGGCAGTGGTGAGAGGGAAGGCGGCCAGTCAGTGGCAACGCTTTAGATCACTCGGTCGTTAGGGCCGGCCTGATTTGGCATTATGTTGACAATTACAACAAAATGAACGATATGCAATATCAAATTCATTCTGTTATTATTCATTTCCTAAGTACACAACGACCCTGTCATAGTCGATTTTTTTCAAATAATTGACTTGTAATCAGTTGAGTCATTAAAAGGTCTAAACTTTCAATCATTTTGGTTTGGTTATTCTACTGGAGTCCCGCGTGTATGTCGGTGTATTCGTGTGACACTTTGACAATCCACGACGGCCATTAAGAGTAATGTACCTCCCAACAGTAAGCCAAACCTCTACCCTCCGGCGGCGCCCTACAAGGAAGGGCCAAGCCGGAAATGCATGTCCATGGACATGATAGGCGATGGGGCCTATAAATTAATCGAATTGTGTCAGGTAGTCAAGTGAATATGATATCGCCATTGTTAGAAAAGTGAATCATGACAAATCATGACATGAGCAGAACAAGTTACCCGCCTATATAAGAATTGAGGAAGTGTGAAAAAGGTATTTCAAAATCAAATGTTTAGCCCTTGCTCTGTAGATTGCTTTGAAGTATGATTTTGTAATATGAAAGTTACAGCAAATAAATATACTACTACTTTAACCATTAAGGGGTTACCTGAGGGGGTTGAGTAAAAGGGTGCAATAAAGCTTTTCTTGTCGTGAGATTTGTGGAAGGCATCGAACTGTGTCACAAGATACATCTATGTATGTTGACCCTATGCTAAGCGACACATGGGTTTCGTACATATATTATTAAAGCTTCGTTGGTGTCTATATATCTATAAATTGGACTGTGAACGGTTTGCAATGGAATTGAATAACTAAGATTATGGTTATTATTCCTGATAGTCTTTAAATAAGTCTTTGATGCGGTTCCAGTTCCTGGCTATAGTCACTAGTCAACCCCCAGTCGCTAGCAACAGTATTCTTTGTCTCAAGCGCAGGTCGAACACCGAGTCAAAAACAAAGGCAACCTAGCATCGGGTGAGCACTACGCCGGACCGCTGAGCCACGAGGGAGTCTTCAGCAGGCCAGGGCAGATACGTGACTAACGCATGCTTTTAAGGAAAAATGTTTCGGGGTTAAATAAACCTTTAAATTTTCTACGTTCTAATTATTGTATTAGTTTCGTATTCATGCGCATGCATTTCGTATACATGATCTTATGCGCAATCCGTTTCAAGAATACGTTCGTTACTTGAGTGAATTGCATCTCCAAACATCACCTATGCCAATTAGCAGTGAGTATACCATGTCGAGAGGAACATCAGGTTATAAATATTCTAGACATTTTCAGATGCGTATGTAAACTTTCGCGAAACTGTCTATTTCGCATGTACAAGGAGTCGCTCCGCCAAGTTGATATCCGTTTGTGCAGGTTTGGATTCACGCACAGACTCACGGCGCGAAAAACGCGAAATTAAACCTAGCGATATCAATTCTAGATATACAGCATCACGTTCGGCTATCGGACATTCTATCACATCAGAGAAAAACAGCCTTCTCCGACTTCTTTATCGCCTACTGAAGGCCCAGGAAGTGTGTGAAGTAATCATAAACAACACTTCACAGCGCCAGACGTTTGAATAGCGACCAGACCATCCACTTGTAGGATGTGAGTAGAGGTTTTACCTGTGTGAGCTTCAGATACCGTGGTCCATCGTGCCGTCTGTGTGTGGGGCACGCTTTAGGACCTGTAAATCTAGTCTATAGGGTCATATGTACAAATAGTAGAGCCGGATCGTCAGACTGGAGTTCGTACTTCGTGACCTGTTAACCTAATTCAGATTACCCTTGATTTCTTTTATTTTTCTTTCTAATTCATTCTATCCCTTGAGTTTGTTTTCTATATACGTTACGCTGCTCTTTTTCTTATAACCTGATAACATATTTTTTTTTGTCATTCAGGATATTCAGGATGTTGTGACCGCAAGAAAAAATAAACAATGTATTGAACCTGCAGACTTGTTGTTCAGATATGTGCCCAATACATGCAAAATTGTCATGTTTTGATTAAAAGGCTGCTAGTTCCAGCAATGCAGACTTCAAAATGGGAACCAGGGCTAGATGCTTAGCACAGCAAAACGTGACGCTCGCTGACCATAACGTCCACTCTAAACTTCATAACCATGTGTCAGGCATTTGCCTAAATGTATCATGAAACAAATTCCCCTGACAAAAGAAGAAGCGAAAAAGTGATTATGGGCAGTTTGCTCGTTGAAATATAATCCTCCCCTGCAGTCAAACTTATTTCCTCAGTGACGTCACTCATAATGTCGTGGGGTTACCGGATTTTCGAAAGGGAAGTTTAAAATACTAAATTAGCACCATCAAAATGGCTTTTAGGTAAAGTGTGCTTATGCCATTTTAATGTTATATATATATATATATATATATATATATATATATATATATATATATATATATATATATATATATATATATATATATATATATATATATATATATATATATATATATACATATATATATATATATATATATATATATATATATATATATATATATATATATATATATATATATATATATATATATATATATATATATATAAATATTTATATATTAATTATTATATTAATTATTTATTTATTCATTTAGTTATGTATGTATCTATTTGTTCATTCATTTATTTATCTTTTATGGAAGGGAGTACTGTTCATGATCCAGGTAAATAAATCGCCTCTATTGCATGCCTGGAATGCTATATCCCTCGAGTGGTATCGGCACTAACAATGGCATCATTGTGTTATAATGCCATTTATGTCTGTCTGTCACAATGAATTTCAAATTAGAAAGAATTTCCTGTTGAATATGTTTATATAATTTGTTTTACTCATTTCCTTTATCGTATTCATGTGAACTCAATTTATTAAGATAGTTTTTCATTAGATATTATCTTGGATGTTTTCAGGGAAATACTTTTGTTTAAAAGAAATTGAGCTATGTCGATAAAGGCCATATCGACGGAGACTAGTGGTGATTTGCCATTTTGTGATTGAGACGTTTAAGAGAATTGTGTTTCGCAGCCTCGACATAAAGCCTTTGTGTGACATATAATTAAAGAGTAATATTCACATTTGAATTGCAAGTTGACATAGGACGTACACATAAACCAACACAAAACGTATGCATGTAGCAACGCCTATTGAAGTGTATGTATCTTGCATCCAAAGTAGTTTACATGATAAAACCCCTCGTCATTTCAACAAATACTATAGTATGGTGGCAATATGTGCGTATGTATATATATATATATATATATATATATATATATATATATATATATATATATATATATATATATATATATATATATATATATATATATATATATATGCATATGTATGTATATATATGTATATATATATATATACACATATATATGAATATATATGTATGTATATATATATATATATATATATATATATATAATATATATATATATTATATATATATATATATATATATATATATATATATATATATATATATATGTATATATATATATATATATATATATATATATATATTATATATATATATATATATATATATTATATATATATATATATATATATATATATATATATACATATATGTATATATATCATGAATCAACGTGTAAAAGAGAGGTACTAGGTTGTGTACTGTAATTGTTTTAAAGGATCGTAATGTGGTTTGGTTGAATCGTCAACGTAAATATTTAAATTGCAGGTTAAGGTAATTTGATACTAATTACCAAACAGTTGACTTCGATAGTTTACGTATGATATACATTGATATAAAAATGGTTGAAATTTAAGTAAGGTATTGAATGGTATGCGGACCGGCTAATGCTGAAACTCGTGTGTAGCATTCGCTGTTTGTTATCTTGAAATAACCTTCGACGAAGATGAAGGATGAATCACATTCTTAGGTAGATAATCCTTTCCGATTCAAACTGCTATCAATAAAGACACCTACATGTACATGTAGTATATTTACATCCTAAATAAATGCATATCACTGGTAAATGTCGTCATTGTTTGTTATGACTACTTTTTTTATCTGTGTGACGTACTCTTAATTTTGCGAAGTTTACACTCAATTTTTAAAACTTACATGACCTACAACGATGCAGTCGCAACATACACGGGGCCTATGTCCAGACGATTGCGATACAATATGATTGCCATGCATGTTTAGTACCAAGCCACCTGTGCATGACTAACTATTCACTCTGGTATGTTTATCTACCTTATTGAATTAATGTCAAACGATAAGCAGGGCATTAAACTAGTCTTATTATACCTTATTGCATATAGTATAAACATTCTAAAAGTCCAAATAATGATGAAAAAGCTTTTGTGAAGACATCAATGAAAAGTGTACAATGTCTGTAGCTACGTATATCAATTGACTACAAAACTTGCAGAAAATATACAGAATAAGTATTCAAATATGATGAAAATGTATAATATCACATAGGACAGAACACCAACGCATAAACTAAGACAGTACACATGAATACAGACAAAACTTGTATAGCAAAACTTGTGGACAAAACTGCGAGTCCAGTAAGGAAGTAAGCTGCAGATTTCCCTTATAATTGCTCAAACAATGATAACTTGATCCGATGTACTATAATCTCATCGATTTTCCTGAATTTTGGACCGATCATTACACATTTACACTCTTCAATCTAACTTTTATTTTTTGCAAATGTATTCCTTATAACAAAAATGAGATGAGACATGAGACAATGGCTCATCAGGGTGCCATTCGTTCTTCTATTTACTGGCGTGTGCCCCTTCCACTTTGTAATTTTCATCACTTAGCTTGAAATTTCAGTAATGTAAAATAACTGCAAGATTTCCCTATGGACACGTGTTAAGGCATTCCTTTAAGAAACGATATAGATGTTTTACAAAAAGAAAGAAGTAAGACACAGCCTTATTCAGAGATGTATAGACATAGAAGCGTTGTGTGTATGGGTGTTTTTACACGGTGCCATTCAATCTGACAAGACATTTATGAAAGTGACTGTTTTGTCGACAATGAAACAAGCTATGTGAAGAAGAAAGGAGTAAGATTGTTTCGAGAGATACCCAATACAGAAAAAAGATACTCTACCCTCTGATCTGCTGTAAATGCTAAGAAAGCATAGGACTTTCCCTACCCATCTTTGCCTGTGCTGCTCCACTAGATCTATTTTGAAATAATTTCTTAAAAACGTGTATTCAGAAATCAATTGAAAAAGTAATATCAATTGCAATACAATCTACAATTTTCCTTTAAATACTTTTTTAAGTTTAAGATATTATCAGACTATTTTAGTAGATGTCTTGAGGCATCAAAATACTTATTTGTAAATGTTGATGAATTTCAGTGAAACCTCCTTTCGGCTTCTTAAGGTGCCACGTGCATCGTGGATGAGCTAGAATTGTACATTTCTGACACTGCACGTCCTAGGACACTAGACAGCCCACAGAGAGTGAGAGAATACTAGTGCAACATATTAGGCTCGTTGGGGATTCTGAGAGCCACTTGCACACTAGGGTGCCATATCCAGACCTGTAGAGTGAGTATCCAGACAGGCTCTGCTTAATTGCACTCTCTCACACCTAGCCCACTGATCTGTCTGATGTAATATACGACTGGGTGAGCTTCCTTCGAAGTCTGATCAGAAAGTGCATGTTCACAACATGCGTGCTTCATATAGATGTATATAGTGTAATTGGAAGTATGTATTTACCTACGCCTGTGATGAACCGAATGGCAGTGGTGGTTACACGTCTTATTTATTACGCTGGGCGTGAGGGACTGTGTATTTATCGTTGCTGTGCAAACCTCCCTTACAGCTCAGCTGGGGAACTTTTAACAACACTATCAGTTAGAAACAAGTATTGTGCAAAATATCCGAAGTGACCCTGGATACTGATATATATATATATATATATATATATATATATATATA
>OZ012689.1:29320322-29323057 GCA_963942565.1 Maea johnstoni | reverse complement strand
GAGAATTACTAGACATTCAGTTGACCATATACTTTACATGATAAATACCATTTTCTATATAAGTATTATTTGAAGTTCATATGACCTTTCAATGCTGGGGTGTGTCAGTAGACTGCTTTGCCTTTTTTCAAATTAAATATAAATGTATATATATATATATATATATATATATATATATATATATATATATATATATATATATATATATATATATATATATATATATATATATATATATATATATATATATATATTTATATATATATATATATATATATATAAATATATATATATATATATATATATATATATATATATATATATATATATATATATATATATATATATATATATATATATATATATATATATATATATATGTATATATATATATATATATATATATATATATATATATATATATATATATATATGTGTGTGTGTGTGTGTATGTGTATATGTATGTATGTATGTATGTGTGTATGTATGTATGTATGTGTGCATGTATGTATGTATGTATGTATGTATGTATGTATGTAATATGTATGTATGTATGTATGTATGTATGTATGTCAAATTGGTTCGCAAATTATTTCAAATAATCTAAACAGTGTTTTATGAGCAGATTTTAATAATGGCTTGGATATCATACCATTTTCTGTCACTCACTGACACACGTTGGGCTTGAAAAGGCAGTTGGTGTTTTGTCAAATGCCGAATAGGAGAATCAGGTAATCAATCAGTGATCATAATGAAAATTAGTTTTTGTATTGACCGTTGGTGGCAGCACGAATCAAATCTTATCAGTAACCCAGTAAATGTGTGGTAGCAAGTAATGGAAAATGGAAAGCCTTATCAATGACATCAATTAGTATGTTACAGGTAACGGTACAAATTATTGAGATTTGAGAGTATTAGTTGATGGTTATAGTTAACGTAGTTAACGTAGTTAGTCATGTTCTAGAGTGCATACTCCGTAAGAACTGAAAGGGTTCATTAGTCGATAGAACGTTTATAGTCATTTCTGTGCATGGCTACTGATATCCGTATGCGTAGATGCAGGGGAGTGATGGTGTATGTGATAAACCAGAGTCGTTGCGAGACGTAGTCGAGTAATTCCAAGGGTATCATATGCACCACACCTGCTGAGAGGTTTATTGAGCTTTTACCACTGTTGACCGCTTCCACCAACCATATGTCAGAAATAGCGTGCTCAATACCTTTGGGTAAAAACCATTGTGTTAAACCCTTCCAATACTAAGGCTACAATAACGCACAAAAACTCAAATATTTTAGAAAAAATATCTAAACCCTGTTATGCTGGTATTCATTGAATAGCTCTTGTTGGGACTCTCAGATCAGTACACATGTGATGGAGTTTCAGTAATTTTTCAGCATCATTTTGTATTGGCCAAATCAGCCATCAGCAGCATAAGGATTAAGAGGCAACGAGAAAAAGGCTTAAAGAATTTGGGTTACGTCATATAGTTTGTCGAATGGCAAGTAAACTGCCTCCGCAATGAAGGGTATGATGACTAAGAGAAACATTCTAAGCTCAGACGTAACAATCAGCATTTTCTACAAATGCTCTCCATATAGGGCTGTCATTTGTATTATACAACTGCATAGCATATATATATATATATATATATATATATATATATATATATATATATATATATATATATATATATATATATATATATATATATATATATATATATATATATATATATATATATATATATATATATATATATATATGGCGCAGACCAGGAGATGTATTTCAGATATTGAGTCAAGTTAGGAGACACAACATACGGTACCTTTTAAGCTTAAAAGAGTTTTATATACAAAAGCTAAGCGTAATTTAAGCATACGACATTTACACTATTCTGATCTGAGTTCTTTCTCGGTTTTTATCTCGCCTCACTGCATCAAAAAATATTGAAAGTCGTGACGTGGGCTTTTTGAGGAGAACCTTGTACAGGTTAAGCGTTATGACATTAAACATGTCGTTCTGGCTTATTTTTCTGGCATCCCTTGCAGGAACAGCTTTTATTTCAAAATCCATGAAATCACGTGGTCTCACAGCAAGTCTCGCGAGAAGTTCCCCCGGCGAAGCACGTTTCCCTTTCGCGGCAACAAACGATGAGCGATATCCTGCCGGCGGCATTAGTTTGGTGATATAAGACCTGGGCAGGAAACTGAGATCACCATGTTTTCGGATCATTTCATCTATGTAATATTGTGCCATCTTTTGTTGAATGTATGATCCGAAACGCCGTTTTTCAGGAGCGTGTTTGACTGGCTGAAGTAGTTTAGCGTCCAGGGCGTGAACTAATCTCGGTACCAATCTGCCGTTCCCGGGAACTGCGTACTGAGAAGGTACCAGAGATGACACATCTTGACCATCAGCCTGCAAAACAAAAACAACTAGTAATTAGAACCACGTTTCGTTATAGCATGTAAATTGTAAACATAGAGTGACATAAAGATATTGTACGGCGACATAGAATTTAGCATAATTGAGTGAATAGTTTAGTTTAAAGTTCTAGGCATGGCTTATAAGGTACCGTATGAGAGCTCGGATTCAATGCAAAGAAATATGTTTCATTTAAATCTTGGTTTTCATTCAAAGGCGTCTATATCCGGTTTTGAAATTCAATCGATGGCGACAGAAATATATAACATGGAAATCATGCCAGAGCAATGTCTATGCCAATCTTGATTAT
>OZ012689.1:29277822-29317822 GCA_963942565.1 Maea johnstoni | reverse complement strand
ATATTGATGATGACAACCGGCTATGTTAAGACCCTTTGGAAGCTGCAATGCATGATTTATTCTTAAGGGGAATATCCTCGTGCATCGTAGAAGTGGATTTTGATACAACCTAAGGTCCTTATACTAGCCAGCTAGTGGGTGGGATTATACATGTATTTGTATTATTGTATATCGTTTCGGTGTCGACATCGATAATGATGACTCGCCGCCTGTTGTGGATGATCAAGGAAATAAGTGTGTCCAGGGAAAAGGGCTGAACCAAACGAACTTGCCACATCTTTCTAATGCCACCAGCTGGACGTGAACCTAGAGCGTTATGTTTAGGTGACTCGGCCCTTTGGGGCCTTTGTGGTCAGATGAATTTCCTCATGTAGCTCCGGTTTAGGAACACGTGAGAGAGTTGCCAATATGTTCGTTCGAGTTTATAATGGGGTTTTCGCCGGTCGGTTAGTTTTCCTCTGGCTAGTGACTAATTAGCCTAAATATGGCAGAAAAAGAGACGATAATCGAACTGCCAAATCTCTTGCCGAGGGTCCGGAATGGCTTATCACAACAGTTATGGAGTTTGCTACAGTAGCTGTCGCTGTATGAACCGTAGACGCCAATTGAGCGCTGATTGGTAAAATAATAATACTAGTATTTTCTTTGTTAACTGCGCTGGTGATAAACATGAAAATACTGAGGAAGATTCCTGAACACACGTCGTCTTCAGGAGAACAAGTATGCAGCAGCATCTTACGAATCAGAAGAGAAATCTCGGCGCATCAAGGGTTTGGAAAACAGGCTACATGTTGACCTAAGTAGAGAATGCATTTGGTCGACGCACTCGCTACAGCGAAGAGTGTCGTCAGAGGTCGTGGTTGCTTAGTTTTGTCTCTGTTCATCAGCTATAGCTAGATTTACTTCAGGGACACGTTATTCCTATAACTAGTAACATATAACACCATTTTGGTGAGATATAGTACGTATGTAACTCATTTATATCTGGCACGTAGTATTTCGTTTTTCGTCATTTCTTGTCATATTGCGGATAGATTGTGACTTAAGTTAGTTGTGGTAGGTGGACAAAATCGGAATATCCGGCGGAAACCAATGCTGACCCCAAGTCACTGGCAACTTCCTCACATGCCTCAGCTGGTATTCCCACCCTGCCAGTTATGAAAGACTGCTAGCAGTCTGTGACAAAGCCTTAGACCACTGGGGTAAGGCTTTCCCACATGTACCTATGGTAACCGAAGCGTATGGAAATATCCTAATGACTTAGCAATGTTTTGAGGTACTGTACATCACTTAAATATGGCGTGAACATTAGATAGCACAATTACGATACTGCCCTGGATAGCGCGATCTAGGTATAGCGGTGAACGGTAACAGCAGCAGCAAGTTCAATTAAGAATTTTATAAAGACAGGGATTTTACAATAGCGCATATGGTCAGAGCGCTATCTTCGCTATCGTATTGTTCCCGCAAAACTTAAGTGCTTTACAGTATATAGTCCTCTCGCTGGGTTTAACCGTCTACTTTCTGCATTTATTTTCAACTTTTCGCCAGTGTTAAAGTATCAATGAATTCGAATAAATGGCTACTATATATCTACCCAGCAGCAATGCAAAGTGCTCGTTGGCGCGAGATTCTTATATTTTATGAAAACCGGAAGAAGAACATCGACAACGTATTTTTAGTATCTCTTCAGGGGATCCGGTGAATACATATCCTACAAATGGCCCTTAATGTCTGGGCGGCTCGTCTGGTATATAGATGATGTCGATAGGAGCTTAGGGCGAATACATTAACATTCATAAATCACGACCATAAGGTTGTTTCTCTCACACACAAAGAATTCTATGAACTGCACTTCATAAAATAGATCACGTAATAAAACCATTATGAACAAGTTTATTATCTTTGGAGCTGAATTACCTGATGAAACCATTATGAACAGACATCTTATCTATGGAGGGAGTTTGCATTTAGTCTAGATTTAGCTAGCAATGGTCACGGTCCTTAAAGACTTTTCTCACTATATTTATCAACTTGCGAATGGAAATATGTGTACTGGATATATATGTATTAATATAATGATCGCACTTTCAGATCTTTCTCCGTTTATACATTACTCCGCCAAAGGATGTAATCAAAAGTATGACACTCGTTAATCGGGTGAACGATTCGCCGCGGTGATAATTATCAGTGGCCAGTGTGAAAGTTCTCTATATCCACGCGAGGCATGAACTCAAACATCTAGATAGAATGAGGCTATTTCATGAACAAACAGTGGGTGAATGCAGTTCAAATAATTTCTGGAATGAGAGCATTACAGCATGCATGGAAGCAAATACATGAGCGTAACGTTGTGCAACTTTCTGCCACCTGTTATGATACAGTTTGATAGAGTGCTTTTCAAAATACTGATTTCTAAATGAATATTTCATTAAGAAATCATTAGACTCAAACTGTGGTATCTGCCACCCAGTCTTAAGTACTATCAAATACAACGAAATTGAAATATGAATATGAAAATGATCATATTGTATAACATATAGATAGACATACAATATCATGAGAACTTTACACTTAAACACGGGTTGTGCAATGTGAGCAAGGTAAATTAAGGTAATTAATTCCATGCACTTGCTCTAATTAATTACAATACATCAGCAGTTGAGTGAGAGGAAATTAACTAATGCGCAATCACATGATCCAACTCGTACCTGTGGATCTATCAGTTAGGAATAAAGAAGTATGCTGTAGTTTATGGAATGATTCGGGTAAATCAAGTTTGAATTAAGGATTGCTAATTCGATATGCTTTGTTATGTAATAGTCTATTCAATAAGTACTAATGTATCCTAGTAGCCTATGTTAGGAGGTTCCAGGTGTCCTCTCAGCGTATGGGCGTGCCCTGATGGCCGAGCGGTCTAAGGCATACCCTATTGGATGTGCTCGCTATCTCTCACCACTGCCCGTTTCGACTCCCAGCCGAGAAAGTTTCCAGTGACCTATACGTGGTCGAAAAAGTGACGATAATCGAATTTCCATCCCTCTCAACGTCTTAATGCTTCAAAAGCTAGAAATGATAGGGTCTAACACGGTGACGGTATTGCATTTACTTACGGTGACTTATGACTTCGCAGCTCCTTTCCTTTACTTAATGATTGCTCTGCTGTTTGGGGGAGAACCTATCACCGAGATCCTTCCAGAGTAGACTGTCGAAAGTTATGAATGCATGTCAAGTTATGGCAATCCTGTTGATAATGATGATGAGGAAGAGGATGTCGTTATTAGAAACACTCAGACTCATATGAGTACTTTATTGGTTGCTAGGTAAGGTGCGCCGTGACGTCTTGTGTGTGACAGGTAAGACAATGCCCAATCGGCAAGAACACAACGTCAAGGTTATAATAAAATTTATTTTGTTTCATTTCCTTAAATACATTTCTTTGATAGTTTAAGTTTTATGCATGTATGTGTAAGTTACAAATAACAAAAAGTACGTCATACTTTTACTAGTGTGTTAATTGTTATTACATGCTTTAGGATAATCATTTCCATTATCGAGATAATTATCAACATCTACATGTTTTTATCATTGGCATACCTCTATTCACCATTCCTGGAGAGCAAACTGTCAAACAAAAAATTCAATGTTTGTAATTTGTTCAATATTAATCATTTTGCAAGTTTCAATTTTTGATATCGAAGGAAAATATTTCTTTTTAAAGCTCTGATCCCCCCTTCACTGATTAAAATGAAAAATAATCCTAAAATGTGTCAAGCGTCTGATCAAGAAATTTTAGAACAAACAGCAAGACGCGATATATCTTTGAATCATGATATATTCATCGCACATATCGTCATGTTTTTCTGCTAATAGCGGCAAGGCCAAATCGTGCCCTAATCGTGCCCGAATCGTACCCTAATTGTGCCCTAATCGTGCCCGGCTGCAGACCCCGTTGGTCTGTTCAAGCAATAACTACACCTTTATATTGATTGCGGGCCCTTCTCTTCATTGTCCATCTTCTACCTCTGGCATATTGAAATGAGGGTTTATTCTAGATTTGTGCATATGATATTCACCTGTACACACCTTAGTCCTGTCAGCCAGTGTAAAGCTGACATCGTGAAATGACTAAAATGGAACGTTTAATAACCGTCACCGCAATTCTGCATATATTTAATTGCATTAACATTTTCTCTTGACCAACCATTCATCGAAAAATCTTAAAATCATTAGCTGGTTCATTCATAAAAAATACAGTAGTTTGAATCGCTAACGTATTCTTAGCAAAGATGAGCGTTTTATAGAAAGATGGCTTAGAATCGATGCTAATATATGTATATCATTTAGTGATAGTAGTTTGCACTACAAATATATACAGAAAAGGATCAGCAACAGATACTGAGATAAGCAAAATACTAAAAACAAATAAATCAATATATATATATATATATATATATATATATATATATATATATATATATATATATATATATATATATATATATATATATATATATATATATATATATATATACTATATATATATATGTACCTAAAACCTTTGTTCGTCATAGTATATGTACAAATATATAGTGGTTGATCATATGGGACAGAGTTTAGGCTTAGGCTTATGGAGTTAATAACTTTTCCCGCGACCCTGCTTTTATTTGACAATTCAGTCTATAAACAGTATCTATTGCCTGAATGTTCTTTGATGACGAACACATTCTATTGCGTTGTATCTTTATAACCTAGCCATCACTTAACATACTTCCACATATTTTAAACATCACAAATGCATGTAGCCAAGTCATTAACCCATTAAAGTAAGGGTGAGCCAAACATATTATCCAATCCCATACCTATTTCGGATGGCTTTAAATTACGTTTTCATGGCAGCCATTCCTGATGTCCTCCACAATACATACATATCTGACATGTCTATTTCCATACTGACCTCTAGTAGCCAGATTAAGACCTTTACTGAGGTTCTTTTATATATCTTTTATAACCCAGCTCAGGGCGTTCATATCCTTATGCATTTTTAATCTTATATCATGGTTGTCTGGATACTGCATAACAATGTTGTTTCTAGAGCATACAGTTCACACCTTTGACATACTCTGTGACTGACTGGCAGCCCGTGGCTTGAGGATGACGTCATTGCACTTGATAGAGTCTGCTTGCGTGTGACATCATGCGGGCCAAACATTCGCACACTTTCATAAGAGAAAGGTTAATATCACTTAGCATTCTCCAATATATGTACCCACTACCCCTGGGGCTTACTTACCCATAAGAAATCAACTAATAAATCATTTAACTCTTAGATCAGAGTATCATTAGGGCTCGGGAGAGACAGAAGCATATGTGATAATATAGACATTAGGAGAGATTTGATGATTGTAATCTTACCATAAGGAGCAAGATTCCTAGCTCGCTAAGTTCTAATAAGTTTTTTAATTTCTCCAAAATTAGGCCACGCCTATATAGGAAGCTGTTTTGAAATGTTCATAGTCCGGATGGCCATGTTGGAAATCCTGAGGCCGGACTGAATATAATTCTCTATTCTGATTGGTTATAATATGAATGTTGGCCCGGTACAGCTGTCAACAGAACAGCTTTTCTTATTACCTTTGCCGCGGAAAATCGTGCCTTCCTTATTTTAATTTAGCATAAAGTTTTCAAATATATAAAATATTTTAAGCGGACGTAAAGTATATTTTTCAGTGTAAGAAGGATAATTACTAAAGAAAAAAATTACTATGTGTATAGAATTCCGATATGTTTCATTTCTACAAAAATGATACAAATCTAGTCATTATAAATTATTTTCCTCTATAATGTTAATATTCTTTATACATCCGGTTCCCTCACAAGTTTATAAATAACTGAACCCCGCCTTTTGACTATTGATGCTTTGCATCAACAACCGTACTTGTATACCATGATATCTCTGACACTCACATTCTGCGCAGAAAACAAAGATATAAGGGGACAATTGATCCCTCTGTCTACATCCTTTGGACGGGGTGATTCTATTTGAAAAATAGCCGTTTTGCTTAACTCTTGGAAAAGAGGAGTTTTGGAAGAGTGTAATCACATTAGAGAATTTATCACCAAAATTTAAGAATTGGAGTACTTTCCTCACAAATGGCCATTTTATAGTCCTGAATGCCTTTGCGATGTCCAATGTGATAATAAAGCCAGTTTTGTTTTCTAACTCGCAGTATTCAATGGTATCATACCCTGTGTGAATATTTTATACGTCTAGCTATGAAACGTGTTTCATCTTCATTAATATTTTTTTATTCTATTTGTCAGCATGGTGAAAAAATGTATGTATCAAGTTGACAAGAGTAAAGCGCCGCCTGTTTTTCAGACCGTTTCTATGTTTTCCACTTTTAAGAATACAGGTTATGACACCCTCTAGAGAAGAGTCTGTAAGCGTATCCTTTGAGATACAATCCTTTAAATTTCTAAGGTTCCAATGTATAAAGTAATCTAAAAGAATTTTCAAAATTTGTTTGAAAACCAATCTGGACCAGTAGCTCTTGTGAATGACTTCTTTTATACCCTCTTTCACTTTAACTTTTAATCAGACTTGCTCTCACTTATTATCAAAATTTGAATATCATGCATACTCATTCTCCTTTAAAACCCTCTATGTGATAATATAGATGCATCCAAAGATGTGCCCTGAGTATTGACCTGACAGTTACATAGATAACATGGCGACAGAAAGGAGCCGGTTTTACACGAAAAAAGCTCTAAACCTAGGCCATATACGGAATACAAATTGTGAAAGAAAATTGAGACACAGTTTAAAATCTCTGTGAAAAATGTTGCTTAAGAATACCTAAAGAAACATTCGTTGTTTCGGTTTAGAAAATAAATCCAATTTCTTTTTCAGGTTGGATTCAAATCGATTTTACAACATACAAATTATTTGTTTTGATTAATGTTATTGCTGTTGCTGCTGATGATATTGTTTTGTTGTTGTTTTGGTGGAAGTTGTATTTTGCACAGTTTTCTTTTGCCCTGTCGTTTTGCTTTGCTGCTGCCTTATTTTAGTACCTTGATAGGAGAGAAACCCCGCAATTCTCTCTTATCTCTATTAAGCAGCCTAATCTAGCGTTGTCTACAAGAAGACAAGCAATGGCACCAGAGGACCTCTTAGGTAACAACAGGTGCTCTTGGCTATGCTCACGGACTGAATACAATACCAGTGCTGTCAACACTGATTTGACGAAGAGCACTACAATGAATGGCGGCTGAATGAGTCAGACATATCACCCCTTTCAGCAGTCCACACCTTCATAATGATATCGCCTCCAGTCTCGCTAGGCGACTTAGTGCCAGAGTCACGTGTATTACGTGAGCAGCTCGTTAATACCCGGCGCTCATTTACAGAGCTGCTCGCAATTATCAAAAAATGGAATAATCCTATTAAGAAGCTGCGGTGTAGAGTGACTGAATTTCTCTCCAGACTAGTAGTGCACGTGTCTCTCACCGTTTACCTCTCACGGTAACTAGTTGATGGGGTAATCTCCCACAGTGTGTTATGTAAGGCTTACTGCACAAATGCCAAATTCAAAATGTCTGCTCAAGAGTGTGGACAAAGATTATGTATACCATCTACCGATAAATGATGTTCTATATCTCGTTTTTTTCAATAATTGCTCTGTGGCAAAGAACATGTACACGGAACTAAATGGCATTGCTTAGATCCACATACTGTAAATCCTGTTAATTTACCGATGTTTTTATTTTGCCAGTATTTACCAATCAGACGCTATCGGTAAATTAAAATACAGGAAATTCAGAACAGCTACAGATTGGCAGAATTACGACATTAACAGGTAAACCGTATGTCTGTCCGGTGTGAGCGAGACAATGACAAATAAACTGAGCGCAGATAAAATTCTGGGATTGCAAGGGTAAATTGTAAGTGTTGCTGGCAAGTGGCTGGCTGTTGATTGCACTCATCAAGAGCCAAAGTGAGAGCAGACACCTAATACATGTAGTGCATACCTGGTATAGTGCCAACCCCTCCCCCACGGCTTTTCATTATCAATTTCAATTGACCCGCCCTAATAATGACCCCTGCTTGACAATCAAACTTTACACGGGCGCTTACCCTCACTCACAGGAGGGTCTTCTTGTAGCAGCAAGTATGACGATATATTTTCTCTGTATTTCCCTATGTTTAGCTAACCAGTTTTTGTTTAACTTTTACAATAGTATGTTAACACCCATGTCTACGGCATGCATTTGATGTTTGTTTATTTATTGTTTGATTTATATATGTATTTTGTAGTTTACCTACAGTCAATAAAGTATATATATATACATATATATATATATATATATATATATATATATATATATATATATATATATATATATATATATATATATATATATATATATATATATATAATATATATATATATTAACCCATCTAATAACGTGATTAAAAACCAAGCAGGTGTACCGTCCTGTCCTTTGTCACTCCTCCCAGGGGTACCGTTATGGTAATACAGGTGAACTTGGATATGACAGACTCAATGGGACCAGGAAAATTGGTCCGTCATATGCAAAATCCGTCGTATACATATGACGAATACTTGATATGCAACTGACTGGGACCAAGCATATCGTCCGTCATATGCAAAGGTCCGTCGCACAGTGGTCCGTCATATCCAAGTTCACCTGTAGTAGCAATATGTAGCAGGTCACTGATCGGTTAATTAAGACTCGCAAAAAAATCTTATAAAAGCGGTATTTGCAGATTCCTGACATGGCAAATCAACCAGATCTACATTTATTTAGTTGGTTTCTTACTCCAAATGTGACATCCGCAAAAGTGTTCGCGAACTGCACTGAATGCGTTTATAAAGGGAAATTAGATCACATTTTAATAGCTGTAATGCATCCTATACTAAGAATGGCTAATTTTTCCGTGAGTTTTAATTTCCCGTTTTTTCCCGAATGCTCTCAAATCCTGACCTTACTTTAAACGACTATTCTCTTTGGCATACTAAAATCAAAAATAAATGAATAGGAAATGATTCCGATCATGTAATTAATCCGAATTTACCGAATTAGAAAATCTTGGTACAATTAGATAAGAATTAAAAGCTGCCCCCCATCTGTGTTCATGTGTAGAAACGCATGGCGTCGCCACCTAGTATCTACAACTAGTACATTGCACATGCTTGTACGGAAATAGCTCATCCTTGTGTACAACTGATTCAACACTGAAACAATGATGAGGTTATTACAGTTGTAATTGTCCTATGTACATGTATGATAAACTGCAGTCTTTCTTACAATAGTATCACTGGCCGATCCCTTCCCATGCTATAGTAACAACATAGATCTTTAATCATACTAATGGCAATTGTTGTTGTTGTTGATATAATCCTATAGTAATACCCTATAGCCGTAAAGTCATTAAGGTATTTTAGGTCAAATTTGAAAATTTGCACCCTGGATTAATTTCCTATTCTACAGTACATAAAACGGGAAAAATAGAAACGGAAAAAACATTTGTCCTCTCTTCGGAAATATCAGAGACGGAAACACTCAAAAATGAAAAATTAGGGAAATTTGTTACACGGAAAAATTAGCCATTCTACAGTATTCTGTACGGCATCCTATTTTCATTCGTTGCACAAGTCATTGAAGAAATGCATGCCTTTTACAAACTTCTTTTCACAAACAATAAGGAATACAGTGTGTGTGTGTGTGTATCAACAGGCAACCACCCAACTCTGTGTGTCCGTTCAATCTCCTTTTGTGTTTTGATATTGCTTCTGTCATTGTGCGAAAATTGTCCTTGCTGATATGGAGCCTGCTTTTGCTTATTGTTGTGGATTATAATTCACAGTCAATACAAAATAACAAATGTCTTAAGTGCTACAAGTTAAAGTATAACCCTAGCCGTTTGACAGTGGTAAGAGAAAGTGAGAAGTCAGTGTGTACTTACCTTGACAATACAATGTTTTCAACAGCCCCTTCAAGTAACAATTTTGTACCTTTATAGTACCTCCATTTCAATTATGATTGCTCATTGTCTTTTCTCTTTCATTGCTGTCAGACATCTTGCGATCTAACTTTTAAATTATGACCACTGGTGGGAGGAAATATATCAAAATGTTTTCAACAGCCCACGTGCTGCGAAAAATGCTTAAATATTCACGAATGTGGGAGAAAGTTATCAGCGTTGTCAACCACCAATGTCAAGATAACTCCAATAGCCTTCAATTGAAATTTGTACAATACATTTAACGTTAATATGTCTGTACTTTTGCATACTTTCTTGCATTTTATCGACTAAAGCCAATTTAAGCAATCAAAGAGATCTGTGACCTCCAATATCCAGCTGCAAAATATTAGGTAAATCACTTGCGTCTGGATAGTCCCATCTGGCATTGCTATAGAGCACTTCAACACAATAGTTTTTTTTGCAACGTTTGGTGAAGCCCTCTTATTTTAAAAAGGACACATCTGGAGCGTGGAGAATAGTGATTTGGTTATGTTTTGATGATATTGTTTTACAACACTCGCAGGTAAATAATCTGAGAGGGTAGGCGCTAACACAATCCTCGACAATATAATAACTCCATTTCATCTTGCTTAATTTAATTTACTAAATTAATGTAGTCCACACTGCATTGAGAATATACTCGCAGTAAATGATATGTTATTAATGGTGGCTGCGTGTCTGCCCCTTTCTGAGCTGTTCCATTAAACCACCCTACCCTTCAATGCCAGCATCGATGCTGCTGGAAACTGTTTGGTCATGACCCAGTCACTCCGGAGTCGGACTGTCGTACGTTCGGTCCTGATATATGTATTGTGCCACAGACAGATCTGATTCAGGCATGTCTTACCTCCAAAACTCGTCTAAAAACGTTCGTTTTGGTTTTGATCGCAAATCAGTAGCAATTTTGAAAAGCTCGAAATATATCCTATCGATGAAGGTACCAGCAATATGCCATATCTGTTCCATGTCAGCATAAGTATAAGTATAATTGCCCATGTTTCCCCCATCAATACTGCAAAAACATCCTTACAGTTCAATAAAATGAAACTTCCAAAACCTCCATCAATATTATTTGCACCTTTACCTAGTATACGCAATGCAGCATAGGATAATATGCTTGGCATCCTCTTTCTCAGCAAAATCACCAACTACACCAACGGGATGAATTTACTAAGCTCTCCAGCCTAACATTGTCACATCTCCACAAGCTAGCATGGTACAATATCATCAAAACTGTCTCACATGCACCAATGTATTCTGGGTGTGCGTCAGACAGTTTCCACCAGTTGAAATAGCATGGGGTACGGCATACATGTTCTAACAGATTTCGTAAAAGATGAGAAAGAGCTTGCAGTTTTTCCAGCTCCCATGCCCTGTCCCACACAACTCTCTTCCATCCGGCCTTGGAAAAACAACCTACCCTAATAAAATCTCGAACCTGATCATGTAAGCCAAACTTCTGTGCAGTCAATAGTAGATCAAAATTTGAACTCTGGTAGGGGTTATCCCTACATTCTTCTGTGTGTTCAGGAAATATACCGCATGTCCACAAAAAAAGGTTTTAACTAGCACCAATTTCTCCAGACAAACTCAACCTAGAGCATAAAAGTCACAGATGGTCAGTACCAATCTAAAGAACCTCTGTACTCTCATCCAAGTGTACACCAGGAACTCCTCCACCAGGGCAACACCGACAAAAATAATAATTTCGTTCTAAATAAAGCTATCGGAATTACAACAGACCAAAAATTTACATTGCACGTGGTGACAGTCAAACCGTTACTCCCAATTCCCAAACTAGTGGGGCGGCTAGGGCACCATTTTGGGCCAAATCGTGCATTTCTTGTTAAAAGCGTGAAACTTGGCAGAAGTATACTTCCATGCATACTGATCAGTGTTGGATATGGATCCACTGTGCTGGACTTTGGATCCACATAATTTTGGGGCATTTTCTCAAAAAAACGATATAATAAGGGTGAAAACTGTTATAATAGCTTTAAAATATTTTCCTCCCAGTAGAATTTCATGAATCTTTTCTGAGAGGTAATTAATAACATAACATCGAAGACTGCCTGTGGTTTTGTGATGAAATGTTTTCTGGAAGTGTCATTTTGGGGCAATTCTATGAAAAAAATACTGAAAACGGATGATTTTTGTAAGATATCCCTTTTAGTGCATTTGGCAAGTTAGAGTAATAAATGTTTTGCCAAAATGTGCTGAAATCCTGCTTTAGTGACTGGAATGCATAAATGGTGTACCGGTATTAGGTACTCACAAAGGTTATATATTTTAGAGGTATTTTGACCAAATTATTATATCTGTATTTTCATACAAAACCTTCTAAAACCTCTGTTATCAAGCCTAGATTTATGGAAATAAGCCGGAATATAGCTGGACTACCACATTTCAAGTTTTGGTAAGAAACCTGTACGCAGTTATTTCAGTGGAGGGGTAAATGGCCAGACACATATGATCGCTCACAAACGACATAAAAGGATGTCTTAGGCAAAGATAGTTTTGGGGGTATTTTTTTGCAAGATTCTTATATTCTAACTTTAAACAACCAAAGCCGTTTTCCTTTAAAATGAATCATAAATGCACATTTATAGAAGATATTTTCTCTTTGGGTTAGAATGAGCAAACAGCTTCAGTGAAGTGAACAGCATGACCTTATAAAGATAAGCAGAAAAATCATAGACTGAGCAAAAGGTGACATAAAGAGCTGATCTAAAGTGCCCTTGTATAAATTGATATTGTCCTGCTTAGATATGAGTACCTATAAGCAGGAATGTACCTTCAGTTGACTGACAGACTTTCCAACTATTGATATGAAACCTGAAAGCTTGTCTCATATTTCACCCATTTCGGAGGTTGTTAAAAAATTAACATATTCTAGGGTTATTCTAAGTGTAAATTAGAAATGGGAATCAGTGTGGACTTCAAGATCGAACATCTGTTAATGTAAAGCTGCTTATTTTTGTATATACTCAGTGCAGTTTCAGCACTGGAGAACTGGTGACATTCACTCCATATTATCACCTGACAATTTAGGTATCTGATCACTTCACTTAACTACATGTACCCTGTAAGTAAAATGAGGCACCACTTAAGCTGAGCAAAGACAGCAATTGCATGCAGAGATGCAGTACAATCAATAGTGATTTCACGTTTTGCTTCATTAAAAGAAACTAACCCATTTTAAACTTTAGTCAATCATTCGCCCATAACTTGTGAAAATATTATAAAACCAATATCTGTTACGGTATTGGGCATCTATTTCTCAGTCAAGTGATTTCTCATGGTTATACGTCTTATGATGACATACTATGAAAGAATGACTGTTTCACTGAGTTAGGTTAAAGTACTTGGCACTTACATTCCAAAATAAAGCAGAAACAAGCCCTCATTGAAATATGACAATAGTGACAAAATGACACTATCAGGAAACACTTTATCACAAAAACTATAGACAGCCTTAGTCGCTGTGTTATTCATCACCACTCAGAACAGATTCATGAAATTCTACTAGAAGGAAAATATTTTAAAGCTGTTATTACAATTTACACTCTTTTCATATCAGTTTTTTATAAAATGGTCCAAAATTAGATGGGTCCAAAGTCCAGCGTGGTGGATACATATCAAGAATTGATCAGTTTGCACTTTACATGGCAGACGTATACTACTGCCAAGTTTCACACTTTTAACAAAAAGTGCACGGCTTTTTCCTTAGTCGCCCTACTAAACCGGAAACAGCGCTAAAAGCCCGTCTAGCCTTAGACAGCCGTAAATCCTCGAGACCGGAAACATCATCATCCAATCAAGCATGCTCTCACGCCACATGATCATAGTTGACACGTTCCTTAACTGTACTTTCCCCTAACTAGAAAACTCTTGCGGTCGCATTCCCCCTTCTCCAAAAAAACATAACATCGCTCTTTTTCACGTTAAACTCACACCTACAGATGGTTTACTAACCTATTACTTCTTTTGCAATGGTGTACCTGTTTGCCACACTTCTTCAATTATTGATACCTAGGTTAGGTAGTCCTAGTTGTGTTGTCATAGGTGTATCTGGTCACCATGATATTCATTGCCATTAAATGAAAAGTCATGGTTACCATGGTTACCATCCACAGGACGTGTATTGAAGTTAAGTGATAAATTCATAAAATAAGAGTCATTCTGTTTTATATGTACATTTCCCCATTTGAAATTCCCAAAAGTATGTTTTTGTTAAAGAGATATTACCTCTCTTTGGCAACAGCGGGTGAAAGACTTAACATGTACATAGCGGAATAAAGTAACCCTAAGGAATTTGAATCGGCTTGTATACAAACGTTGATTGTTAAGCCACCGCAATTGATGGTTGAAGATAATTGGTTTCGCATCGTTTTGCTAGTGTTGTCCTAGGACTAATGAATCGGTGACATTCATATTTCACTGTTTTCCACTTTATGCTACCATATCCTCCGATTTCAATTTAAGTCAAGATGAGACATATCATGTTTCCAATCAGCTTGTAAATCCCCGTTTGAAAAGGATCGCTTTTCCGTTTTGAAAGAGAAAATAGTTTAAAGTGTCGACAGCTCTGATTACTATTGCACATCTTATCACATGAGTGATATGCCCAATTATCTCGCATCTGAAATACGATGAGTGGAAGCTCTATAACAATATACCTTATTTTCTATGACATCGTTCTTATGCACGATGCGAAGTTGTAACGAATTCATCGAAGTTGTTGCAATATGCTGCGGATATACGCCAACTGATGCTTAGTGCATAATGATAGGGAAAAACTAATTAAATAACTAATAATTAGAAAATATTTACTGTATGATTGTGTAAGATGCCTTACAGTCAATAGATATACATTTCTTTCATTTTTGAGGAAATTAGCTAATATTTCTATTAAAGAATATATAATTATTTGTGTAACCTGGTTTGTTGTTTGGAGGTAGTTACTTCGTTGTTTATCAATACAACCTCCTTAAATGTTATGATTACGTGATTCATCAAACATTAACTGTATAGCTTTTCCTTTTAGCAATTTATGCATTGCGCCACAATAGATTGTAGTGATATGTCAAAGTTATTTCTGACGGCTCACATGCACTGAACTTAAATCACACTATTGAGGCTAGTTTTAGCCACTGGAGGCTGTTGCTTTTTCATGGCTTGAGTTCCCCTGTCGCAGGCAACTCAATACATCTATTATGGTGATATGTTCGTCTCATTAAACATGCTAGATTCTACTTAGATCCTCGCAGCAACCGACGCCGTACATGTGAGCTGTATATCAATGGGTCTTGTGTTGAAACCAATCTTAAATGACAAGGGAAATGACGCATGAAGACAAACTAAAGATTCGCCTGTTAATATACCTTATTAACGACTCGATGCTACTCTGCCTAATCGTTTTACACACACACACACACACACACATATATATATATATATATATATATATATATATATATATATATATATATATATATATATATATATATATATATATATACACATATATATATATATATATATTTATATATATATATATATATATATATATATATATATATATATATATATACATATGTATGTGGGTGTTTCCACAGTATTTAGTGACAAATGGATATAAGAAATGAATGTAAATGTGAATATTTCTTGCAAGAAGACCTTACAAAGTGTATTAAAATCAGACAACATTTTATTTTGCACCTGCTTTTCACCATATGAAGGTGCTGTTGGACTGCTTTGGAAAGGTATAAGTATAGACAGGAAAGGTTTGTCTCATAACAAGTTAACAGGATAGGGATGTCTGGGATGTTAGGTGTCGTCTGGGATGCTTCCTATTTCCTGTTACACAGCAATCATGGCTACATCGTTACCAATTGCAAAAATGGTACGATTTCCCATATAGCAATAAACATATGAGTTGATCTTCCCTGTGGGACTGGATTACCTACAGCTGTTACTATTACTGTTTACAGTTAGCCACCCTTCTGCCCTTCCTTATTTAGTGGCTTCGAGTTGTCTGGACAAGTGGATACTTTTGCATTGTGAATATTGATGAGGTTAATCTTATAAAAGGCACTCAAGGTCACATTCATTCAGAATTTCAAGAGGGAAACATGTCATTGTCCATCACTGAGAAAAGCAGAAAAACAGGGAGAAGATCAGAGCTAATCCTGGGCTCCATGAGAGAATGACAGAGAAGGATAGGATAAGAAAGCAGATAAAAAAATCAGAATGCACCAGAACTGACAGAGGAACAAATGGTAGGAAGGATAGAAAGAGAGGTAAAAAGAAAGCACAGAGAGAAGAAAATAAGCTGTCGGAAAAGAAGATTTGTGTACAACAGAATAAACTGAAACTTCCTCTTACTCCACATGCTCACTGGGAAAGGTGATATATTTAGAGTCCAGCCTAATATGCCCAAGAACTCAGTTCAAGAAGCAGCTTTGCTAACTAAACAGCATGATCGAAAAACTAACTCCTACTAAAAGGAAAGTTGCTGTACATCACATTCAGGGTCTTAACTAAACACCTCAGCCTTAGCAAATCTCACCATTATGTTATAACTACAGCTGGATAGGATGAGGCAGAATTGGATGGAATCACATAATTCTCTTCAGAACAAACCATTTATTTTGTGAGATTAGGGATTTGAGTAGACTCAGTATAACATGGTTATGAAAATAATTATGCCATGTATTTTCTTAAGGTCATAAAATAGTACTAAATTGTGTTCTAAAGAAATGAGTTTTACCCACCTTAAATGCCCCTTGACATACATGTGACTCCGTAACAGGGTTACCTGTTACGAAGTTACACATTATACTCCCAATAACAACCTCTAAAAAATATTTTTCCTGAAAACAACTTGTTTTGGATTTAAAAGGGTCCCTTAAAGCTATCTTTCACCAAGTTTGGTATTTTTATGTTAGGGTTAACACTTAAAAATTTGAAAATACCTGTTTTTGCGTTACGGAGTCAGATGTTACCGAGGCACATATAACCTTATTTTAAATTTATGAAAAAACACCTTTTTATTTAATGAAAGTCCGTGAATGTTTAGAGGATGATTATAAGTCTTATCAAAAACCCATAAATTGCATAGGTAGCCTTTAAATCAAATTAAATGACCAGCAATACTAGATTGTGTTAAGTAGGGTTAGTGTTAGTTATAAACGTCTTTGTGTGATTACCAAAACATCTTTGAATAAAACCTCAATTTCTCTTTTATTAAAAAGAAATTAAAATCCAAATACATATCCAGAAACTAGAGATCATAAGCTTTCCAACCATATAAGACACCAAACAGTTTGATGAAGTTCATTTTTTGCCCTAGATGATAACTCTTGCTTGACTTTGCCCATATATATATATACATATATATATATATATATATATATATATATATATATATATATATATATATATATATATATATATATATATATATATATATATATATACACTCGCCTTGAGAGAAATGTAAGCCTCCACGATTACTGACCATGATAAAGCACCAAGCCGTTGCCTATGAAGAAGTGAGTAGCAGGAATGAGCTCAAGAATGGTATTCTATCGGACATCCCTGACCTCATAAAAAAGGAAATCGCTTTCCATCGACCTTCATTGCTATATGTCAATGGCTATCATTGAAGTATTACCTTGCAAATTCACCATTGTACTGAGCGCTTTTGAAAAAGTAAAACGTGTCTTCCTCATAAATATAATGTAACGTTTTATACCAACAAAGATCAGAGAACTGAAAGTATATATTTGTATGATAGACAACTGCTGTAGGGAGGCTGCAGGCAGTAAAATTACAATCAAAGGATATAGTTAGATTGAATGGAAAATTTGCATTATGAATGCCAACGATTACTAGGACACCACTAGAAAAACGACGCGAAACCAACTATCTCTAATCATAGGTTGTTGTGGGTCAACCATCAAACCGATTCCCATCCCTAGAGTTTACTTTATTCTGCTGTATACGTGTACATGTCGTGTCTTTCGCCACAATTGCACAAGAGGCACTGTAAAAGAGGTTCATGTAATATGTTTCTAACAAAGGCACACTTTTGGAATTTCAAATGGGGAAATTGAATAATATAACAAAAAAAAAACATTATTAATGTATACTTAATGTATACAAAATCCATTGAACGGTAACCACGACATTTCCTTAGAAGGCTGTAATGAAATGATTGGGGCTGTATACATGTGTGATATCAATCATAACTAACTCGAAAATATTTTTGTTTGGTAATGTACGTATTTTCGAAGTACGGGAACGGCATAGCTTATATATATATATATATATATATATATATATATATATATATATATATATATATATATATATATATATATATATATATATATATATATATATATATATATATATATATTCTTTATTGACCGTAGATGAACCTACAAAAGTGTTATATATGCAAATACATCACGTATAACGATATCAAAACTGTTTTACAAAATCGGCAAACAGCCGTGGCTGGACAGACCAGCTAACACAAGAAACTGTCAAGGAAAATACAAAGCGGATGCACTTATGGCATTCCGAATTATATAAAGAAAATTATAATAATACAAAGATAGTTGTGTATTTTCACATATGCGGTATCTTCCAGCTACCAATTGAAACTGTCAAGGAAAATACAAACGCGGACGCACGTATGGCATTCTGAATTATATAGAGAAAATTATATAAATACAAAGATAGTAGTATATTTTCACATATGCTGTAACTTCCAGCACAGTGCAGCCCACACACAACGAAATCGCATCAGCTTAAGGTGGTGCGTGAGTGTTATATTCTTAAGGTGGTCCAGGACATAGCGTGAGTTGTTACCAGGATAGGCTAGCCAAGTGCTCCATGCCTATATCTAGCCAATACCTTTTCTCAAGTTAAGGCTACGTAGATACATTCTGGAAATAAACTTCCCGGCCGTTAGCCAAATTGCATCCATTTGCTCGGGTGCGTACATCTCCACGAATTTACCTAGTAGGATGCTTAGGAGGTCACGTGCATTATCAAGGATTAGGGCTCCGCATCCTCCTTCCACATTCCTCAGATCATTAAACATTTCGGTCCTCTCGGTTTGCATACTCGGGCATTGCATAACAAGATGTCTGACGTTGTCTTCCTCATAGAGGTCACACAACGCACACCCTTATACCCTTTGCATTTGTCCTAGTTTGGTTCATCCTGGAGAAGGATATTCTACCTGAACTTTGGTCATTCAGTATCATTTAACTTCTTATTCCAATTTTTTAAAACTTAGAGTAATGATAAAGGTATGGTAGTGGAGGAACAACAGATATAACTATAAATTCTCTTGTGTTTTGATGTTAGTCTCCAATGCATTATTCTAAACGAACTGTGATTTAGGGATAAGTAGTTATGCTTGCTCTGCCCTGTGCCACTAATGAGGATATGTTGTAAGCTGCCAGTGGTACGCAGTGACGGCTGCCGGTGTATCCAGTGATCACCACCAACATGCCTTTCCCAATTGCTATCCTTCTCTCGCACCCTGACCTTAATCGAAGTCAGGGTTGTACATTTAGTGAGAGAGAAGCGCGCTATCGGTAACTGCGCTTGACTTTGTCGTGGCAATGATGTAAATTGTACCTATAATACAATACATTAGACTGCTTAGCGTAGTTAGCGTAGTACTTTTTCCAGCGATTTGGATGAATAAAGGTGTTCCAATATAACTTCATCAATCCAAATTGTTTAGATTATATATGTTGAAAGAAAGATTCTTTACATTGCGATTTTATGGAGTTCGGTACTCTAACCATGTCTGTGGGTGACTTCTTATTTTGTTAAAAGCTGCTCATGAATAGTAATTGACCATAGTTCCGGATTTGTTATTCATCGATGTTCACCTTTACCACCTTTGGTTAAGGTAATCAGAAATCCTGGTCATTGCCAACTCTTACTGCTGCCATGGGTTCTTGCTCGAGGCCTGAAAGTGGTTATAATCGGTTTTGTTTGCTATCATTCATTGTATTTTGGCTCATTACATATCGATATTTGAATTGCAAATGTTCAAATATGAAATTATTTTTCCAGGATGCCCCGAAAGGGTATGTTTGTTCTTTCCTTTTGGGAGAATGCATTGTTTTATTAGATAATGATTAAAAGAACCCATTCTACTATCCCAATTATATATACCAATTCTTTTCAATTCCCCGACATAAACTTCTCCTGATGTAGTTGTTCCTTATTTGTCATACGTTGATTCCATTGTTCAAAGAAGCAATCAATGTATCCTATACTATAGCTATTTTATACCGCCACATTGTTAACGTAGTGGAGGCTATATTGTTATCGTTCCTTCATATGGCTACATGCAAGTCTACAAGATCTGGCAGATTATTGACCTGAATGTAAGTGAAACTGGGTCGAGCGACCAGGGTTCTAATGACACAATGTACAGAACCAAGACAAGAAGAAGTCCAAACAGGCATTGATAAAGCCGCTATAAGTTCATCCACCATACACCTTTTTTTTTAATTTCTGCAAAACGCATGTTTCTTTTTGTTTTATTTCTTAACAACATCTAAACATAAAAAACAAACACATACTGGTACAAATTACACAAAACAGATGCACCTTTCTCTAAATAATATGGAGGATTATGGACTAAGAGACGACTATCTTAAATGATATACCCTACATTTCTTCAACATGAGATACTATTTCCAAATTACCCCAAAAATGTTATTAGATCTGACCATTATTGTTCAAATATTTGAAGTTTCCCCTGTATCAATCAATATTACTGCTCATTTTGTAACTGCACTGATATCTCGTATTTGATTTCCGCAATATTAGTCAACCTTCCTTTCTGTCTGTTTTTGTATACTAGTATTTTCTTCTTAGCCAATAAAATCACCGTATAGTATCAATTATGGAGTTCTTATAGGCAGTACCAAATATTCTTTCTGAATCGGAAATTTTGATCTTATTGTTAACCCATTAATGCTTGGGAGTTCCTTCAGCAATTGTCGTCTGGATCTATGATTCATTTTACTATAACTGAGAATTGAGAATGATTTTACAAAATATTTGAAGTAGAGTTGTTGACAATGTTCTGATGAACATTTCTCCTTGAAATATTTTTTGTACGTGTGCTTTTGCCTGCAAGATTCCAGCAAAATTGTCAGGCTCCTTTTGGCCGCCGTGAGCATTAATGGGTTAAGTACCATACTTAACCACAACTCAACCTGTCGCCACAATGTATGTGTTTTCTGACATTCAATAAATGCATGCTCAAATGTCTCGGGTGTGTTATGGCATAGAGGACATTCTGGACTATCCACAATTCTCATTCGAGATGAAGGTTTATTTGTAAAAAAAATTCTATGCAATAATCTGAATTGTAATCAAAATCCTTATCTATTTATTTAAAAGATTGACTTAGATTAACTCATGATATCTCTTTTAACAGGTTTTCAGACCATTTTTCTGCACATTTACTTAATATATCCCCAATTTCTGATATTAATCTTTTATAAATATGTGAACAATATACAAATATGACATCCGTGTGGGGTTTCCAACAGGAACAACTTCCCTGAGAGAGGATTGTAGCCCGAGGGCACAACCCGAGGGCGACAATCCTCTCGTAAACCCCACACGGATGTCATATCTGTTTTAATATACCGAAAGAATACAAAACACAACAGGGGAAAAATTACAAACACCAGAGATTTGGGATAAGTACTCGTCGTCTGCTTTGTTGAACTAGTTTTACCGGTAGGTCACTCGGCAAACTCTGTAGGTGTTCGGGCATTATTCTTCGGGCTAGAGTTGATTATTCAACTAATTCATGGCTGTAGCCGTGAATTATTCAACTATTTCATGGGCTGTTAAGGACAACAGCATGTTACTAAGGAGTGAGGAAATCATGCCGATTAATCCATGGCCCTTGACAAACCAGAATCAAGAATCTTCACGTAAGGTATAATAACCTTTTTTTATTGCCTACTAAGGATAGTAAAAGTGGGATATTTGGACCCTCCTTTTTAATAATATTTAGATTTCCTAAGGTTTTTGCTGTTTTTATTTTTAGGGCATTATATTCCATGAAATTACATGAAAATCCAAATTTTCCTAAATCATACTTACTCAATAAATGACCCTTAACATGAACAATGTCATATAAGGAATGGTAACAACTTAAACAGGATGTGTGTGATTTTGGATAGCATCAGGCTTTTAAATGGAGTGATTTTGTCATACGTAGTAAGGTTTCTTGGTAGCCAAAGAGCCATTAGCTTATCAATCTCAATAAGTGTTTTGTTCATGTTTATTTCTGTGATGTCATCCACTATACATCTGATTGTATGATTGTAAGATTGATTAAGTGAGTACCTTAAACTGTAACTCTACCTTCAAAATTAAAAGAGATGTGTGTTACAGTTCAGTGTCACCTAAACATCAATACACATTGGTTATCATTGTACTCTACAGATTGACTGAGAAATATAAACCTGTATTGCTAATATTGCTAAATACAGCAAATTCACTGGCTTAGATCACTTCATGGAGGCGCAGATATGGACCTCATTACAGCTCCCCAGAAAGAGGATATGATGTTGTTGATGTGCAACCGCATACAGGCTGAAGGCTATTAAGTACTGAACACACTAATAAATGCCCTCAAAAGTAAATGCCTTGCAAAGAGGAAAGTGGTGTATCAGACTCTACAAACAAAGCCACTGTGTCTCAGTGTATACTTTTCTACTGGCAGTTATATTTTCTTGAGGTAATTGAAAGGTTTTGTGCGGCAAAAGCAATAAGAGACAGTGACCTGTAGTTAAGGGGTTTTTGATGAGTTTAATAGACTTCAGGAAATTCATCCAGTTTGCAAAACAGACTGGTGCTTATTATTCTTGCAATGCTTTGACACTGTTATCTTGTGGTGAAAGAATAAGGAAGTTTGCAATTAGTGAGCTGTAGTAAGTATATGTACATTGTCACTGCCTTTCAAGAATTGGCTGCAATACACATTAATTTTAAATGAATCGCATCTGCTCTAGTTATCCAAGCTTTACCCAGGAGGTAACTGCAATATACATCATCTGGTCACAAGAATTTCACTTTGCATTCAGACTTAGTTTATGGTAGGAAACCACATGTGAATTACAATTCCATATGTGCCTTTTGACCTTAAGAGTATTGTAAAGAAACAGAAAGCTCAGTCAGTACACAGAGAAATTGGGTTTGTTTCCATTTTGTTGATTTTCGTTGGGGTATCTGCATTTAATTCCGTTCTGTACCTGGTTGACATATAATGCTTATAATTATTCAGCTGGAGTAGGGCAGTTAAAGAAGAATTCGTGTTCTCACTGTTCTGGTATTATGAAACCATCCACCAATTGCATTGTAATGATGATATGTTTTATTCTGTCATAAAAGCTATTAACATGATAACTCAATTGAAGCAAATAAAGAATTTTATTCACGTAATCAGGTGATTTTTTGTGTGTCTCTAATTGAGAGGGAATGTATCTGTTGACATAAGTGGTATATTCTGGAGGTTGAAGATTTTGTAACACAACACCTGCCCGAATCCTTTAGTACTGGCAACCTCTCATACTGCATTCATGCGATTCAAATGTATTTCGTATTGGAGATGGAGCCCCAGTTATTCCCAACAAGTAGGTTTCTTTCAAAATTAATACAACTCCTATACAAGTTTCTAAATCCTCTTGAAAGCAGGTAGAAGCAAAGTGATCTTCACAGACTTTCTTGTGAAAAGCAAATTCAAAAGTCTTCAAGGCCCAACCAGTTCCTATATTATAGAGCCATCAAGCTAATATATTTTCTAGATATCTTTCTGGGTTAGGACTTAAGTATAGTATTCTCCCAGATCCTTTCCTCAAATCGTTGTTGCATTCAAAAGCTTAATAATTCACCATCACCAAGTGGTCTAGGAGGCAGTGGCCTAGATCAGGTAGGATGTCACTCTCATCTAATCAACATGGCTAATTAGGCTCTCTCCTTAAGCTACCTTTCAACAGTATTATCTCAGTCAACTTGCGGAATACAATTGAAATCAAGGTGTCCTAGGAAAGTGACATTGAGCTCTTATATACATGTTTTTTGTTTATTTTGATGGTAGAGTTACACTTTAAAACAACTTTGCGGTTTCATCGAATGTCTACTGCATTAGATTCACAATACCCTAGCAGCATTGATTATGGATAAATGTCCTTTTACCACGTTATACTATTAGATGCATTTATCAGAAAAAAAAACTCTTTTTGAATGATATCTTACAATATGGCTGGGCGGAGCTTTGGCCAATCAATACCAAGGAGGTACCCATAAAATTGCCTATTGTATCTATGATACTTAAGACAAAAACCTGCAAATTAAGCATTGCTTTACAAAATATTTCAATGAGAGTTATAGTTTTATTTCAATGAGAGAGATATTTTCCAAACGTTGCTTTAGCATGAAAGATTCCTCGAAAATTGGCAAACTGCTATGGCCGTGCATTAATGGGATAACGAACACTCATGCGTTCGAGTTGCTTTACGCAATATAAGGCATTGATGACATGCTGGTTATATAGTAATATTTGATTCACACAAAATGCCCGATAAGTATTAAACCCAATTTAGACAGCGGAGGCCTTTGATGTACGTCACGAGGCACTGATCATTTGTCAGATCCAAACTGCAATATAAAGCCTAAACAGTCTGTGGCTCTTACAGGGCGAAACGTACCATTTTGATGAAATCTTGCTTGCAAAAGCATAAGCGGATAAATATTTGAAGGAGAAATGTTACTCAGAACATTACCTACAACTCTCCTTCAAATGTTTTGTAAACGCTAAAGAACTAGACAGTATATTTTGGACTGGTGAATCTTATCACACTTCATTAATAAAGAACACAAAGAATCCACTTTAGAACACTGTGGTAAAATTCTACACAGACTGGTACGTACTGACCAAAATGTAAGTGTCAACCAGCCCGCCTTTCCAGTCTATTTGGGGAGACCGCAGCTTCATAGCATCAATCTGTTCAAGAGTAATTTTATCTTTGTGTATGGTTATAATATTTGTTCTGACTAAAAGTTTGAAAAACTGTGATACCCTTCCCTTCGTATTGATCTTTCTCCTACATTTGAGAAATTCGAAGGTCCCCTATACATAATTGTGGGTAGGTGCTCCGCTTTTGGCACGTTATTATCATCACAATAATCGATTTGATCTAACCGGAGGATTCACGACTTTACCTTTCATATTGTCCATTTTAAGACGTAATATAGCGGTATATTAAGCCAGTTGTGTGTGCTTTTGGCACGTTACCATTATTATTATAATGATCTATTTGATCTATAAACCGGGAGACGCACGATCTTTCTTTTTCTATTGTCCATCTTAAGACGTAATATAGCGGTATATTAAGCCAGTATTGTGTGCTTTTGGCACGTTATTACTATGATAACGATCACTTGGTATTTGATCTATAAACCGGGAGACGCACTATCTTTCTTTTCCTATTGTCCATCTTAAGACGCAATATAGCGGCATATCAAGCCAGTGCACTGTGCTTTTGGCACGTTCCTGTGTTTAAGAAAGTGTGACCTTCAAGGATAGTGACAGATTAGTTTGAATATTAACCTTCCAATGCTAATGCTACTTTCATCCAAAGCACAAGAAAACAAATATTTTTGAAAACCATTAAAACCCTGTCATGTTAGTATTCGTTGGATGGCTCTTGCCGAGCGCTCTCATATGAGTACCCATATGCCAGGGTTTGTCATTTTTCAGTTGCTTTTGCATCTTTTTGTATTGGTCCAATAAGTAACCAGCAGCATAAGGGTTAAGCGGTTATGCACTCATACATTAGTTGAGATACACTCTACAGAATCATGCCGAAGACGAAACAATGATACACGTCCATATGAACATCGTTATATTTTACACAATCCTGTTAGTGAATGTCATAAAGTAAACAACTGTTTTGACCCACGTTTAAACATTTATACTAAGAAATGAACAATGAGATACTCCATGGGTTGTAGAATGATATGCTCCATGGGTAGTACAATGAGATACTCAATGAGATGAAAAATGAGAAACTCCATGGGTTGTACAATGAGATACTCAATGAGATTAAAATTGAGAAACATCATGGGTTGTACAATGAGATATTCCATGAGGTAAAATTTGAGAAACTCCATGGGTTGAACAATGAGCAACTCCATAGGTTGAACAATGAGAAACTCCAAGGGTTGAACAATGAGAAACTCCTTGTGTTAAACAATGAGAAAACTTCAAGGGTTGAGCAATGAGAAACTCCATGGGTTGAACAATGAGAAACTCCTTGTGTTAAACAATGAGAAAACTTCAAGGGTTGAGCAATGCGAAACTCCTTGTGCTAAACAATGAGAAAACTTCAAGGGTTGAGCAATGCGAAACACCTTGTGTTAAACAATGAGAAACTCCATGGGTTGAATATCAGAGTGAGTTGAAGTGTTCATAACTGATACAAATGTCACCTCAGAGAGTCAATCAACTCCGTACTAATACTAAAGAATTTCTATTCTACTAGAAGGACAACGAAATCTGCGCTAGTGTACAGGGATGCACAATTAATCTTTTTCCTTTTGTCCATCTTAAGAAGTGTGTGGAGTGAACTTACCTCTAGGTGGGATTAAGTGAGTCCGTGTGCGCCTAGTTGTTGTTGTCGACTAGTTCATAACTTGCTGTGCTGCCCCGCTCAGCCATGTAGTGTGAAATGAGAGGCGAAGGGCGACACATCCATGGTATATGCTGCTGATGCGTCGTCGTCGTCACAGTACTACTCACCTACGCACAAACTATCCTCTCTCCCTCCCTCTCTCAGAACATCACTCTACTGCCTTACCACCTACCTACCCATCTACCTGCTGCCCGGCGCTTCCCCGACAGCCAATAGCACCGACGGACCACGTGACCAGCAGAATACACCCCCACAAGCGGTATTGTTAACACCCACAACAGCTAACTAACACTGGCCGCCGCCCTTAACATATCCACATAGGACGTCTTCACATGGGTTGAGAAACGTGAAAAGTAAAATAAATAAACAGTATATTTGAAAGAAGATCAGTGAAGTTTTCTCATCTTCTTCTTATATATTCATAATTCAAAACTCACTCATAAATTGTCTGACAATGTCAGATGGAAATTGGTTAAATCACCGGCATACTATTTGTGCGCTCCGGTTGTAAAATCAGTTAAATCGTGCACCATAATCCTGCTTCCCGCAATGAAGGCGCACAGGGGTTATGAGGAACCAGAGTACAGGATGCCCACCTCCACGGGTAGAGTATACCTGTAATAGGAGCCACGCCCTGACCCTTAGTTCACAGCAATAATCAATATTTAAGACTAACGGCAATGGTCCGAGCAATTGATCTCTTCCCGCGGTGAATATCTCCTCCCCCGCAGTGTCCGCAGCCAACTTCTCGCTATGGGGGTGGGAGGTTGCCCCACAAAGTGAAATCTAAGATAAGTTTGTGCGACGTTGCGAGAAGGTTAATGTCATCATATATATATATATATATATATATATATATATATATATATATATATATATATATATATATATATATATATATATAAATGTATATATATATATATATATATATATATATATATATATATATATATATATATATATATATATATATATATATATATATATATATATATATATATATATATATATATATATATATAAACACGTGTATGTATGTATGTATGTATGTATGTATGTATGTATGTATGTATGTATGTATGTATGTATGATTATGTGTGTCTGCATAAAAATACAACTTGTTGAATAAGTCGCGTCATTTTCATCATTTTCGATAATGCTCAGATACCACACATGCACAGTTTGAAAGGCCTCTTAGATTGCAAATGACGAAAAGTGGGTTGATCAGAAATACACTTTTGGCGGTAAGGACACTCACCTTTGTGCTGATTGCAGGGACTGTCAAGTTCATGTACGTCCACGAGTGAACAATGCCCGGGGGGGGGGGGGGGGGCACTTGGGTATTAAGGGCGGCGCATACGCTCGTTATCAAAATTAAAAAATACCCCAATTATTCATTCGTGTTGTAATCACAAATTGTTCGTAGTCTATAATCAAATAGGTCGTGGAGTGAATACTAAATTTGTGGTAAAGGGAATCATTCTCAACTGTATTTAAAGATCGATCTTCGCCTTCATTAAAAAATGCATGGTGAAATCGTCTTCCTTTATCGACAGATGAAATTGCCCATACAGTCTTTGACATTATTTGGCATCCTATTTACTTATCAATTATTGGAATAAATGCTCAATCTTATTTAATTATCATCATCGTGTAAATATTGCACCTGGCAACATACCATGTCCACGTGTGTTGTTATGCCACGTAGACTCTTTTAGCCTGTAGTGGCCAAAAATGGCCATACTATTCGTGTGATCTTTCTCGGACAATTACAATAGCATATAAAGGCACATATTTGAAAAGGAAATGTTGATGAGGACGTAACAGGAAACGTTCATACTCTCAGTTAGGGAAAACATACTTTATTCCTTAGTTCCTTTATATCAAAGGTAGCCTTCCAACACGCGACAGAATAAAGGAATCTTCGGCATTGATGGGTTAAAATCAATGTCGTATCTTCTTCTAAGTACGAACCTCTAGGTACGACTAAATGAAAGAAATATGTTGGCGTTTTGCAGGCAACGTATTGTTTTTTTCTCCCTACCGTCCACCCACTCACCGTGCGTGTTAGGTTCCAGGTGTTTTGTACTAGGAGGTCATTTTCAGGGCGGTGCACGTGCTGTGATTAAATGCCTTAGTCTGGTGCTTTTACACTATCTTGTTCCACTGTGTTGATGTTTATAAGACCCCATAGATTGACACCAAGACCCAACTATATCAATATTCCTTATTCACGACTATAATAAGCAATACAATACAATTTTCGTTGGTCGTTACGTGCATTCAGCATGTGGGCGTATAAACTCTCACACCTATATGTAGCTGACCACTTTGTTTTGAATATATATATATATATATATATATATATATATATATATATATATATATATATATATATATATATATATATATATATATATATATATATATATATATATATACATAAATATATATATATATATATATATATATATATATATATATATATATATATATATATATATATATATATATATATATATATATATATATATATATATATATATATATATATATATATATATATATATATATATATATATATATATATATATATATATATATATATATGAAAATGGATATCCAATAACATTTAACGGCTTCTCCCTGTATCCTAGTTCTATCGAATGAATAGCCAATGCGATGTTACGGATTCGCATAGGGAGGGCCGGCCCCGATAGAACGGTGGTCTACGACGTTGCAACTGACTGCTCCTTGTTTCAAACAACTGCTCGGATTCGAGTGCACTGCGTGGCTGGCAGGAAAGTTGACATTGGCCTGGTGTTTACGGCGGTGTGTTTTCCTCGGACAGCCCCGCTTCATCGGCCATCAGAAACTGATTATTTACATTTGAGTCTCATCGGTTGATAACGTGACGATAAATGAAATTACGCATTCATTTCCCAGCGGGATCACCTTATCATAAGCCTGGCCTAAGCAGGCCTACTTACTGTAAGCCATACTATCTTAATAACACACGGCCAGCAATACGTCTCTTCGGTATTTAATAATACATTAGTGACAGCTCCTAGGGACCAGTTTGGAGATCTAACATATAATCCCACATAAAGGAATACCTAAACGAGAACATATCAGTTCGCAGTACATCTTTCGCTTATTTAGAATGTTCACTAATGCTAAATATTATGGTTCATGTTTCATGTAATCTTTTACTATGAAAGTTATGCATTATCATGGAAAGGGTAGTGTTTTATTGATTACTCCACGATTATGTAGTTATAGGTTCATAAATAAAATGCATGTTTTCCAGGTGCACCTCTCTCTCTCTCTCTCTCTCTCTCTCTCTCTCTCTCTCTCTCTCTCTCTCTCTCTCTCTCTCTCTCTCTCTCTCTCTCTCTCTCTCTCTCTGTATATATCTAATATATATATATATATATATATATATATATATATATATATATATATATATATATATATATATATATATATATATATATATATATATATATATATATATATATATATATATATATATACATATATATATATATACATATATATATATATATACATATATATATATATATATATATATATATATATATATATATATATATATATATATATATATATATATATATTTATATATATATATGTATACATGCATATATATGTGTGTGTGTGTGTGTGTGTGTGTGTGTGTGTGTGTGTGTGTGTGTGTGTGTGTTTCGGCTCTGAAATATCAAAAATGTCGATTCGGTTATTCTGTCTCATATATCTGTCTTATGAAATCAGTCATTTAATTGAGGCCTTTGAGGTAGATGCGTTATTCGAGTTGACGAGTGGGTGTTTATGTAGTAAGACCGACCTACAGGTAATTACCTGTGACAATTATCTCGCGATCGTCAGATGTCGCCCCTAGATCCAGTGCGTTATAATAAGGCTTACCTGTGTCCTATTAAAGCGTCTTTGATTAGCTCTCAGTTACAAAAGAGTGGGGGTTCTGTGAAAGATATCCTATTCGTTGCTTATTAATTCAAATGGCGTTGATATCGGGTGTGCCGAGAATGGCCTACACGTCTAGGTAGGTCTACGACTGTTTTGTTTGTTTGTTCATTTGTTTGTTTATCTGTTTTGTTTGTTTGGTGGGATTCGTGTCGCTTTCATCAGCTTAGTTCCTATCGCGCCGAGATAGAAACCCTCGACCACGAAGATCGAGAAACCCTTTTTAACGAATAGTTACACTAAGGTCTGTCTGTTGAAATGTCATTTACCTAGCAACTTGTCAATTTTAAGAATATTTAGTTTTACTTGTTTCTGATAGTTAATATATGTGCCTTTTGTCTCTGATAGTTAATAATGTGTGTCTTCTATTTATGATAGTTGAATAATCGTGCCCTCTTATACTAGTATAGGCATAAGGCAAACTCAACAGCAGTAATGTAGAATATTATGAACATTAATTGTGCGTCATGCATTCTAAATTATCAGGAAAATCGAACCGTACTCTGTGTAAATTTAGTTTGCAGTATTATATATATATATATATATATATATATATATATATATATATATATATATATATATATATATATATATATATATATATATATATATATACATGTATGTATGTTTGTATGTATGTATTTTCTGTGTGTATTAACAAAAAGAGCCGTTGGAATTTCCCTACTTCTATCATAATGTTAACAATAGGCAAGTTAGTAGTACCCCGGGCTGGCTGAATACTAAGCCTTTGTTGCATGAACATAGTCACGATTTGAACCTACTTTCATATTATCTTTAAGTGCTTAATTGCCATTGAGTACATGTATATTCGCCGTCCCCGTTCATCGATTCGATGAAATATCATACGAAAAACAAAATGACCTTATAATGGTGATAACGATGTCCGTGTTGATTTTTTGATGTAATGTTAGTTGTGATGACCTCACATTGAGTGCTGTGTCAACACGATGAACAACTCACGTTCATTACTCACGGAAATTACACGTTCTGTATCCCACTAAATCATCAGTGTGTGTGTCTGATCTTTTACTGTGTGTTTATTTACAAGTTCATTAAACGAGTTTAATCTGCAGAGATCTATAAAGACGCCCTCCAACGTGTGGTTTACGGTAATTTTATTACCGTTCTATCCCAAATACAATTCACAACACGTGTGACCACAAAAATGAATTCCTATAGCTAAACATTAAACTGATAATGGAAGTATTGACTGGGGCGATAGTGTACGCATTGATTCCTTTTTGTGTTGTTTTATTATTAAATCACCTTTCTTGTGCTGCTTTTTGTAACTATGGGGTTCACCTTGGTGCTATATGCGTTACGATATCGCGCACCTGAACGCCCCATGGGAATACAGGTAGAATCATTTCCCAAGTACTGGGCTTTTCTTTCTTCTCGTAATGAGACCGAACATGTTAAAGGGTACTTAAGTCTGGAGCAAACAAACAAACAAATGGATAGGTAAATAGACAAATAAACAAACATACACATATGCTCATTAGCAGACAAGCCTGTCAACATTTACCTGTGTTAAAAATAGCCGCAAACCTTTTAGAACATCATGAATGCATCTGATTACCGAGCAATCCTTTTATCGTTAGTTATAAGAATGCAATTAATCAAAATGACTGAAGGTGTCTAATAGGGAAACAGTGGATGGGATCGAGTCAGTCCATAGAGTGTAAAAGACTAAATACCCATTACCGACCTGAAAAACTCACCACTCTAAATCACAAATTAAATACCAGTGATTTTGATAATCAGAAGATTGATGAGATACTAGTACTCAATGAATTAGCTGAGATGCTCATAAAAGTTGGTTATACCTGGGTCGAGATACCAGGAACATAGTAAGCCGTTCTGGAATAGAGAGTTAAATAATATTCAAAAAACGAAAATCCGTGCATATTGTATTGTATTGTATCATTTATTAACTGCACTTCAGGGTACAAAAGGATACAGAACACTAGCATATAGATAAATTAATATAAATATAACTGTGAAACGTATATAATACATAATGACATATCTGTCTAGTGATACAACAGCATATGCTATATGAGGAGCATGAAAATAGACAAAAAACAGTGGTACATGGCAACTTCCGATTTGAACTATCCTAGCAGGTAGGCTATTCACATTAGCCCTAACCCGCAACACACCACATCTCGATATGTTCAAATTGGAGTGATAGGACATAAGTATGCACTGCCCAGAAATAGGGCTAGAAAGGAAAAGGTGGACTGCAGGGCGTGGGTTGAGGCGGGGGGTTAGAAGGGTGCATACGGGCACCTAAACTAAGAAGTGGGTAGTGTAAACGGGACACATCTCGTACCAGAGTGTTTCTAGGTGGTAACCAGCCGAAAAAAGGTCTAAAGTAGTAGTTACCAGAGTAGAGGGAGAGAGAGGAAACGGGTTTAGAGTTTTACAGCAAAAGATATCAGAGCAAGGGGACCAGGCCCGGGGGACGCCTGTCTTCACTCATCTACATTTAGCCGACTCCTATCCTGGTGCTACATATGTTCCTATACATCCCGAAAATGGAATGTCCAGTTATATACCAAATTCCCAACATATATTCCTCACTCATGCCAGTAATTTCTCCACCAATGGCCCAGTAAAAAACTTTCTCTGGGTTCTCAGCACAGAAATCCTCCAGCATAGGGTCATATTCATACAGGCGGGCATACATTAATCTGCGCTCTTGCTCATGCATAGGGCACTGCATGACCATATGATAAACATTTTCGACCAGATACATATCACAGTTTGAGCAGGCTCTATTACTATGACTCATACCCTTCAGTCTTGGGTCATCGCACTTCAGAAAGCTTGCATGGCATATCAATTTCGCCATATTTTCACACATCCTGATCAAAAATGGGTTATGGTCTGCTAGCTTCCACCATGCCATGTATCTGGTATGTCCCATAGCACCATACAATAGGTCATTATCTTTATGTACAATCTTCGATGCATCCCAGTATACATCTTCTAGTAACCAGGCTTTCTCCCAGACCTTCTTGGCCCAGGCTTTTTTCCCACAAATATCCAAGTTACCTTCTATCATATCAACTACAACGTTAAGTAACCCAAACCTCTTTGCATCAGATAACATGTTAAATGTCGGACTCCTGTGTACATTATCCGTTACACCATTAACTTGAAAGTCACGGGAGCGTCTACAAAACATTTTCCTTATGATGTTATCCTCTTTGAGTCTTAGAATTGACAAGATAAACAGCAGTTTCTTTACCATTATAAAGGTTGTCACCCTGACCCATCCTAGACCGAAAAAACTACTGCTCCTCGGTGATCTGGGAGGGAACCTTTGGAGCCTACGCCCAGTGTAAATCTGAAAGTCTATTAGCGCGTCATAGTCATGCGCGGAGATATGCCATATGTCACTCCCAAAAGTTAATATTGGAATTATAATAGCCCAGTAAATAATGTTACAGGTCTTCATTGTCAGACCATTCTTCCTAATTCCAAGACCTGCTGTGGCATTAAGTGCCCTTCTGGCCTTAGCAATCTTTTCCGTCACCTGAGAGTCATCATCACTAAAGATCATAGACTTAACCCCCACGTGGTCATAATTAGGCTTCTCTGGTACTCTATCTTTCCCTAGACAAAATACCCTATCCGCAGAGTTCCTATAATACTGCTTCTTCCCCTCCCCATATACAAGAACAGCTGACTTCTTGGCATTAAAGCCAAATCTCCACTTATTACCGTATTTGCCGACAATATCTAATACCTTATCTGACTTTGGCTTACTCAGACATGCCGTCGCAATGTCATCAGCATAGCTCGGTGGACAGGTAGGTATATTATGGACACCGCAACAAAGACCTGACTCTTGCAGGGATACTATCAGGGCATTCACGAAGGCAGTATACTTTATCAATGAGAGAAAACCGCCTTGATGAATGCCACACAGCATCCCATACCAATCTGACGCTACACTGGAACCCATTGTATGCCCGATATAAGAGGCGCCAGGCACGCCCTTTTACACCCATTTCGTATAACTTATAGAATAGCCCATCGGTCCAGACCGTGTCAAATGCCTTGGAGACGTCAAAATATGTCACAAAGACATTCCTATTAGTCTCCAAGGCATGTGACACAGTCTCTTTAAGAAGGAAGGCGGTATGCACACAGGACTGTCCCTTCCTGCACGCACCCTGTAGGCCAGAAATTACACCCTCATTGACCCACCATTTTTCCATTCGGTTCCAAATTAGCATTTCAAAGATCTTATTGAAATTGGTCAGCAGGGTAATCCCGCGATAATTGTTAACGTCTAGTTGACATGTATTTTTACCCTTATATAGTGGAACCTGAATACCTCGCCTAAAATTGATAGGGATATATTCAAGTTCCACTACATAGTTGTAAATCAGGGTGAGGGCGTATACAAGAGTGTAACCACCATATTTGATCTGCTCTGACGAGACATTGTCATATCCGTATGCCTTTCTACAGTGTAACTTGTCAATAGCACATTGCACATCCCTAACTGTAAATGGCTCATTCAGGAATTGGTCTGAGTCGTCTAAACAATTATAAGACCTGACTTTACCGCTAACTTCCTTAAAGTGTGCATCATCAAAATTAGGACTGTCCTTAGGTTGACATAGTTTAGAGAAGTGCTGCCTCCATGTCTCTAGGATATCATCAGCAGAGTACACAACTTTCCCAGCTTGATTCCTAATAGCATGTACGCTAGATATAACCCCACCTCTACTACGTTTAACCATCTTCCAAAAGATACCCTTATCAATCTCAGAAGCATGGATAGCGTTTACAATCTGATCATTTTCATAGGATTTACTGACTTTCCTCAACTCCCGACTGAAAGCTTTCTTTGCCAGATTATGGTTAATCCAAGTCACGTCATCATGTGCCCTAGGCCTACCGTGGGACTTCCAGATATTAAATTTCACAACCTTATCACGCTTCAATTCTGTGAGTTTCTTATTCCAGAAAGGTTTTGTATTACGCCGAGGTTTGGTGGAAGGAATGTTATCAGCTTCCTTACACAGAATCTCGCAGATAGAGTCTAAAATGTCATCAATATCGCCCGGAGCACAGATACCTTGTTCGAGCCCTGGAATTAAATCTGCCAATAAATGCTCAACAGGTTGGGTATACAGTCTAGCAATGTCTGCATCAGATACTTTAGACCATTGCCTAATACGCTTCCTTTCAATTTTACACGCAAGTGGCCTAATCAACTCGACATCCAAGACCATGTGGACAGACTCATGATCAGAGGTATTAAGTATATCACAGTCACTGACCTTGCATGATTCTACAAATTCCTTTAGTATACCCGGAATCATGATATAGTCGATAGCTGAGGATCCAGTGGGCCCCCGGTAGGTATCCACCGGACCCTCAGCTCCCAAGTCCAAGTTACACGCCTACAGGTTGTGTTTCTCAGCTAACGTATGAAAAGCACGGCCCTGTTTAGATGGTTTCTTATAGCCCCTCGGCCCCCCTAAAGTACCAAGGTCCCCATTGAAGTCCCCACCTACAATACACAATGACCCATCTTCCCTAGAGGAGATTACTTCATCGAGCTCATCTATCACAACTGAATAGTCTTCTGGTGAGCCAACAGAGGGGAGGTACACAGATAATATATTCAGGACCCCACCGGCCTTAGTTTGTAGCCTGATCCCACAAATTCTATCACAGATGATATCTTTAATCTCAGAAACACCAGTGAGACAGTCCTTCCATATAATAGCCACACCCCCTTGCCCACGACTAGTACCATAGTTCTCAGAACTAGCGAACCTACTGGAGTGCGCACAAATATTTATACTCCCGCTAATCTCGCTTAGCCTACACAACCTGTTCTCGTGCAGCCAGTGCTCGTTTAGCAGAATTATATCATTGCATTTAAGCAACTCTCTTGCGTACGGGACGGCACTATTAAAACCCCTCATATTCCAAGTGGCGATTTTTAACTTTTGGTGCATTTAGAAGTTTCGGGTGGATAGCATATTCATTGACATTCATAGCGATAACAAGTTGAGACACAACAAACCAAAATATATCGGCAGGGAGGGAGTTGTCACATCCGCAGAGTGTCCTACAAGTAGAGCATTCCTCTAAGAAGAAAGGGCCGGGCATACAAAGGACACAACAGTGCCAAACATTAGACAAGAAAGAGGACTCCCCATGGATGTGACACCACCCACCTACATCCCTAGAAGGAAAAGTCGGCCTGCATCCATTCTGCCCATTCGTAGAGTCAGTCGAGGCAACGCGAAGATATAGAGTTGAATCATCACGTAGTATGCAGCTCCTAGTCCTAGGGAATAGGTCCATATTGCCGTTGACATGGTCTGTTCGTAGGATAGCCTCAGTAGCGAGCCATGCCACCATGATTACATGTAACGAAAGAGAAGATGCAATAAGCACAGAGTGAGGCATTACGGTATACACAGGTACATAATCCATAAATAGGGCCATTACAAGTGGACCACCGTCCGGCGCCAAAAACAACCCGTCAGCGCAAACGATCCATGGGGAAGGATCGCAACGCAAATAGGATCCCACTAAATCTCTCACGTATTGACTGAATATAAGCGATATACCAATAAATACGCACATATTGGTACAGGCTACGTATGTATACTCTAGAGCACAAAATGTTCTACCAAAATCAACAAAGCGGGGCCAGTAAGAGCAACTCAAAGGTCCACACGGGGTAGCGATGTATCTGCAGGTGTTGGCTAGAATTACATATATGTAGTCGCCGGTCCAATACCTGAGACTCAGTATAACATAGAAATATATTACATAGCCTGGTACCCACCATTGGAAAGGGCCCATCAGCGCGACCAATACAACCACATCTGGGCCACGGCTGCCGGTCGACGAGGCTTCTGTCTGTCTCCGTTTGGAATAGAGCATGGGGGCTTCGCCTGTTATATAGCCGTGTTCAAGAATCAATGCCGCCCAGATAGAGCATCCAGAATTCTCCGACCGGCCGCCGTGCACACCGCAGATCTGGAAAATATCATAAGCAATTACTTTAGAGAGCATCCGGAGAGAAATATGCATACTCGCAGCCCGTATCACATAGGCCGGGAGACACCTTACAGAAGCATGGGAATATAAAGTGTATTGAGTGCACTCAGGGCCTGCATCGCAACCATAGCAAGGAAACCCTATCCAATAGCTATCGCACGCGACCAGGACGGTGCTCAAAGAGAACAGGGTATCGAACATTTGCGAGACCGAAGTATACTGCACACAAACCATTAATACATACATACATACTAGGCAACAGGGGGCGTGGTCGTCAGACAGGGTGTGAGTATGCCTACTGTGACATGCCGCTGTGGCATCATTATATGTACCATGTTGTACGTCAGAGTGTAGAGGGGTGGGTATCCCGTCCGGAGTACCACTGTCAGACGACCACACCCACATTGTGCCTGTAAAACATAAGAGACATAAGTAATTATCACCATCCAATAAAGGGTTATCATAATACAACTACAACAGCACATACGTGCAGACCTCTCACGCAACATGTTAAGCGAGTCTGCCAGGACCCTGTCCCAGCTTAGCCAGATGTCATCCTGAGGGGAGTACAGACCGCTGCCGTCGCCCCGACGGACCACCCCATGGCCGGCCGCGTACACGTCCCACATCTCCAGGATCTGCGGAGTGTGATGGCAGAGCATCATGTCGGGAGTTAGCAGCTGCACCTGCCACAGGACGCCCGTCGGGACACCACAGCATCCACACTCCTGAAATAGACAAGAAAGATGAAAAGACCCCGGGATAAAGACGATGCTGCGTATATTACCTTCAACGTGACAAAGAAAAGCTTCAATAAGAGTCGTATCTAAAGAAGAGTAGATGTAGTAAGATGCCGGAAGTCTCAGCCATAAAGGAGGTTGATGGCAGCCTAGTGCATCATAGTGATAGTGTACTCGATGTCTGGATACTTTGGATATGTCATTTCAGAAAAATAAGTATTCCAAAGTCCTCACCCTCATATGATGTGATTCGTGTGTAAATGACTTCGTTGAATATATGGCGGGGGAGAAAGACATAGACCTTTTCCTACGAGATGAAATACCTATTGAGGAAATGCAAAAGGCAATAAAGAAACTTCACAAGAAAAAAGTACCTGGTCATGACTGTGTTACTAGTGAACAGTCGTGAAATATGTCGATTTGCCCCTAGCTCTTACTCCAGTCTTTTCATTGCATGCATTTTTCTCGAACATATACAAGAAAACTTTAAAAAGAGTGATTCACATACCCCTACAAAAGGGCAAGATCTCCTGCAGTCTTGACCAAAACAGGCCAGCATGCTTTAATAAGCTTCTTGAGATACTTGTTTGGTGGAGACTGGGGGCGGTGGCATAAAACGGTGTAATTTCAGTATGTCAATGGGCATGTTGGAAAGGTTTTTGCGCACCTGCAATCTGCCTACCCTTTACAAAGAGACGTATCTACGTCGAAGCAGGAGGGCAATATATACTATGTGACATACTTAGACGTAGCCAAGACTTTTGACTCAGTTTGGATGGGGCATGTTTTACCGTACAGCGGGGCGGACCTGGAGACTTCTCAGGCTAGATTAACCAGACTTAATTAGTAGGGTACATGTGGGCTCTAGAGTACCGCAACGGTACACCATGACATACGGGGTACATCAGGGACAGTATTCATCATTACTTCATCACTATATACTAGGGGAGGGGGATCCACCATGGCCCAGTGGTTATCGTGTGTGGCTCCCATTAGCATGAGTTCACATGCAGAGAAATTCGAAATGGTTGATGCTATGGATATAAAGACAAATAAATGGACAGACAGTGGTTCCTATATATATATATATATATATATATATATATATATATATATATATAAATATATATTCGATTATATCACTTTGGTGAATCCATTGTAATCTATCTAATAACGCTATGCATTCATCGAACGTATTCCATTAATTGAACCTATGTAAGATTAATTAAATAGTTCTTCTTATTATTACTATATTAAAGTTACTGTCTATGTTTAAATATAATTACTTCATGCATATGTTAGAAACCAAACGTGTTACTGTTTTATTTTGTGGAAATACTCTAGAGTAAATTAAGACACAATGC
>OZ012689.1:29102822-29275322 GCA_963942565.1 Maea johnstoni | reverse complement strand
TAGTAATTAGCACCTTCTCGTACATGTACCTTCTCGGCATTGTCACCACAACTTACACTTAAAATAGGCCAATACATAACCTTACTTCAATAGTTTTAAGTCTTAGTGCTTCAGTTTTTTATCTTTAGGATAATTATGGAATTTGAATTTCGTTTTTCGTCACATTTATGCCAATTGTGGCTAATTCGTGACTAGCCAGTTGTAAGTAGTGGAGGAAACCGGAGTACCCGGCGAAAACCACCGCCTAACTCCAAGTCACTGGCAACTTTATCACATGCCCAGGCCGGGATTCGAACCCAGATAATTTATGGAAATCTTTGACATAGAACTTGCATTAAACAAATTGGAAAATGTATAAATAAATAACGAATGATACCTGTTCTTGTTGGCTTTCTCATCGTAATTAAGACATTTACCAAAGGATGCTATTATTTGACACTTAGCTTTATAACATCTTTTCTTTTTTTAAGTTCTCGTGAATTTGTTTTTGCTCCTACGATAAACCAAAAATCATTTCTACTTTGATTTTCCCGAACAATCACGTTTTCTGTTACTGATTTACTTCTTGTAAAGATCTATCACGGGTAACACACCCCTGCTAGATCTAAAATTCATAGACTCAACATAAATGCTTATCTAAATGAAACTTAAAGATATCAAACATTGCTGTCTAAAAAACTGCAATGGATATAGGTGGCTTCCATTATATGGCTGAGTTTAATACAGTTTAGTTAAATATTAACTATTTCGTCCATTAAATGAAATTGTGTTCTTGACATTTTTTATCATATATGTTCCTGATGTCGTCACGAGGTGGGATGTTACGATCAGTTAATGGCAACCAATGCTTTTCGTAATGCGTCTATGGTGTGTGAAGGTCGTTGGTAAGAGACAGATACGGAATTAAGCAATCTCAATGTTAGCATTAAATCGTACTGCTACTTTATTGCTATAGAACTTACATTAAATAGATTGGAAAAAAGATAAATTCAAATGATACATGTTCTTGTGGGACAGAGAATTATCGTAATGAAGACATTTACAAAGGGAGTCCATTACTAGACACTTTACCTTAACATTAAATCTTTTTTTATTTCTCGGAAATGAGACATTTTCTTGTCGCTCCTACAATAAACCGAACATCAACCATTTATATCTTATTTTCATCGAAGCATTGCGCTTTCTGTTTCTAGTTTATTTCTTGTAAAGATCTACAACAGGTTACTCATCGCTTGCTAGATCTAAAATTCATAGACTCTACATAAATGCTACCAAAATCCTTATTTACATCAAACCCAAAGATATCGAGCTTCTCCCCGTCTAATAAAACTGCAATTAATACGTGTACATATAGGTGGCTCGTATTATATGGACCAATTTAATACAATTTCCTTTAATATTAACCATTTCCTCCATTAAATGAAGTTGAGTTCTTGATGTTTTATCATACGTCTTCAAGGCGTTGTCATGATATGGGATATAGATAGAGGTTTATGGACGGAAATGCTCTTCACAATACATCTTAGTCGTGTGCGGTTGTTGGTAAAAGCAAGACACAGACTAGAAATGTTGCAAAGTTTTTCATAGACTTGTTAATACTGTTTTATATTACCTAACACTTTGTTTTGCATGTCATTCTACCATACACAATGTCGCGTCTTTTCAGCATGGACCAATTTGGACGAGACAAAGAGTATCATCTCGTTATCTATAGCATTGAAAGTGGGGAGGAAACTGGAGTACCTAGAGAAAAAATTGACTAACTCCAAATTTCTTGCACCTTCAGCATAATGCCTAGAACCCGGAACATTTGGCAGTCAATTGAGACCGCGCACAGTCGGGGCGCAAAGCGTTCATGGGCTGGGTGATTTATTTGACAAAATAGTACTGAAATCAATCATATCCGTGTATGGAAATCTGAAGAAAGAAAGCTAAAAGGCACACTGCCATTTGGGTAAAATAAGGATGGTTTTCCTTAATGATAAATATAACGAGAACACATAATAGCAGGATATCGACAAACATTAGACATGGGTGAGTGACAAGAAATTATGTTTCACTGGCTGTTTTGTTACGATGTAAAGGCATTAGTGTGCGTGATAGAATTCAAGTTGTAGAGCTTCTGAGGAGGATGAAATATATCACATATTAAAAACAAAAATAGATGTATTGGACAGAAGTAGTAGAGGTAGTTGCGTAGCACACCAGAGAACTATCAAGTTAACACAGTTTACGTACACTGGTGGATCAGACTGGCTGAAGTATATTAAGATAACATAGTTAACTCACAGCTGAGTGAGAGATAACATACGCACGATTATAGGCAGTGTATAGTTTTCCAATGAAGTGTTGTTAGGCCATAGGGGAGAACATCTTTGCGGGGGATAGTGCATGTAATACATACCTTGATATTCTGTAATCATTTTACTTCCATTCTATTTCTTTGGAATTTTCACATCATCATTGGGCAAATGCATATGGTACATTATCATTTTGCCTTTACGTAGAGTCAGTGACTTCTTTACAAATTCAAGCTTCTTTTCAGATAATTACGCTGTTTGGAACACACATGGATTGTCATTAGCAGCTACCTTAGTGTTAATGACAAGTGTGTGCCATGCAGCTTCAAATAAACTATTAATTGACTAAAATGGCCGCTTCCAGTAGCTCCATTTATTGTGTGTAAGGAAGTGTTTAAACAGCAATATGCCTCTCGTATGGAGGATGGCAGTGGTGGAAACTTGGGTTCTAGTAGAAACTATTTGGGCCTATGTTTTATTCATGAATTAATTGTCCTTTAAAATGACACTTTAGAGGGAATGCAACATTTTTTTGAGGATTACACATAGTGTCACTTTTAGGCTAAGTTAGGGGATGGGGTTAATTCTTTGGACTTAGTTTTTTCTCTACCCTGCTGTTTTTTGACAGTTCAACATACACAAAGTCTATTTTGTTCGAAATATCTTATGAGGAGGAATACATTAAGCATCATAAAAGTACCCCCTAGCAGGGGTAAGATTGTGGGGGTAAAACATTGATAACACATGCATAGTGTTTTCTTGCTGTGCTCCTATTAACAATCATGAACCGAGTAACTTCAAATTCCACAATGGGGGGGGGGGGGGAGATCAATGCGTAGGGAGGGATTTAATACTTTTTCCATTTTTTACTCTGTTCAAATCTCATGACCAATTCTTTAGAAATGTTTGTGGAGATTGAGAAAAATGTGTTTCTATCAACTTCCAGATTATATAACTCCTACACAAAGTCAAAATTGGAAAAACATTATGCTCTTTCCTCAGAAATACGCTTGGCTATAACTATGCCAAATTCAAAGCAAATGTGTTAACATTTGATACTCAAATGAATGTTTAAAGCAACCCTGACTTGGTGAAATTTGATATTGAGGAAAGTGTCGAACATTTCCTGCCTATGGCAGCTTCTGTAATAGTTGGTCCCTTACTCTGCTCAGTGACGGCCAGGGAATTCAAAATTGGTCTCAATATGAGGAAAAGTGTATGGGCTTTAACCCATATCAAAGTCTCAAAACGACACTTTATTCCTAAATTAACCTCATAAGCCACCTTAAGCCTCATACCCCTGATGACCCCTTGATGTTTAGTACTGTGTGTTTCTTATTTTCATTTTTAGGTATATTTCTATTCAGTTTATGGCAGGGATGCAATGATTGCTTATTTACAGAATTTCATGAATATCTATCTCTGTTCCAAATTCGTAGACATGTAAGTAGTGCCTTGATGTCATCGAATAGTTTTCCCAAAGACCGGTGTCAGTCCAATAACCAAAGCCCAATTACTTAGTGGCTAGTCCTCTATATTGTACGCGTAACTTTAAATGTTTTCGTGTATCGTTAGTACCTTGGCGCTCTGGATCTCTCTCGTTCAAAGTAAATAACGTAGCGAATATGTAATGTAGGGTCCTATCTAGCTCACTATTTTAGATGATCTCCTTATCAGAGATCTTTTTGGTCAGTGTGGTGTGACAGGTGCCTCACCCTGGCCACTTGTCACTCAAGGCCTGAAGGAAGGGCAGATGCCTCATAAGGTGCTATTATATACTGAGTAGAGTTAATGATGGCATAGAGGTATGGCTTATCATCTTTCTTAGTAAGTGTATGTTACCGTAATAATACGTTCAGGGTGTTATAAACTTTACTATGCATTTTATTAGTAATTTCTATGAGAGTAGGTAATTGTAACTGAGCTTTAATAAAAGGTTTTTATGTAATTTCCTTTTCCTTGTACTCCAAATTCACTCATATTAATGGTATTGTGTCAGTTATCCTATGTGTAACTTCCAGGGAAATCGATCAATTCTATTCATCATATTTGTATTTACTTCTGTTTTCACAGAACAGAATGTGAATGAGATAAATACAAATAAACATGTAAACATGGTTTCTGAGTTTCTAGTCGAAACTCCTGTCCCATTACCCATATGTGTGCCGTTATATCAAATATTACATCCCCGAGAAGGATTTATACATGTTGTATCGAAGTGGGTCCTATTAAGAATCAGGGCACTATTAGGAATCAATTTGGTTTCCTTCCGGTGGAAATGTCATCACAGGATGTAGGATCATGCTATTTCCTTCAGGAATACAGAAAACCTAATTGAGATTTTGTATAATAATTAACGAATTTGGCGGAAGAAGGTAGTGATGTGAAGACCAGGCCACTGATTGAAGGCTGCAATGGCCAAAAATTGACAAGAAACAAAACAAGAAACTGAAATTACGCTCTAACCCTACCTCGGTTTGCCTCTTTCTTACAAATAAGAACTGTTAAGAGTTAATATTTGGTCAGCATGTAACTTCAATGAAATTGAAAAACAATATTGGAAGTCAATGAGTTTACAGAAAAATGTTGTTTGTGTCAATAACAAAAGTCTGAGAACAATATTTTCCGAGCACTCGAGGTGGATATAAGGTGGAGGATCTACTTCAACAAACCATGCAGTCTAAACACAAGGACCTGACCTACCTAACAAAAGGTGGGTCTGGTATAAATTTAAAACATTGTTCTTTATTTGCTGAGAAAACCCTCAATTCCTAATAGGACCCTCTCCTACACACCCAACAGGGATGTCATATTCGTTTTATCATACCGAACAAAATACAAACACAAAAGGGGGTAAAATTGACAAACAACAGCCAGCGATTTTGAAAGTGAATTACATGTACTATTGTCTGCCTTGTTGACCTAGTTTCTCCGGTCGGCAAACTCCGTGGGTATTCGGCCGAGGGGATACATTGGTTTAAACTGCGATGGCTCAGCAGCGCAGTCAAAACCGAAGTACCAGTGTAGGCAAAGCCTATGTATCCTGCTGTTAGGGACCACCGCCTGTTGCAAAAGGAGTTAGTGTAACATGACGATTACTCTATGGTCCTTGACCAACCAGAATCGATAATCTTCATCAGTTCATGTGAGGTATGATAAACACTTAAACAGTATGTTAAGAGTTTTACGGGTTTGGTGTTGAAATATGTGTCTATGTATTCTGTATGTGTATGCTACGTAATTTTCACTAAGGAAAATCTCTAGTGTTATATGTTTCTTTGTGTCTATTTACCATTGTAATGATTAGTAGAGACGTGTGAATTGTGTTTAATTTTCTATGGATTATAACTACATATTGTTGTACTATACTTTCGCTTCGTTGATAAACGATCAATAGATTATTAATTTTACTTTTGTTATCATTATTATTATTATTATTATTATTACTATTATAATTATTATTATTAGTATCATCATTATTATTATTATTATTGGTTGCTACATATTTCATCTTTTTCGTGGAAAATTTCTGTAGTGTATACCATGTGTGAGCACAGTAGATAAAGAAACAGTACAAAAATATATTACAACTGGCTAGTTAAATTTAGCCTTAAATTTCCATTCCATTCCGTACATATGAAACACAATAACATGCATATAAGCTGCGGAACCTCTGTTTATTCATCGAAATACATTTCTTTGTCGGAAGCGCCAATGTGTACAACGTTGAGAGACAGGCACTCAATCATACAGTTTGGATTATTGAAGCTAAATTTGTCAAGGAACTCCACATTATTATCGTAGGCTACGTAAACCAAATATACATATTTCAGGAACGCTTTGTTGGTAAACCCTTGAGAATAAATTGGTTTAGATTTTAAAAAGACTTCAATTGAAACAAACGCATTATATGAAGAATACAGGCCGCAGCAAAATATCGATGAAAAGCGGGTTTATGATATAGATAGAATGCAATGTACACATTGTTATTGGTGATACAGCAGTCGTCTGCTTACGAGGATCATTTGGCGTTATTGCTGCCATTATGACCTACTTTACACATACTGCGAAATAAAAAATGCATGTCTTATTCCTATAAAAATGTTTTTACAATAGAAATTTAATTGATTTCAATATCTCACCAGTGTTGCTCAGAAGCCTTTATTTGGAGTTTCTTGATTTCGCGAATACCACCCACTCGTTTAATTTGCCAATTCTAAACTTTCGCTAATATTAATTGTTTCATGGTGTATGAATGCGCGTGAATAGAAACAATTCCCATGCGTCCTCATCTAGAGATACTTTGTATAGCCTTTAGAGGAAGAAGTTTTCAAACCATGCATTTTTCTGTGGTGCTGAGACAACAGTGACGCTGACGAAGGGGTGGTTGGTCTTCATCAGGTAACGCTGAAAGTAAATGTATGACAAAATTAAAGATGGAATAAGTATTTCAATACAGAATACAAGTATCAGTATCGAAATAAGATTGCAAAAGTTAACAAGTGATAAGGAATGAACAAGACCACAATGTTAAATAAGCAGTTCATATTAATCCTAATAAAATCGATTGAAGTATTTGAATGACAAGATAAGGCTTCACTGGCACTACATATTTAGATAGGAGGGCACAGATTGTACATACACAAGTACTGTTAGCATTTGAATACGATGATAAAACCATAAGGTTATTAAAACCCTAACAAGATGACAACATTTCACCAGCTTTGGATCCCAGGTAATAAATATATATCAGAACGAACTGAGTACAGGCACTAAGTACTTATATCAATAAGACGATGGAATTTCATCGGACGCAAGAACCTTTCTGCGGAACCTGCCTATACTTCTTTATAAACAATACTCATCTAAGTAAATAGTTTTTACGGGAGAAAAGGAACCAAAACTAGACAGCTTTCTAACGCGCGTCGAACCGAGCCTAGGATATAATGGTGAGAGTATATCTATATATAATTTGCCCTTTCGAAAAGGGCAAAGTCATGGGCGGGGAAATTTTGAAATGCATATGTCCAGGCTAAATCTAAGTTTGCCTTTTGCTCTTACTACATGTTATATAGTTTCGAGAATTACTCCACATTCGTTTTTCCCGATTTTCAGTTCTCTGCCTATAGACTAAAAAAAGCCTTTGTTGCATGAAATATTCCCTATGTGAGCTGATCTTTCATAAGTTTTATTTTTTCCAATTTCATTTCACTTCTTGTTTTCATTTTTTTTCTCTTTTTCAAGTATTTTTTTCTTTCATTTTTTTAATTTCACAAGGCCAAAACGCGAAAACACATACTTAGTTTCGTCCCAGGAAAGGCTGATGAGTTGACAGGCTCTACTGAGCGATCTTTCTCAGATACGCTTACAGCCGGCAATGTACGTTCACAATAAAAAAGAATAAATTGCTCGCCATTCTGTGGGTCAATTTTAATGCAATTTAGATCGTTAGAACCGCAACAATCTATTCCATTTGACTATATTCGCTTGAAAATCGGTTGCAAAATGTAGATTTTGCGACAGCTTGAAATTGTAATAATGTGTATGCCATTTAGTTTAGGTCAATCTATGCTATCTCTTGGTCAGAACTAGTCGTGTAGCAATCCAACCGGAAGACGGTATCGTCGCCCTGGCAGAGTGCCTCTGTGGAGCGATTCATAGTCATGGGCGCTGATACGCCCATGAAATAAAATTTATTTCAATAAAAAGGGTTAATACATGTATAGCCGAAATATGACATAAATAAGTATCTGGTGTTTAGTCAATTCCAATGTATATTTATCTAAATGTGTTTTTTTCTTTAATTCCCAAGGTCAAACTTAAAGTGTAATCCACTAAAACGCCTTTTTTATACCTCCTGGATATAGAGGATAAAACAATGTTGAATGTTGACACATATGATAACATACAGAGTGAGATTAGTTAAGATTTGGGCTACTACAGACAGAATACATGTAAGTTCCCTGGTGTATGATCCAGTACTATATCTCTTCTGCTTTTACCTTAATATACTAAATGCCAACGAGCTCCTAAAACTCTCTAATCCACCTTCCACCTTTACCGTATTAGCATGAGTGGGGCTGTTTCTTTACCACCAAGTAGGTACGCAACAAGAAGACCTTCCACTGGGAGTAGATCATCAGGCAGTAGTTCATAACTAGCACACACACTCTCGCTTTCCCTTTTCCCTTCCCATCTTCAATATCTAGAACAAACATACCATTCGGGATGCGTTTTAGATGCTTACAACGTTTTCCTTTAGTGCTAATATCTTGACAACTTTTTGGTGAAATCGTTCAGTCAAAAGTGTACCTGGGAAACATTTGAAGGAGCAATCTTAATCACATAACTTCCAATAAACTTACTAAAAAGCTTAGTTACATCGCTCTTCATTCTAAAGTTACCTTTAATTTCATTATAGATCTAGACGAAAGATTTGAGAGTCACCTTTAAGAGGGAGCAATTTAATGCATCGTAGCACAGTCTCAGAGTGAGAAGCCAGATGCGGGGAAATGCATATCTATGAAATAAGGTGAAGACAGATAGCAAGAAAAATGTTTCCCTTGCTTAAAGGTCTTCATGCAAGTCACTGTGAGAATACAGTACAGTGAAAAGACCTAGAAGGGGATATCTAACTTGGCTGTGAGGATCTGCATATGTAATGGTCGTTTTGTAATCATTTGCGGATATTGGTTTTACTGTAAAACTTTGGTTGGAACACGTGTGGCAATCTGGTGGCAATAACGCACCTGCGAATGTCTAGACATTTCAAATTCTTAAAATAAAACACAAAAAGGGTCTACACGGATGTGCATGGAATGAATACGTTCACAAATACTTTTATTATTGCTTGCTTTGGATTGTCCAATCAGCAATCAGGATTTGTAACAGGTGACCGGTCATTAAATCCCCATAATGCCCTGTGACGCAGGGCATTAAATGTCACCTCATAATGCCCTCCAGAGCTAACTAGGTCAGTGAACCATACATATCACAAGATGCTAATAATTATACCACAAGAACGGACTTATGCAGGGAAACAATAATAAAAACCTTAATAACTGTTCACCAGGGCAGTATGTGTATAAAATGTGCGCCTTCAGGCATCCTCAACTGGCCAGTATGCCTTCAGGCGCACATTAAATACACATACTGCCATATGTGATCTCTGCAGTTTGGCCCATTGCAAGGACTGGGAAACAGATCCTTCAATTTCGTAAATCGGCAGACCTCATTACAGTGCAGCAAATTTGGTAAAAAGATAACTCCTTTCAATCTCTTACAAACAAAGCAAATCTTCCCGAACTCAAAGAGTTAATGAAGTAAACAGCCATAATCAACCAGTTGGCTGGTCGGAGGTTTTACCCGGGACCTTTTTCATAACTATTAATCCTTATGGTGCTGGAGGCTAAATTGACCTATACAAAATAACCCAAAAATCCTGAGAAATCACTGAAACCCTGGAAGATGGGTACTCATATGAGAGTTCTCAGTGAGAGCTATCAAATGAGTACAACATGACAGGGTTTAGATTTGTGCGTTCTTGTGTTTTGAACGAAAGTAGCCTCAGTATTGGAAGGGTTAAAGACTGGTAGTCACGATTTCGCCTCATTCATCAAACCCTATTCCATCCTATCTTTTCTCTTGAAACTCTTTTGTCACAAAACCTACCTGTTTTCTGGTGTCATTCTGTTTATATGGCAACGTTAATATTCCAGGTCTGGAATGCAATGGGCACGGAGGTGTGTCTCCACGATGCGCATGCGTGCACGTACCTAAAGCCATGCACACCAAATGCAAACTACATAATAAACACACTGTTAAGGACAAAATGCATTTTTTTTAATTCTCAAAGAGATTACTCCACGTATAAACATATATAATTCTCAATGCATATATCATGTAAACTGCAATAAAACAGGTAATGTACAAATGTATATGTCGTGACAGCAAGTATAAAGGAAATTATTTCATGTCAGGCACTGTGTTGCACTTACCTCCAAATTGTTGCAAGGTCATATATATATATATATATACATGTATATATATATATATATATATATATATATATATATATATATATATATATATATATATATATATATATATATATATATATATATATATATATATATATATGATATTTGCTCTGTATTCATCAGTTTTAAACTGTTGATATACACGGCATTTTAAAGTTAGGTTAGCGTGCATTTCCTCTCTAGTTTGTCTATTTTGTTCAGAATAATAACATATAATAACATTTATTATGAAGGATGACATGGTATTGCCAAACACCTTATCCTATTCGCACATTTTGTAGTGAGGTTGAATATATCTTCTCACCCATCGTTTAACGTTACTCCAGAGTTCAATAGTTGAGAGCAATGAAGTGACGTATGTACTTGAGTGTCTGTTTCTTTATAATAGAGGTAGGATGATTAAGAGTCTGATTTGCACACATTTTAAATAGCAAGGTTTGGGTCACTAACCTACTAAATATGCAAGAATACAATTTGGTATATAGAAGAATACAAAGCTGAGATAGAAAATAATGTAGAGAGTTTTATGCAAACAGGTATATGACGAGTTCAAAACGCATACAGCTAGTTCCATTGATATACATTTGGTAAAATATTCGATGAATTTCTTGTTGTGAACATTCGTAATATATAACAATGTTTCATGTTTTATGTTTGTTAAAGGAGCAAATAAAAACACCATTTTGCGAAGTTAAAAAAAACTAACCTACTAAATGCACTAGATACATTGTACTTCATGCTGAAATTTTAAAAAAAGGTTGGTGAACCAATGCAATGTAATGGAGCTTGCATTCGAGGAGCGCTGTTCATGAGCCAGATGACAATGATTGGCTAAACATATTGAAGTAGTTTTCTCTTAAAATTATCAGAATGAGCAAAAAGATCAGATTTTCCTTGCTAAATGTATATCCCACATTGACAAAGCTCTCTTGTTGATTTTGTTGAGTACCACTCTGCATTGCTACCATGTAGGGGCCTGCCCTGAAAGCTGAGTGGTCTAGTGCATTGCAATCGACTGCTTATTGTCTCTAACCACTGCCTGGGTACGAATCCCCGCCGGGGAATGTGAGAAAGTTACCAATGACTTAGGGATAGGCAGTAGTTTGCGTAGGAAAATGACGATAATCGACACACACACATTTATATATATATATATATATATATATATATATATATATATATATATATATATATATATATATATATATATATATATATATATATATATATATATAAATATATATATATATATATATATATATATATATATATATATATATATATATATATATATATATATATATATATATATATATATATATATATATACTGTATACCGTGTTAATATTGCGCATATAAAGTAATGAGCTCAGCAGGTAACTGCCTTGTATACGCAGTTTATTTATTGCGCATTGATAACCTCCATCTCAAGTTGTTGATCGCACTCGAGTGTGCAAGTTGTCTACATCGCAATTAAACATAGTACCAGCAGAGACCGGAAAGGGTCTGTACATAATGAATGACAAGCTATCATATTAGTGTGTTGTACGGAACAAGGGATCCAACATACAAATGATAGTTGTTGATGAATAGTTTATTGTTCAATCCGTAGTGCGCAGTTTAATAAATGCGGACTCCTTGGGTGCGCAAAGTACGCATTAATTAAACTGCCGCAATATTAAAACGGTATACAGTATATATATATATATATATATATATATATATATATATATATATATATATATATATATATATATATATATATATATATAGCGAGAGAGAGAGAGAGAGAGAGAGAGAGAGAGAGAGAGAGAGAGAGAGAGAGAGAGAATCTAGCTCATATGAGAGGGTACGTTTATGAAAAGAAAAAATCCTGATTCCCCGAGTCATCATCCCGAACATCAGTTCAATCCAATCTCAATACAGTTCCCCAGCACGCCTATCATGGCTATAAACCGCAATCCTGTCCTAAATCATTTGGGGTTATCAGTTAGAAATAGGTATCTTTTTACCATTAGTGAACATTTATAAAGATCACCAAATTGACAGAGTGCACATCCAGAGATGACTAAAGGCAAAGGGGAATTTCTCAGTAACGATCTACCCTAGCAATATTAGCATAGAATGGGCATCAATGAAGTTGTTTTCTAATATTGGCGTGCACGCACACAGGATGTGAGGGGATAGCGTATTTCCATTATGTCGACAAGATCCGTAACTCAATTTGATCAAGTTTTCTCCTCTGCATTATGTTCTAGCTATCGCGTAGTTGCCACGCCGGGTTGCCACGACCTGTTGTGAAGGCATGCTACGCATTGCCTGCGATTTGATTGTCTTTATGCTGCACCGTTGAAGGGGAATGAACGACTAATGAAGTGTAAGCGAGTCAACGAGGACGACACGCAGTATATCATAATGGTTAATTACCAGCTGCGCACACAATCATCAAGTGGTAATAGGCAATTAAGAGTGGGCAGTCTAAAGGGTATGCCGGTATCTGATAGAATTTAAAAAAAATGTTTATGATTAGGCATCATAATATATGTTTCTGAACCGCCTGTGACTGTATGTACCACTACCGCCTCTAAATTGCCTAAATCCAGTACCAGATTGTACATGTTTGACGATCTTATAAAATTTGGTCCACCATACTCATGCGAGATATCATATAGTCTGTCTGACTTGATTTGGCTAACAGATTTTTCCTCTTTTTTCCCACAAAAAGTTCGTTTTTGCCTTCCAAACTTGGCAGACATCTTAGGAGCACTACCGCGTGTACGTATAAACATACTTTTTGTCTTAACTCCCCAAAATGTTGATTTTGTCCATTAGGTCCCATTGTAAAATTTGCCCATTGCCAACAATGACGATCTCGCGTGTTTCTACTGTTGCCAATTGTTGGCAATGGGCAAATTTTACAATGGGACCTAATGGACAAAATCAACATTTTGGGGAGTTGAGACAAAAAGTATGTTTATACATACACGAGGTAGTGCTCCTAAGAGGTCTGCCAAGTTTGGAAGGCAAAAAGGAACTGTTGTGGGAAAAAAGAGGAAAAAGCTGTTCGCCATTCCAGCTCTACACTTACGTACAGTAAAAACATTCAACTCCTGCACCAGTCGACTGGATGTTTGCCAGTGCCTGGTTGTGCAGCCATGGATAACATTCAAAAATAAGCTAAGTACATCAATGACCCACGTAGCTAATGCGAATCAAAGCTGCGTTCAGTTGTAAGGTCAACCATGCATCCATGCATTGGAAACTGGCAATCGGGCCATGGAGTATTACACCCGTGCTGCCCACGCATTTAGCGCAGGAATGAAACATTAGGACTGTAAGACTATGATGCATGATAAATGAATCTCTTTGACTGATTGCCTTGTTCTGTGTCTATTTATAGAAAGCCACCCACTGTACCCCTGCCTGCGGGTTGGAACCCCATCTCCACTGCCACGCCTCACACCAGGGATATCACTTACCCCTGGCGTCAACCAGACTGCTACAAACCTATAGATTTCCCAACTCCAGGGTATACACATATCACATTCCCGATCCCACGCATTCTTACTCGATACATACATAGACCTTTAAACTCATTACTAGGAACTACCATAAGTCCTTTGATGTATAAGGTTGGTCGGTGTGCTCTTGGCGGTGAGATGCGACAAAAGACAGGTACCAATTAACAATTACGTAAGCGAGACTTGGCTTTTGAGTTGTGGGTATCTTTACCTAGTCTGTGGGATGATACGTGTTAGAGGATGAAGGGAATAAAGACTGCCATGATGTCTGGATGAGGAAACATAGATATCTATGGTATGCTCATGGAGGCTAAGATGAGGAGGCAGGTGGTGATATATTAATAATTACCCATCTTACATTATTAAGAGGACGTCGAGCTCCTTCAGTAAAATAACAATGAAGATAATAAGTGACGAAATAATTAGCTAATAGGCTACCAGTTACAATTTAGCCATGTCTGCCCTGATGGCCGAATGGTCTACACTTTCTGATCTAGGGCGTTGCCACTGACTGCTCGTTGCCTCTCGCCACTTCCCGTGTTAGAAATCAGGCCAAGACAAGTGAGATGGTTGTCAGTGACTGGGTGTTAGGCGGTGGTTTTCGTCAGGTATTCATGTTTCTTTCATCACTTACGATTTAGCCCTAGTATGGCAGAAAAGGTGACAATAATCGTAATTCAAAGTTCCCAACCTGCTGTGGAAGTAAATGCAATGTCTGATGCAACTGGTCTACGGCCTTCGACTTTATACGCATCAGACCTCCCTTGTTCCTGCGTATTCCAGCAGATCTGCCTGGCTCGATCTCACAGCCCAGGGCTAGTAACAATACCCCGAATAGGTGATGACGCATGTAACATTGTCTTCTGCATGTCGATTGTTACCTACAGTAGCAGTATACTTATTCGTGCCCTAGTCAAGGAAGTATGGTCGTGACAATGAACACCAACAACTTTTAAAAGTGGGGAGGTAGGGGTCTGTTTTCCATCTTTAAAAATCACTAAAACCATTCGTTTAGCCCAAGGATTCAGTTTTATGCCTAGAGGTCTCCTAGATACATAAGGTTTATAGGAGAACAGCAGTTCGAGAGTATTCATGCCAGACTAGACTATCTACAGTACAGACATTTAATTCCTGCACCGGTCGCCCGGACGTCTGCCAGTGCCTGGTTGTACAAATACCCATATAAAATATGCCAGAAAAAATAAGCGCAGCACATAAATGACCCACGTAGCTAGCAAATCAAAGCTACGTTCATTTGTGAGGTCATCCATGTATCCATGCCAAGGAAAGTGGGTGGCTATCGGGTATTCGGTCGTGTACTATGCCCGGGCTGCCCACGCATTTAGTGCAAGAATTAAGTGTCCGCACTGTAGTAGCCCTGGGTCCTGGCGGCCCAGCGCAATACTCAGCATAACAAGGCTTAATGTCAATTGGGAATATCCAGGCAGCGGCACTGCTATCCTGAGCTGACCAATCCCACTGATGGAAATGGTACATCTTAGATATCGGGCTTAAGTCTCCATATTGCCCTCTCTTCTTAAGACGATCAGCTCAGTTGATATCCTTTAGAGTGCACAGTTTCTGGCGTGTGATATATATTGTTCTCCTATCCCAGACGACAAGAGACGTTTTTATGGTTTTAAACTGTTTTATTTATGCATTTTCTCATATCTTTTTCGAATTCACTTCTAGGCACTGGCCACTGCCCATGGTTCAACTACCTGAGCATGATACGGTAATACCCTAAAAGCAAGTTATAAATAAGAAATGCATGGTGCGATATTGAAATTATATTTGTATGAGAAGAGTGCAGGAAGAGACACTTGAATTTAAGTTTATATGTTAACTCTCTCCTTCTCTCTCTCTCTCTTTCTTTCTCTCTCTTGGATTCTCTCTCTTTCTCTGTCGTAATGTGAGTGACTGCTTTTGTTGCTTTGGCTAACCTATACCAAGGCATCGAGACACGTGCAAGCCTATGGGGTAAAGCATTCTTGTCTAATATGTATGTATGTATGTGTGGGTGTATGTGTGTGTATACATGTGTGTATGTATGTAGTAAGAGACCACCCAAGGGAAGACCAAAATATGGTCTCTTAATGCAGGTGGTCTCTAAAAAGAGGGTCAAAGTAGCTGAGTTCGCTAGGTGTTGGACTAGTAATCAGTAGGTCGCTGGTTCAATTCCCAGCCTGGGCACTTTGGTCTGTCCTTGGGCAAGACAGTTTATTCCATATTGCCTCAGTCAACCCAGCTGCAAAATGGGTACCTAGCATTAATAAGACAGTGCTTAGAGCTTGTGCGCTATACACACAGAGTGAATGCTTTCAGTAAAGAAATGTGCACATATATATATATATATATATATATATATATATATATATATATATGTATATATATATATATAATGTATATATATATATATATATATATATATATATATATATATATATATATATATATATATATATATATATATATATATATATATATATGTGAATATCAGAACCATGAAAAGTATATTTAAACACTATGAATTAGATAAACACTCAATTCAGATATTTAGCCCTGTCAGCAAAAGAGGTTTTGATCACAGGACAAATACTTACCAATAAATCCAAAGTTAATAAGTTGTCCTTAAATCTTTCATATTCTAAGCTATAAGCTTTCTAGAAGGATGAAAACTATTTAAATATTTCAATAAAATTCATTGTACCAAGGTCTGAGGGAATGAATGCTTTAAGTGTTATGTCAATTGGATTATAGGAATGAAAAAATGTCGATTTCATCCACAGATTATATAATAGAATTCAGGAAGCTGAACGTACTAAGAGATATTGACATTCACATTACCTATCAGATGCATTGAATGAGAAAGCTCAGCTGTGTATCAAGAGGTAACCTAGTACAAGTTGAATTCCTTGAGTGCTTTAAGGGGTATCACTTAAGGCAAGGTATCACAGTTTTACCCTCACTATGTATTTAGCAGTCTTCTAAAAGATTAGGCGATTCTCATAGTACAGGTGAACTTGGATATGACGAACCACTGTACGACAGATTTTTGCATATGACGGACGATATGCTTGGTCCCAGTCCGATGCATATCAAGTATTTGTCATATGTATATGACGGATTTTGCATATGACGGACCAATTTTCCTGGTCCCATTGAGTCTGTCATACCCAAGTTCACCTGTATCACATATCGGATGATATGAAAGTACAATTCCATGATAATTCAAATCATATAGATAAATCATAATTCCCTATCATTATCAATATAATTGTTTTGGTTCATCAAAGATGGGAATAGTAGTGGCATGATAACAAAAACAAAGTCATATCTTTTTTACCATTTATTTAAGTAGTATATAGTGAGGTGCTCAGTAGCTGTTTTCTAGGGAAATTGCATGAGCTTAATAGGGACAATATCACATGATCATATGTTACTGGATGGACATTGAGTATATCACAGTAGGTATAAATAGACGCATCTTCTGGCATATCATATTTTGATATATTTTGGCGCAGCAGTTAACTTCTAAAACATCTGTGAAAAAAAACTATTCTTACATCAAAAATGTATAATTTCGGAAAAGTGTAGTATAAAGTTTTTTAATGCTTTCGGTGTATTTATTTTAGTAAATATATTTTGAACTGCAGCAATAAACTTCTAAAATACTTTTGAAAAAACAAACCTTAACATCAGAAATGGATGCAACATATATCGTTTGATAAGTAAACTAATAAAAGCCTACAAAAGTGGTTAATGTTTGACAACACGATAACAAGATAACATTACAAAGCAATGGCCAATGATCAGATTGACAGATGACAATATCATGGTCTTATTCCTTTATGTTTTCTGGAGAAGGATTGGCAATATTTATTGCCTTTACTCAAGCACTCTCAAACAGGAAAAAAAGCTTAAACAAGAATGGTTGATTTTCGATATTTGAAGAAACTAACATGGTCAGATGGTGTACATTCTGTTAACAACAAATATATCATATTGCTTTCATCTTTTGAGTGACCCTAAGCCTGGTTGTAACACACTCTGGAAAGGAGGCATATGAATGCCCCTCCTCCTTTCTCCTATATCATATTACACAGTGTGCAGCAATGACATACATCAGAAAATTTCTATTCCTCACTTTTTTCAAAAATGCTCATGCAATACCTAACAAACATAAATAGAATGTAAAAAGGTAGAAAATCTCTACATTTTCAACAATTAGTACATAACTAGCAAATGTGACGTCAAGAAAACCAGTTTCCGAGACTCCTAAGCATTACTCTTTAGATATCATGGTAAACGAATAAACGATGCATCAAGTATTGCTATATATTGAAATATTATGTGAATATAAATATGAATTCATTGCTTTGGTTTCAAAATAGCTTAACTAGTATGCAGTATATGTCTTAATGACGTACCAATGGAGAAACCACTAACAGAAGGTTGATAATTTCCAGGACAACATACATCCATGTAATTTTGGCAATAACTAGACATTTCATGATGACTTAGAATGTAATATTTTTTAAGTAAACTTGTAAGTTGCCATGGAGACATCCCCATAGCAACCAAACGGAGTATGTATCAGGGCAGCCTCATATTTGGCGGGTACGTTGTAGTAGTAGTTGTTTCAGCTGTGGCTGTGGTGTTGGTGGTGGTGGCACTATTGGTTGCTTGGTTGGTTGGCTGGCGGGTGGCAAAAAGGGGGTACTTAGGCAGCCTCGGCAAACACGGCCTCAAACGCAGCATTGTGCTTTCCCTCACCAAGGACGTGGATTCCGGCAAACGTCCTGCCGGTGCTCTTAAGATGCGCCTGGAAAAGCAGGATAAGCAAAGCTTAAGAAATTGCATGCAGCTTACGGGAAATGCCGATAACACAGTTCAGTATGGGGTCTTAGAAACACTGTGAGACAGCAAAAATGGGTCAATGGGTATCAAATATTATTAGATGTTAAATGGAGTCAAATTTTATTTTACCATCAGACTATTTAAAGGGTTCACCTATTCATCATTGCAGTATGGTTCATTGCATTTCATGTGTGATTAAAATTAGAATGCATACAAGTAACTTGTTGAATATATATATATATATATATATACATATATATATATATATATATATATATATATATATATATATATATATATATATATATATATACATACATACATATATATCAGGTATATTGACAGCTTGTCAATTTTGTAGGTGTTCCGCGACGACTTAATCACATGAGAATCTATTGTAACAATGCTTGAAATTTGTTTTTGATACAAATTCTGTTAAATCAAAATGCCTCTACAAGCAACATCCAAAAACAGCTATGGTCAGCTTTATATTAAGGTGTGCAGTCCATGAATAAGTTGAAGCAATTAATTCTAATTATCAAACTGTTCTATGAAAACAATTCCAATTGGACAGACAACAGAATCATGAAAACCGGACACCAAATACCATCTGTCCATTCTGGACATATGCTACTTTCAGGATAACAACACTTGGATGCACTGGTATCAGTACTAGGAGAGCCTCATGAAATGAGGTCTGGAAATCTGCCTTGATGGATATCTCTACTCCTCCTAACGTTCACTACCCTCTTCATAGATCAGCAGAACAGCCAAGCCTCCTATCCATTAACGGCCAATAATAACATCAAAACAGGGCTGCTGGTAAACCCCCATAATGGCATACATTATGAGGGAGGAGCAAGGCTTTGTTCTGTATTGAGTTATTTACTCTTCCAGCGTGTGTTAAGAGCAATCAGGAAGAAAGAGGAGGCTTGCAGCCTGATGCACAGAACAATAGGTCAAGACAAAGGGACCTCTGTCCATTAGGCAACTTGCCCCGCAGACAATGATACCGTGGTCTCTAATAGAGAAGATCAGACGAGCGCCCCCTGGCGGTGGAGATTGACACTAGGTCAAGACGATTACGCTGACGATAAGGAGAGTGCAATTGGCCAGGCCAGCATTAGTGGCAGTGGATTACATTACGGCTGACAGTATGCAGCCTGCAACAACCATGCCCTGGCTACTTCGTAATAACAAAAGAAAACAAGATCGCACGGAAGGAATGGGAGTGCACTTTAACCCATTCACACATAGTGGTGGAGCTCTCCTTGATAAATTTCATCTTAACCTTTCCAATGCTGAGACTATACTGTCGTCCAAAGCACAAGAACGCAAAATCTTTGAAAACCATCTAAACCCTGTCATGTTGGTATCCATTGGATAGCTCTCGCTGAGTACTCTCAGTAGAGTACCCATTTGCCAGGGTTTCGGTCATTTTACAGGTTTTTTGCATCATTTTGTACTGGCCAAATTAGGCACCTGCAAATCACAACAATTGTCGTGATGCCCAGCAGTGAAACCTATGTGCCCATAGGTTTCACAGCAGGATAATGGTTAATACTTGATACTCAAAATAGACACTAGCTAGTTCTATAATTTAGAAAGATCTTTAAACAGAATTCTTTAAATACTTTCCCACATTAGGCTTTCAAAAATATACCTCTAAATCGATAAGGGTTAATCTATGATACTCAAAATAGACACTTGCTAGTACTATAATTTAGAAAGATTTTTAAATAGAATTCTTTAAATACTTTCCACATTATGCTTTCAAAAATATACCTTTAAATCGATCAGTTTATTTGAATGAAGGTTGTTACACTTATCAACATTTCCTAAATTATCTTCAATTTCTTTGTTATACCAAAACTGTACCATTACATTGTGTTAATTAATCCTTTACTATCTATGTCATATCTTTCTCACCAATGAATCTTTTCGAATGAAATAGAAAGAGAAATGTGAATTGCAAAATAATCAACAACTCTCTTTTCTCAATCCTTATGTGATTTTAATATTCTTTCCTAAGGTATTTAGGTATTTGACACTTTGTGACACTGTCTAACTCATGAATGAGATGATCCCATTAAGACATAGACTGATAGCTGATATACTTAGCAAACTTTGCATTAAAACATAGATTCACAAAATATTTGAAGTATCAAAGAATTACCCAAAACGTAGCCAGTATTTATAAGGCTGTATGTGTCATACAGGAGTAAAGCAATTTACACAGACAGTGTACAAAACAGTGACAAGAATGCAGTATAAAACTGTGCATATTCGAAAAGACCGTGCAATAAAATCAATACTTCATGTGGATAAGAACAAAGTAAGTGGTTAAGAGGCTAACATGGAAAAGATCATTAATAACTACCACAAATACAGAAAGGTAGATACCAAAAATGGGTATTTTTGAGATATCGTGTGGACAAGGAATAAATATCCTTATGTATAGTCTATCGATCTTGCAACACATCCGATCTTATAACAACCAGAAGAATTAATCAAGGCCTCCGAAATACATTTTGTTAACATGGGACAGAAATTGTGCAAAAAAAAATCTTCCCTTATAAGGGAGAGGGGGTGTAGCACATTAGCCCTTCCAATGCTGAGGCTACTTTCATCCAAATGACAATGATGCAAAGATTTACGAAAACCATTTAAACCCTGTGATGTTGGTATTCATTGGATAGCTCTCGCTGAGTACTCTCAGATGAGTACCCACGTGTCAGTCATTTTTCAGGTTTTTTGCATGATTTTGTAGCGGCCAAATTAGCCACCAGCAGCATAAGGGTTAACAACCATATGAAATGGATGATCCAGTTAGAAAGCAATAACCATATTATCATGGAGATAACAAGAGCAGGTACTACGTGTCACAATAACTAAGGGACCACTCCCCTCATTTCTACTGCATGACCCTTTTATAAGGCATAACCATGAACGTAATAATACAATATGGCTATGAGATGAAATGGAATTATAAGAAACGTAATTGTATATTGGACATTACCCAAAACATCTCTGCTGTGTTTATGGGTTTATTGTTATATATCAGAACCAAGTTGTGATCCTATAAAGGTATGTATATGCGAGTGTGTGTGCGTAAGGGGGATATGTGTGACTTTGGTTTTAACATCTTATTAGGACATATTGCGATGAGGATTTAATCCAGATATAATCTCTTTGCAAATATTTCCAAGGAGTCTTTCAGTTGCAGAAGAACCATAGACAGCTCTCCACAATGCCACACATGTATATAAAGCAACCAGGCCAACCCGCTCATGGAGATCCAGCTGAGACCCAAACCTCCAAGCTCAAGCTTAGGAGCCTGGCATCCTGGATCCTTGGAGAGTTGTGTGTAGTGTATTTGTATTCACAAATGATCACTATTTCACAGTCTTGACTAACATAGCCAGACATGAATTGATATTGATAGTGAAGTTTATCACTGTCATTTATGGTATCCATATCATTATCATACTAGAATCTGAAGTGACAAGGCATTAGTATAAGCAAATACATGATGCTGAACTAAAAAGTTAAAAAAAATGATGATATGATAGTTTCTTTCTGAATGTTTCATAAGTGTGCAATTTGTTTCCATAAATATATACTGTAAAGTTCGAAATATTGGCGTGGAACTATTATTGGCGACATTAGCGAGTGGGTCAGATTCGCTAATATTACAATCCCTTTATATTTGTTCCATTTTTCAACGATTTTCTTTGTTTTTCTAGGTAGTCTCACAATCTCGTAATACTTGTTGAAGTTAGAGCATGTTCTACTAGTATATTGAATGAAAGTGAGGAATTGAAATTATGCTCCGTGTATATAGAAGACTTTCAAAACGAAGATTGTGTTAGGGATACTGTATAGAAATCACTATTGATATACTCGTATCTGAAATGATGATTTATATTGGCCAAACACTGACTGCGAACAGTTGAAATGACCGTGAACTACAAGGCGCTTTTCGAGATGGTTCACACGCTAATATTACGATTCGCTAATATGGAAAAATTGATCAATTCGCTAAATTTAAGCACGCCAATATTTCGAACTTTACAGTATCTGCAGGGCCTAGGTATTCAGTTACAAACGAAGGTTCCATCAAAAATTCTAAACACTGAGACCTATCAACCATAATTGGTACAGTTTTTTATAAATGACTTTTGAATTTGAAATGTCCTATTTGGGAACAAGTAAATTTAACAACTGAGTAAGTTGAATGTTCCCTCTTGTTTAGTTCAAACTGATACCTGTTTGGAATGCATTTTTTCCCAATCAGTTTGTAAAGCAATTATGTTGCAAACACTAGTTCCAATCAGGACGAATTCATCAGTAACTATGTTAAAAATCAAATCATAAATGGGCATCATTACCCATATCAATGAATATTATGAATCAAATCATGGTTTTAAACTCGATAACAATCAGTCCTAATGATGCTAATTATACTGCCAATTCATACAAATATGGCTGTTTCATTCTTGCCATTTTGCTATGCTCCTAGAAAAAGGGCTGTTTTGACAGGAAGCAAGTACTTTTTTCATGTTAAATTCATAGCAGGAAAGTGAGGTGACTGACTGAATATGTCCTCATGTAACATTTAACAAGTCGATTCCTTGATCAATAACCATGGAAACGCAAAACATGTATGTCGCATCAAATCTATGGAGTAACCACACATATCTAATCCATTTTGAAATACAAATTAGCTCTAGTGGATTAAATCTGAAGCAGACCCCTGAAACCTCCACAAATTCCACTTGATACCTCCAAAATCAACACAAAAATAGAATCAAAATTACAACAATAAGAGGAGATATTGACAACTCAAAATTACGTAAGAGCAAGCCTAGATTAGTTGCTGGCCACTGGCAACTTAAGATAAAGTAAGTGCAGGGATAAATTAGCTTGTAGAAGCATCCTACGACAAAAAACTTTTCACAACATCAACTGCGACAACGCCAAGTACACCCCAAGTGTGCAAAATTCTATAAAACTTGAAAAACGACACCTAGATGCAAACATCAAGTGAAGGAGTGTGCAAATGAGAGGTCTTATACATCTTGTAGAGCCAAAAAATGCACCTTTCTCCTCAGAGCTACTCAGAAAAGACTGCCTCGAAGGCAGCCGAGTGCCTGTTGCAATCAAGGACGTGAATGCCAGCTAGAGGATGAGTGGTAGACTGAAGGAAATTCTGCAAGATAAATCGTTCCTTTAAGACTAGGTCAAAATCCTAAGCACTGGCCTTTCAGCAATGTATATTGGGGTAACACGATACCTGTTTTGTTTCTAATATAAATATATATATATATATATATATATATATATATATATATATATATATATATATATATATATATATAAATATATATATATATATATATATATAAATATATATATATATATATATATATATATATATATATATATATATATATATATATATATATATATATATATATATATATATATATATATATATATGTATATATATATATATATACATATATAAATACATATATATATATACATATATATATATATATATATATGTATACATACATATACATATAAATATATATACATATACATATACACATATATATATATATATATATATATATATATATATATATATATATATATATATATATATATATATATATATATATATATATATATATGTATATATATATATATATATATATATATATATATATATATATATATATATATATATATATATACATATTGTTGAAAAATAAGAGGAGATCAAGTTATCCCATAAATATCAAAATAGTTCACAAGCCTGGCATGTGGCACTTCAAGGTATATTAAAAACAACCCCTTATAAAAACATTCAAGATGGATAAAATTGATCATTACATTTATTTTGTTCCTCAGACCTAGCTTTCTTCATTAAAGGGCCCTAAAACAAGCTTTGAAGGAAAATAGTTCATATAGCACACACATCTAATGTGTATGACTGTAGCTGTCATACCCTGTCAAGTCCCAACAAATACCTTTTAGCTAGCAGAGCAGGGCCATTTGAAAAAGGAGTACCCAACCTTGTAAAATTTTCAAAAATGATGGAAATGGGACTATCATATATATCTAGCTACATTTGTCAAAATTGTCAAAAACAGATTTAATAACAACATATGTTCACAAGAATTTGGTAATAAAAGTGCCAATCCACAAACAGTCAATTCATAAAAGTGATTTTACATTTAAATAAAACCTAAAAAAGCTTCACAGTATTATATATATATATATATATATATATATATATATATATATATATATATATATATATATATATATATATATATATATATATATATATATATATATATTAAATACATAAATATATACAGTCTTAGGAAGTATCTTCCCTAACCAAACACTCAAGGTCGAGCACTCAAAGAAATATGTTCATACATATTCGTACAAGTGGGCACCTGCAAGCAAGCCTTTCAGATTTCCTATTCCAGAAAGATAGGCATGTAACTATCACTAGCATTATTCTTACACCTCAGTATAATCCCCAGGTAAGTGACTTGCTTTCTCTCCCCCCCCCCCCCCCCCCCCCCCCCCCCTGCCAATTCTCAGGTAATGAGGAAAGCTACTATAAATCAATTCAATTTCCAGGAAGGAAAGATGTCCTGTCTTCCAGTGAGGAAGAAAACTGTAAACGTAGGATATGAAAGAGACGCAAAGTGCTATCTTGGAAAACTGTGCTAGAAAAAAGGAAGTTTAATCAGATTTTACTGGAAAACAAGGGTGGAATGACAGCACCACAGATGCCTTGAATCTAGGATAAGCACATACCACAGACGTGATTTAATTTAATAATTTAATCTACAGTCTATTCAAAACCCAACTATGGCCAGAGTGGAACTAAACCTAAACCCTCTATATTCAAGTGCACCTTTAATATCTAACCACTGCATCGAAAATTCCTGAAAGTGCTCACTTGACATAATAACTTCCAAACGTTATATATCATCCATACTAGAGTTGGTATTAAATGAAGACATTAAACATATGAGTAGCATTTTTGGATTATGCCATAATTAGGAGTGTTTGTGTGGTTCCCCAAACACAAAATGTGGGTGCATTACGTTTTTGAAGAGTCTGATAGTACATGTTAACCTTTTGTTAATAATCATTCTTATGCAACTCCAAGTGTTAATGAAGCCAAAAAACAACACCACACCTTAGTTAATTATGCACACACTGGAAATTTATGAACTTCTAAATAAAACACAAAATGAACCACACATCTAGAATTGGGGTCAAAGGTCATACGTCAAGGTGACTTACATGGGCACGGGGAAGACCGTTCCTCCTTTCCTCAACAGAGGCTCCGGATCCAACATAGACAAACAGTTCTTTGCCGGTGTCCACAAAGTTCACATCCTGTAAAACAAAGATATCGTAAAACATATATCAGAAAAGTTGTTTAAGTGCTGGCTAGTGGCTACTCTATAGTGTTGTAAGAACTGGAGGCATATTGGCTTTAAGCAAAGTTGAGGAAAAGTGAAAATTCATAGCAAGAAGATCAAGAATTTGAATTATAAAAAAGCCTTGTCAAAACCCAATATCTGCAACTGTATAAGATCAGGGAAGGCATTGGATAGTTATATTAAGAAGCTCCGTTTTGAATAGAATGGTAACTGGTAGACCGACCACTATTTCATGGTATTGATCAATGCAGAGTATTCGTAACAGGATGACTATTTAAATATGATTCCTTATTCATGTCTTTGGCCAATTTCTTGGAGGCCTGTTCTGTTCTATTTAGTTTAGTTCAATTTTGTTATTATTATTACCTTTATCTAATCCGAGCACTGTGCACATATTATTATTATTGTATCGTATATTGTATGCATTTCGCATAGTCAATAAACATACATAACCCATTTATGTTCACCACCGCCAACAGCAGTCTGATTCTCTCAAGCGGAAGCAAAGATGGGAAAATATTTGAAGTAGAAATGCTAATTAGAACACTATCAACAACTCTTCTTCAAATAGTATGTAAGATATTTATCAATATCAAAGCTATAGTCAAAAGTATGATAGATCCAGACAACAATTTCTAAGGTAACTCGTTAGCATTATTGGGTTATTTGTGATGGGTAGGTAGGTACTGAGCGTGTGTGTGAGCTCTTTCTCTTCCTTAATCTAGATCTCCCTAATAAGCACTTTAAACTGGGAATCATGTTGCTCTCTGATGAGGTAAGTGAAGAAGTTCACAACATAAACCAGCCATGAAAGTATCATTTATCCACATTGAAAAGCGTGACAAGAAACAATAAAGCTTTATTTTCAGTTTATCTTCCAGAAATCTAAGGTGTTGGTATAGACTTTCAAAAGAACTTCCGACAGCAACAAATAATATTTATTGGAAGCTTAGTCGGTAAGTAGTTTCATAACCTGTTCATACCCAAAGAACCAAAACAGTTGGACACAAATAGCATTTGTCAAATTACCTATCTAAGCTTGATAGTATATATAGGAATTGTCATGTGAATCTATCACACTGTTGACACTGTCTCGGATAAAAGGAATGTTTTTTCAAAATTAGCCATAACAGAGTTATTGGTTGATTATCATTTCTGTTTTAGATATTCTGTTTCCAAAAAACATAATAAATATTATGAATTCTCAGCCATAGTGCAATTGTTAGATTATATTTGCAGGAGAAATGTTAATCAAATCCAAAGGCACAACTATCCATCAAGTAGTTTGTGAATAATCAAGATGATTAAGTTCTTTGTACATCTTTGTATTGTTAGGACTTTTCTGAATGGGATACAACACCTCGCCACTTTATCACAGCACTTCATGTACCTGAGGGGCTAGGCCTGCCCGTAAAGAATGAAAATGTGTGAAATCATGTTTACAGCACATGCTTCCATGGTAAGGAAGTAATATGCATGGTTGATGTAGCTTTAAAGTATGAATAGACTAATTAGCATGTTGAGTTAGATGATTGATAGTAGGTTTAACAAGGAGCGGTTAAATGAAAGGCTTCTTGATGAAGCTGCGATGTAAACAGCAATCGTCTGTGGGGGAGGTAAAGGATATGTTCACCGCGCCTTAAGTCTGTGTTGTTAGCACTACTTAGATAATGATAAATCAACAGTGTAAGAAATGTACTCATATTCATAGCACTAATTAAGATGAAATAAAGGTGGCATTGTTAGGAACAATCTTCCCTAGATTGCTAATAAATAAAGCAGTAATTGTTTCCTTTTATGGTTGCCTGCTGGGCAAACTGAGACTAGTGTATAGATATACACATATAATAACATACATGTACAAATTCAAAAATCGCCCAAAACAACCAAAATATTTGATGTTAAAAAATAACTAGACTACTGAATCAGTGATCTCTCTCTCTCTCACTCTCACTCTCACTCTCTCTCTCTCTCTCTCTCTCTCTCTCTCTCTCTCTCTCTCTCTCTCTCTCTCTCTCTCTCTCGTGTCATGGTTACACTATGATTGAAGTTTTTAAGGTGATGGGTACCATTGCAAGCTAGTCAAATGCCCCGTCCCAAAACACACCTTACAGCGACGTAACCATATAGCCAGTTGTATCTCTAGATTCCTGAGTGTTATCAGGTAGAGAATATTATAGCCAACAATCCTTAGTCAACCCATATTTTATATAATTTCAATATTTACAACTTTTCACTCAAATGACATATTCTCACTACTTACACAGGTGGTGATCACTGCAGGTTCAGAATTACCTTAGGGATATCATTGTCTATGCCCAATAAAAAGTATTTTTTAGATTTTTTACTGCTGACGACTTTTACAGGCCATACCATCGAAAATTTTAGTGAGAAATCTCGTGTGTGGAGGCATGGGAACCCCATTGATAGTAATGGACATACTTCGCTGATCACTTCTGAGCACCGGGAACAAAGGGCAGTTGCACAAAGATACACCTCGACGATCTCAAGACAATGGCTTGTGGTCAGGACGCCATAAATAGGTGCTAGCTATGAGCACGTGATTGGAGGTTACCAAGTCTAGTTGGTGAGTCAGGTGGAGATTTCTAACTAAAATTTTCAACGTTATGGCCTGTAAAAATCTTCAGCAGTAAAAAATCAAAAAAAATACTTTTTATTGGGCATAGTCAATGATATCCCTAAAGTAACTCTGAACCTACAGTAAGCATCACCTGCGTAATTAATGAGAATATGTCATTTGAAAAAAAAGTTGTAAATTTTGAAATAAAACAAAATATGGATTGAATAATGACAGGTGGCGATGATATTCGCTACCTGATAACACTCAGGAACCTGGAGATACACCTAGTTATAGGATTATGCTGCTTTCAGGTGAGTTTTGGGAAAGGGCGTTAACTGGCTTGCAATGGTACCCATCACCTTAATCAAAAATAAATACTTGTATGAGAATACTTACATCAGAAGCAAGGTCCGCCTTGGTGAAGGTTCCTTCGGCCTTGAGTTGCAGCTCAAGACTACCAGAGGCATCAGACAGGCTACATAGACAGAAACAGGACACAGTAAGTAACGGTGAGAAATGCACATTAAATCCAAACAATCAACATAAATGGTATAACATTACCTATCATAATAGCAGAAATTCAATCTCATCAGGTGTAATTCACCGACTATATATATATATAGTTCCAAATAATATCTATTGATCTTTTGTTACATTAATAGACCTACTTAAATATTTCTAGAAGCAGCAGCAGCCTCGTCATTGGTTTTGAAAGTAGTGAGTTTTTTCAGAGGTATCTCTATGAGAAGGTTATAAAAAGTAAATAACATCACTTCTATTTGAGGTAAGGCAATTGAAAAAACGTCACAAATTTAATGAATCCGATCAGGAGAGGAAAAAGGTACAAATTCTACTCAAATCCACATTGCTGGAGATCAACATTATGATACAAAGTTTGCGATTAAGGTGAGTCTCTTTTAACTAGTTCTATTGTAATTTGTTAGTTCTTAATTCTAATTGATTAAATTATCATTTAAGACTAATGGTTTAATGATGATCTATGTCATTAGTTTTTTTATTTAATCAAGGTAAGTTGTTAAATTTTAAGACTATTTGCTGCTGTTTTTTGAATACCTCTAAATGGGAATACATTATCAAAACCCTGGATGCTGCATATTCACACCTTTTCCTAAAGATCTATCCATGATACCCACAAATCTGTGACACTCAAGAGCGAAAGGTGTGAAAAAAACCTCTCCAAGACAAACAAAGACCCAATGCCCTGCCCATGCTTGAAATTAGCACTCCGCACTATGCCTTCACCACAGTTGACCATGCTAATATCAAGTCAATCAATAAAATCCATGTCAAAATGCAACCTTATTGACATTCACTTCAGCTGTCATATTATACCTTGATTTTGATTTTGTTTATTTATACAACTATTTCATTTACAATGTTTAATAATTATTCTTTATTGTCATACCACATTCTACCCATTGTGCTTTTCTTGTTATATCTTAATTCACAACAAATTCCATACTATACTATGCAAACAATAAATATATATATATATATATATATATATATATATATATATATATATATATATATATATATATATATATATGTATAGATACAATATATACATATATATACAGATGTATTGGCGTAACAGTACTGTACATTGCTATGTCTGATGTGCAGTTAACAGCAAAAGTGTAAAAAAGCAGTGCCAGACATTTCATGTATATCAAGATACAAGAGTGCAGAATGAGAGACAGAAATACACAAGTTACCCATTGGTATTTCACAGTGGAAATTGTCAGATCTAATAGAAGATGCTTCTCCTTAACCCTTTAATACTCACAGCAGCCAAAACCAGCCTGACAATTTTGATGAAATCTTTCAGGCTAAAGCATAATTGGCAAAATAATTCAAGGAGAAGTGTTAATCAGAAGATTGCCAACAACTCTCCTTCAAATATTTTGTAAAATAATGCTCAATTCAAAAGCTATCATCAATAGTATCGTCAATCCAGACGATACTTTCTAGAGTATTACTTTCTTAAGTATTAATGGGTTAAGACTGACAATTCCTTCTGGCATAATGAACAACAGGACAAGTGTCTACCAAACTTTGCTGTAGTACCATAATTGGTCATATGGTACAACAATTAGCATAACAAAGGCCAGTGTATTTCTGCCTGAAGTTGAATCATCTATGATATAAAAATAGTTAATTCCAAGTGTTGGTTTTTGAGCAGAGGCCCTTGATTTCAAGTATATTTCTTAAACAAAATAGGATCAGCTATAACCATTTCCGTGATAAATTTAATTCACAATAGGCACAAAAATGTACCGGATTTATATTTCCAGTGATATATTAATTATATTTCATAAATGAAAGAATAGGTGAGAATTTTATTGGATCTGGTAATACAATATTGAGAAATGTGAATGTAAAACTATATATTGGAATGACACATTTGAAAGGAATAAAGGGAGAAGATGATATTGCACTAGGCTAGTTAGCAAAGCTTAAGCATGTTGCGCACCAGGAATTCTTAGTTCCTTACAGATCTCTAGGACCTTAGCTCTAAACGCACCACTTGAAAAGAGACTGACAGGAGAAATTGCAGCACTAATCTATCTGAAATAACAACACAAAGCTTTGTGCCTGAAAATTAATCAGCCAGTTCTGAGTGTCGCCGCGTCCTCAGGCCTGCCGCGAGAAAAGCTGTGGAAAAGCCTCAAGTCCATGCCCCCCTCAGCAGGCAAAGCTGGAACCTAGAAATAAGCTGTTAGAATGCTGCACTAACTGGAGATATTCTAACATGCTTCTCTGCAGTAACCAAGTCACAATCAGAAAACTCGAGACCTCCTGGTTGCATAAAACATCTTAACCCTCATGCTGCTGTTGGCTAGTGGCCAGTGCAAAATGATGCAAAAATCTGGAAAGATTACTGAAACCCTGGCATGTGGGTACTCATCTGAGAGTGCTCTGTGGGAGAATTCCAATGAAAACCAACATGACAGGGTTAAATGGTTTTCAGAAAACTTTGCGTCCTTGTCCTGTGAACATAAGTAGCCTCAGCATTGGAAGGATTAAGGTTAAGAATTGCTTAAGGTTTCCTTAAGTGCCAGTAGGTTTCGCTTTACTTCATCTTTAAGGTTACCTTAAGGATGAGTTTAATTTCATCTTTAAATTTACCTTTAATAAGAATAAAATCAAGGAAAACCTAGCCCTAATTAAGGAAACATTGCAGGATTCCTAGCCTTAAGATGTTTTATCCAACCAGCCTCGGTGCACTTTAATTCTTAGAGATAGAAATTACATAATGGAACTTTACAGAATTGCGATGTTTTTGTATTAAAGGAAAACATTTCCAAAACAGCCAAAAACTTGCAAACAATGTTTAAAAATCCACAATAGTTTTCAAAATATTTGCCATGAGGTCCGATTGACTAGGTGTTCTGATCATGAAAGGGTAAAACATATGAAATGCGTCTTGTGACTTGTATCGCCATTCTCAAGCCTTATATGGTAGTTGACAATGAAGAGGGATGCGCAGCGGAAAGGCCTATTGTCATCGCAGCCTTATTGAATAATATCAGGTTTATCTATTTTCGCCCCAACATTAAACATGAGTAACACGCTCAACAGCAGACTACTGCCAACAGGGATGGGTGGAGTCATGATGTTTTATTTATCCAGACATAGACAGCATTCATTTCTCCCTTCAGTGTGTGTGTGTGCAATACACTGATTTTTTTACTAAGTATACTGTGAACTGTTTACATTCAATGCTCAATTGTTGTGAGCAATTCCACTGTATGAATGTACGCAAGTGTTCTCAATACAAGGAGATAGCACACAAATGAGATAAGGGTCAGAATGAAGGAGTTTTCAGTATGAGCAGGTCCTCAATGTACAGGTGGTTTCCATTGGGCAGCAGCTATTACTATACATGTACCTGCACACCCTTTAATATCTCAGATTTGGATACTTATATTTTGTGCTATTAACTCTTAGAGAAGTATCATATGTATCTATGATGCTTTTGCAAATAACTTTGCAATAATGCATCAAATCTCAGAGATGATGATAAAATAATGAGGGATGGGAGGGGGGAGGGAGGGGGTTACAGGCATGAAAGGATTTCTATAGGTAATTTCAAGCATTCCACATTGGTTTTGAAAAGACAGGGTTCCGAACAAGTAGTTAAGGTGTGTTAGTTAGTTTCGAAAGGAAAACTACTATTCTATGTAATTATGTTAGTATGTAGTTTGATATGGTCCTCCCTAATCAAGGTTTCTACCCTATTCCCCAATATCAAAGCAAGATCGGTAGATCTCTCAGGAAAACATCACTACAAAAAGGAAGGTAGGATTCATGGATGACTAGATTTCTCCCTTTACTCTTACTCTGCATATCTACATGTGAAATACAGTACCTAGATGGGCCAAATTATGATACTGTGGCATGGCCTTTTATAGGATTGGGATTAGGAATTCTCTATAGTCTGTAGGGCTGCACACCGTTAAGAATTAACGATTTGATATGATACTGATAACTTTGAAACGATACGGTTTCTTAACGGTTTTTTAACGATACCGCGTGGGACGAACTTCTGAAAAATAGCCAAACTTTCGTATTCAAAACCTGTTGTTTTTTTTCCATGAAATATGATTTCAAATTCTTTGAATAAAACAGAATCGTATATTTGATTATTATGAGTTTTATTTTGCCATAGAATATTAAATTTGAACGAATTATCCATTAAGAATTAAATACGAAAGTATGGATGCCAATGCCGAGCCGTTGTTTCATTGAATCACGGCTTAGGAAGTGCTCGGAGCGATGTCAACAGTAAGGTAAGGCAGTTTCCTCATAGCTGCTTTATCGGTTTTTCAAACCGGTTTATTTTGGGACGGTTATCATTATCATTAGGCAGCCTAATGATCGGTTATGGTCTGCAACCGGTTTCCGGTGTGCAGCCCTAATAGTCTGTTATATTAAGGATTATTAAGATTTAATCTTGTTTTTTTGGTGGAAGAAAATAAGATTGTTTCCAGAAAATAGATGATTAACCTCATGTCACTGGCAACTTTCTGACATACCTCAATCTGATTCCCTGGACTGAGTAGTTTAGTGACCCACATATTTCATAGACCTACTTTTACCACTCATTAACCCACTTATTGAAGATCTTTCCTAACATCTGATTTGTATGGTACCTTTACTCTCAATGACAATCATAAAAATTATAAATTATCAGCTATGACTTTTTTGTTTTGACAAACCAATGTTTAAAGTTGGATTTATATAATCAAAATCACTAAAAACATTCTGAAAGAAACTGAATAACAATGGTATTTAAATATTTATCACATCCAAGAAGTGGTCATTTGATTGACAAACTGTTTCCATTCAGGTGCCATAAATGAATTAGCTAAAAAGGAGATAAATGTGCAAGATGAGTGAAAGGAATAACAACAACTAAAACAACATTTACATTTCTTTAAAACTACAAAGGCAAACGTTGTTGTTATATTTGATAGACTAAAATATGCAATCACAGATAATGATAGAAATTTTGAATAGAATGGGAATCTTCAAAGGAGGCTTCCTTTAATCTCAAACCTATTCGTGTCTGTAGCTGCCAAAAATGCCCTGATTATCTTGATTATATATTTGTGACTAAGAGCATTTTTTGAAAAAAATATTTGAAGGAGTAATATTCATCAGAACCTAAATGACAATTCTTCTTTGAATATTTTGTGAATCTACGAATGATTTCAAAGTTATAGTCAAAAGTATCCTTAGTCCAGAACAACATCTGTCAAAGAGATCTCCAGGTATGAATGTGTTAAACCATTTTATCATAATTCACCATTAGAATAATTATGTGAGACATCCTGCCAATAAAATAACCATAAGGTAAGCATTCACAGCAAATATCCGATTCTCAGGTAATGCACTTAATGGCTGCTCCCTCTCCCAGGAGAACTGCAACAAGGCCCCCTGGTGGTATTAAATGAGCGTATTTTTTAGGGTCAACACAATAGAGTGGTTTCATATTTCATGCTTCATATTTAGTAAAAGCATCAAGCACTTTTATATCTTTTATATTTTTTAGAAAAAAACTGCTACCGGTATCATGTTGAAAAATATGACACATTTTTGTTTTATGAGTGGCCATAAAAACACCTCTGCATTTTAGCTATGTGGGTATGAGTCTAAGAAGAGGAGATGCATAAGAATGTGTCCCAGGTAGGTATCTTATCAGAGGGATGACACTATAATGCTAATTGAGCTTTTAGTTTCAATGACCTGACTATCATCTGAGAGAAGTAGACAGGAAGTGGGCACTGGTCATGAATCATCAAATTTCGCTGCCTCTCACTATCTGACCTAGATAGGATGACATCCCCCAGCCAGCCAGTCAGCCAGCAGTGCACAGATCACGTGACCAATACAACCCCAGGCTACAGCGCGTAACCCGAGGCGCAGATGCAGTAGAGGCTAGCATGCAGTACCTATGGGGTTGTGGATCAAGGTTATGTATTTCTCTGCTATCATAAAGAATTCTGTCATATATTTCATAACTATGGTCTGCTCTCAGGAACAGACTGTCTTGCAAAGGTGATATGGCGAGGGAGGTCTAATTATTATAAAAAAGAAACTGGTATGGACAAGCAGAAATAGCATATAAATTTCTCAAATTTATAATATTTTTGATATATACGTTTTTAGTGGCTTGCTGACTCAGACTATTCAAATGAAGTTGCTAATATGAACAACAACATTCATTCATTTAATATTTAATAGGAGAAAGGAATGCCGTAAAATTCTCCCTCGTGTAGTGTTGAGGGAAGAAACACACACAATGAGAGATAGCCCAGAAGTTAAGTAAAGTCCCAACTAATTCATTTACCCCAAATGGAAATGGAAAAAACACTCTAAATATAATTTGATTTTTTTGTAAGTATATGCTAATAGCAAGCAACATGGTTAACAGAGACCTTCTTGAGATAGTAAGAGGATATTTTGCGATGACCTTCACATTATAATGGGTTATTTGGCTGAGCACTCAGGGCACTAATATACTTAAAACTAAATGATAAAGCCCTTAGTATCTGGAGTCTGAGCATAGTCTGACAACTTTGAACAAATAATTCACACCTTGACCTTTTAGAGTAATAAATGAACAACAACAGGAACAACAGTTCAAAGTTAAATATTTTTCAAAATATTTGCTAATAATAAGAATATTTCTCTATAAACTCCAGAGGTGAAAGGATTAAAGGGGTGTAAGGAGTAAATTTTAAATAGGGGGATTAAATACTTTTTTTCTGGGAGGCTGTTATTCAGATAATCATATACTGGAGCTACAGTTAAGACAAGACAAATACATACTGAACAAAGACCTATGTACACATACATATATATATATAAACACAGTTGTGCTATAAACCCTCAATACACCGCATTTCAAAATTACATGATACCGTTCAATTAATTGGATACCAGTAGAGAAGCATTTTAAGGGCTACAGGAAAACCACCTGTTTAGGTTTAGAATCACTTAAAGTTTTTAAAAGATAAATTTCTGTTCATCTAACATCGCGTAAGTTTCTCTATATCTTTCTTCTAAGTGGGTCGTAATGACATTGCCTGTCAAGTTATAAGCTAATGAAGAATGACTATTTGAAATAAAAATGACTAGATCAAAAAGATTGATATCATAGCATTTCCGGCTATGGACAGACAGCACATACACCACATCTATTAATAAAATTCCTCCGGGGAAACCTCTAGGGAAAAATCTGCATGATATGGTCTCCACAACTAGCATTACATGGCGGAAGATCTTTTTATACCCAACATCACATTTCGCTTGATAACAAAGTCTTGCAGTTTTCCTTTCAGATGAAAATTTTCAGGAAAAAACAAAGTACAGAATTTCATTACTAATGATCTTAAATTTTGAATTAAAAGAAAATCTAAATCTATATTCAGTGAAATTGGTAGGTATAGTATACGCAGTTTACTATACACCATATGTGTCATGATTATGGGAACTCAATTACATTAATGGTCAGGCGATCAAATATGATGATTCAGACAATAGAATACTTAAAATATTGCAAAATCAAGTCTCATACACCCTTTTTATGTGTACCTTTAGGAGCAAGATATTTGCAGATCTGTACTTTTAACCAATGAGGCTCTAAATGAGCTGAAGGTTGAACAGAGAGCATGCAATAAATAACTTGGCAAGAACGGGACCATTGCTATTGTGTGATTATACAAGGACATCAAATAATAGGTCTAATAATATCAATTGGATTCAATTCCTATTCTAGAAAATTGTATTGTACAGATAGGGGTTATGATGAAGGATGATGTTTATAATGAGTTGGCTATACCACAAAGTGACTGGTCAGTGGCTCTGGATATTAAGTATTGCATGTTTCTTATCAAAGGTGAGTAAGTCTAGTCTATGTACATTAGCAAACTATGTTTGTTTCTACCGTCATGCACATGCATTATTGAAATCATATCATGGCAGCTTTGTGCTATATACTTACGACAACCTTTAGTAGTGGTAGTGGTAGTAATGGTGGCAATGGTAGTAGTGTTGTTTGTTTTTGAGGCGTTATGTAATATGAGACACATATAACATGCATTGAGAAATGGTTGGAGCCGGGAAAGTAGAAGAGACGGACAGCACAGCCGAAACGGTGGCGATAAAAATAAACAAAAAACACAACCAATCAAATATCTAATCAATCAGTATACAATAGCATTGATGTCTTGTTTGTTAATCAATATTACTTGATTAATCAAAGCATTAAAACCTGTAGGAAATGTTCGGCAAAAATGAGTTTAGTTTAGGCGCGCAAAACTGGAATGAGAAAAAGTGAAGTTTAGTAAACATTACGGATAATGGGCATAAGGGGTAGAGGGATTTTTTTTATCCCATTATAAATCTTCCAAATTCAAAACTGGGTTCAATAAGAAAACAACAATTACTCATACCAAAACAATCTCACCTCCTTATCTATTTATTAATTTATTTGGAATTTCATATATAATCACTTATTTCTGCCAAGTCCAAACAAAACAATCTAAAGATATTGAAATTCACATTTTTCCAATAAAATCCCTTGCAACGACCATAAGTTCATCTTTTATTTTCCATTGCATCATCTTAAAAGGAGCAATGAAGTTCTTTAAGCTATATAAAAGACAATAACAAATAAAAGGTATTCAAGGTAAGAGTTTTTTTGAAATATGTTTTATAAAGATTTTTTTCAAAATAAAGAAATAATCTAATTGACTAATGGATGTGTCCTGACTGTCAGTCAAAGGGGCCCGTTTCTTCAAACATGAGATTGCTTATCATAAAAAGCACTATCAAAGAAAAGTTGTAATTTAATTAGGCATTACATGAAAATTTGACTAAAATGTCTGCCATAAAAGTATTAATGCTCATAAACGAATAAGCAGAACAGAATCCGATAATGAGATTTCCCTAACAAGAAATGTGCATTTGAAAGTGAGAATTTTTTAAAAGCAAGAAGAGAAAGTCTATTATTGTTTTGAGTGTTCCTGAAGTATAACTAAGATAATATAACGCACAAGATAGTTCATACAGAAACCTATAAAGGAAGATCAATCCTGCATACTGGGAACACAACTTTTCAAATTAACTTAAAATTAACAATTAACAAGATACTTCCCGTTTTCTTTGAGCAAGTGCTCAGGGTATGAATGACTTATGGCAGTGATGATGCTGTCTTTTTAAAGACAAGGAGGAAGGTAAAGATTTTTCTCTTGGCAGAGGTTGTTGTTTCCAGGACTGAGAGAATGATTTGTGATTCAAGATGCTCGATTCTCAGGAGTAGCCATTGACGAATTAGACCCATTCAATCCCAATGCTGCTTTGACTGACAACTTCCTGAATCGTTCACAAGCAAAGGGAATATCTCATAAATATATTGAAAGAAAATTTATCATCCTTTCATTGAAAAGATACAAATTAAGTTCCCATTGTCCTTGATATTTGGCCTGCTTGTCGAGGTACATAAAGAAGACTGAATACGAAACAGAGACAGTCTTGGGGCTGAGTGAGTAATTAAAATGTGGGCTTGTTAATCCAAAATTACTCTCTTCATTATAAAGGAAATTGGTTTAGAACTACCACTTAACCCCGAGTCACTGGCAACTTTCTCACAAGCTCCTAGCAGATAGTGAACCTAGGTAGTGGTGAGAGACAGCGAGAGGTCAGTGGCAATGCCTTAGAGCACTTGGCTGTGAGAGAAAGCCCCTCTATCAGTGCGGGGCCAATTAAGGATCATTGTAATTCACTATAATGGGTAGGATAGTGGTTTCCTCTGGATAGATGCACACACCCCTGTTGCTCTAATTAATTAGTCAATCACAAAAAAACAATTCTTAACATCAAATTCTTTTGAATTCCATTAATTGCATATTTTGTCATACATTACATCGATGCTGATGTGTCCGATTTTTGAATTGTATTTGTGTCACTCTTCCTGCCATATTTTAACTAAATTGCGATCAGCCAGTTGAGTATCGAAAATCACCACTGACTAAACCAAAGTCATAGGCAACTTTCTAACACACCTCAAGCTGAATTCCAAACTGTAACCTTTGGCAGGAGTGAGAGATTGACCTACTTAAATACAAGTTTATATCAATATAGGTCACCAGAATCCTGACCCCATTACAGTAATAACAATGACCCTTAAGGCTTAACAAGCCCAACTTTGTGTTCAAATTCCTGACAATCAGTAATTTCATATAGTTTTAGTAAAAAGGCAAACTGTTGATACATATAATTAAAACCCTGAAAAATATTACTTCGCATGGAAGAATGCGATTGTGACTTTCAAATGAGGCATACACAGCAAGGAATATGACAAAGTGTCATTTTCATCTATTAAATAATTCATGCAATTAATTAAAATTCATTTAAATAAGGCAAATCGGCCAATTAGCATTACTGAAAATAGGAACTATTCAATCATATCAAGAGCATTAACCAAACGACTGCAAATACTCGCTGCTGGTAATTATGAAAATTATAAATTTCATGTCAATATTTCCATGTCATAATTATATCTCGAATTCATCACAGAGATTTCAAACACAAACTTAATGGATTCAGGAAAATTACCGATATTCAGGAAGTAGTGAACTACAAAGAGTATATCATGGCATATCTAATTTCACCTGCATAAAGCATAAGCGAAAATATCTGCAAACAAGAAAAGTGCTAATCTTTGTGAAACAATGTATTATGGTACAAAGGAACGTAAGTATGCATTATAATACATTGTTGTCATATTACATATTTCACACAACTTCATTTGAACATATGAAAATTTATTCAAAATGTGTCCCAATATGCCATTTGTATTTCCTTCAAGTGCATTTCCTTCTGATCAAAAAATGGTATGTATGCAATAGTATGATAGAAACTTCAGCCATGAAAAAGTGAACACTTTTACACTACCATTCCAACAATCTAAAACAAAGTTAATCATAAAGATTATGAAAAGTAAAAACAAAAGATAACAACAAGCAATATTTTTGAAAATGTTGAATACAATTCTCTTCTTTCTCCCATTGGTTGAGGTATCTTTGAAAACTACTCAGAACCGTATTATATACCAATAAACTTTCACGAACATCTTTACACTTTCAGGAAGAATGTACAGATATTAGAAATCAAATGGCATATCAGAATCATCAATCAAACCATGTACAACAATAACAATCATGCACAAATACATCAGAACATTATAAATCCATGCAGTGAGATCTTTCATGTGGTATTATAAAATACAGAGGAAATATTTGGGTGTTTCTCTGAAAAAATAGACCTGTAAATCGCCCAAGTACATGTGTTGCAATAATATACATTAATTGCTCTCAACCGAATCAGCAACTGCATGATAAAGACAACGAATAAACAGTCAACCCTGTTCAAGTAGACCATGTACAGGACATGATAAAGATGGTCCTGTTAGGGCAGAGACTTTATGAACAGGTAAAAAATAACACAATCTTCATCAGCGTAGAATTTTGGGCCCTTCATAGAACCAGGTTTGACTTAATACCAGTAGTAACTAGTAAGATGAATCGTATTGTTGTTGTTGATGTTGTTGCGGATAATGTTGTCATGGGTGGTGGTGTTGGTGATGTTGTTGTTGTTTTTTATTAATGTTGTTGTTTTTGTAGTTGATATTGTTGTTTTTCATTATAAAAACTAATTGTCGTAGTTGATATAACTGGGTTTTTTTCTTTTTTTAACGTTGTCATAGTTGATATTGCGGTTGTTGTTGTTGTTATTGTTGCAGTTGATATTGCTGTTCTTTTCTTTTTTTAATGTTGTTGCAGTTGATTTTGTTGTTGTTGTTGTTATTGAATTATTGAGATACTTACACGTAGAGCTTGCTGGAATCATCCGCGACTCCCTCGTCAATTCCAGAGTCGTCATCCTCATCATCCTCCTCCTCCTCCAGCGTCTTGTAGAATTCATGCTACAAAACAAACACAGACTCTCAATCCATCAGCCCTATACACAACAAACACCATATACCTCTGTAAACCGCACAAAACCCTTATAATCCCATTCCATGCTAAGTTTAAACCAATTTTCAGTAAAAACATTTAAACCCCTATACTTCTAATACCAATGCTTCATAACCATAGGCTTGATGGCGAACAAGCCTTACAGCTTTATTTCAGAATTTATTGCACTTGTCTTCACAAATTTAAGTAATTAGAAATGGAGAAGTTCATTAAACATTCTGAAAATCAAACCTAATTGTTGTTACTGCCACATCCTGCAATAAACAATTGCATTAACCCTTATGCTGGTGGTGGCTGATTTGCCCATTTCAAAATGATGCAAAAAAGCTGAAAAATGACTGAAACACTGGCACATGAGTACTCATTAAGAGTATTGTCTTTGTGCTTTTGACGAAAGTAACCTCAGCATTGGAAGGGTAAAACATTTCCTCTGAATTTCTGTCACTAGGAAACAGGAAATCAAAATACTGTAGAAACGCTTATTATATACAGGCAAGGCATGAAAAAGCCCTACTAATGAACCCAACCCAGAATTATTGCGCCACCACTCAAAGCTAATTGGTACAAAACACCTCTATGTGCAACATGATACATGGTAATATAATAAACCTTTCAATGAAAAGTCGGACTAAAACTAGCGAGTGTAATATTCAATTACTGGTATTGCAATAAAAAGAGAAAAGACAACAACTACTTAATATATAAACTAGGTCTAAAACAATACAGTTTTTATGAGACTGAATTTCTAAACCTCAGCCAATGGCAATTCAAAACGCTTTGTACTGCTGACAGATTTCTGGTAAAAGTAAATCATCCTCCTACACAAATGCTTTCCTACTATGATAAATTCACCATGGAGACGAAGTGTAAGATAAGTATTCCCTGTCTGAGAACAATTGACAAGTTAACAGAAAGATGTCTATGGGTTAACCAATTAATGCTTAGGAGTTCCTGTAGAAATTTTCGTCTGGATCTTTTGTACTTTTAACAATAACTTTGGAATTGAAATTCATTTCACAAAATATTTCAAGGAGAGTTCTTGGTAGTGTTCTAAACAACATTTCTCCTTCAAATATTTTTCTTAACTATGCTTTTGCTTTCATCAAAATTGTCAGGCTGTGAGCATTAATGAGTTCAATTGAGGTAGAAGTCAGAGCAAATCTCGACATTTCCAGAATTTATGAGGACTTAAGTTTTTTAAAGTTAAGAATATCATTTGTTGATTTTATTTTTCTCAATATAAACAATTTGTGTTAGAGAAAGATGAATACTGTAGATTTTTGTCAAATGATTTTATGTGGGAGGGATGGCCATACTGCTAGTAATGACAAATGGAGAACAACAAAACAAAACCTTTAAGAGGTGCATGCTCTATATTGTAAGACCAAATTTAGCTCATACAGTAACTCAATGCTAATATATTCCATAAAAGAGTTAGAATTGGAAACAAAGTATGGAAATGTACTTATATAAAACTCCAACTTCAACAGGGTTGTCAATTTCACTGATGGTTTCTCAGTAATCCTTGCATGCCAGCAGGCCCCCAAAAAGACAACTATTTTTGTGATATTTTACAGATAGAATTATTTTCTTTAAAAATGTGTATAGGAGAAATGCTAATCAATCTGAATTTGCAAATCTTAGAATATTTTGAAAATGCATGATCAATTCTGATGAGTTATGTGTTACCTTTTAAAGTGTGGTAGAATCAGACCACACTTATGAAGGATAGCTGCCTTCATGAAAGGGTTGCATGAAAGGTAAAGGAAAAGGTATTCGGTTTATAGTCTTGTATCCACCGAAGCGTTCACACGACCTTCCTCCCCTAGCAGGCCTGTACACACGGAAACCATTTCAATCCCCCGGGGGATATTTCAGAGCAACTGGCAGCATATAGCGCACACGCTCTAAGCACTGCCTTATTCATGCTAGGTCCCCATTTTGCAGCTGGGTAGACTGAAGCAATATGGAATAAACTGTCTTGCCCAAGGACAGACCTAAGTGCCCTGGCCGGGAATTGAACCAGCAACCCTCTGATTACTAGTCCGACACCTAACCAACTGAGCTACTTTGTCCATGATAGATAGTTTACTACATGATTTACAAAAGAATAAGAACATATTCCTGAGCCATTATAGTCAATAATGACAATGAGATTCATTTAAATTCAAACTCAAACTTCCATAATTCAATTCAATTTCTGTAGAAAATCTAAAAAGCTCAAACAAAATACACACATTTATCCTAGGCTTAACTTTTGCCTGTTTGGTAAGAGGAATTGTATTAAAGGACTGGGCTTACCGTAGATTCAGTGGAATCTTCATCCAGGACCTCAGTCTGAGGACGACCATTCCTGTCGCTTCTGAGTTTCTGCATGTACTGCATGGCCTGAAAAACAACACAACAAAAATTCTCACAAAATCTTTTATTTCTGAAAATCTTTACTGATGGAATCTTTCACCATATAAAGTTGCATGAGTGCTGAATGTACTCATCTGAGAGTACTAAATGAGAACTTTCTGATGAATACCAACATGACAGGGTTTAGATAGTCAATTTAGGATATGATTAATCAAATCAGAATAAATAGAAGCATTGGAAACAATGAATATGTTTTATAATAATAAGTGTCCATAAATCAGTGATAACATTTGAAAAAGGCTACTTAATTAAAAGTGTCAAGAATCCATTGCAGCTAGTAAGAATATACTCATTATGAACCTAATTAAGATCATAATTAATGATAGAACAACCAGTTTGCATCAATTTACAGTACAAATGAGGTGAAAAAATCAACTAAGAATGTGTAAATGAAACAAAGCAAACGCCTATCATCATATCAACTCATATCAACGTTGATCCAAGTTGATAAAATATCAGGACAATTTGAAAAAAAGTTTGTTAGAGTAAAAAGTTTGGTAGGAAGTTGAATTCACCCTTCTGGTTGTAAGTATCCATCTATAGGATATTGGCCAGATTGGATATTTCATACATTGTATGGGTGCTTGTAAACTTGATTAAATCATTAACGCTTTCTTACAAAGATATTTAAGAGATGAACCAAGTTTGTCTGCCTTTATGTGAGTATGCAAAAGGACTGTACTCAATGTCATCTAGACCGGTGGTACTATAATGAAAACTACTTCCATCTTATTCTTTACCCTTTTAAAATAAATCATCCGAGATAAAGAATTACTATAAATTTATCAAGATTCATCAAGGACATTTCATTATTGAGTAATGAACTTTTTTATGAAAATAATAAAACAAAGAATGCATATAAAGATTATTAACCTGCTAATGTACTACACTATATGCACTTGTTAATGTTCGCACAAGACTCATGTTATGTATCATGCTTTATGATAAATTAATATCAAATATGAAATACCAAATAATAAATATTTAAAATAAGAAAATTGTTCGCAAAAGTAACAGAAATAATAAGCTAAATTAAAGCTTCAAAATAAAACCCATTAAAATTGTAATTCTGAATAGAAGATTCTTCCAAATTAAAGGCAAGTACTGTTAAGATATTTTTGAGTGAACAACATATCAGGATGCATGTCAGATTAAGTTAAGGATATTTAATGTCATGTCAAAAAATCAAATTCATTTTGAGATGTTTATAATATGTACCTATATGGTGCACAGGTTTCTTGATTTAGTTTTGAAAACAATACAGTGCGCAGTCCATCCTCCTAGCTACCTACCTTAAATTTCTCGTCCTTGCTGCTTGCGTTCCCATTGAATTGGAATATAAAGTTACCCTTATCCAAAATGTAAACGTCGTCAGAGGTGACTTCGGATCTTCGCATTGCTTTCTTCGTGGTGCAAAAAAAGCATAAGCCGTGCAAACTAGAGTTAGTGTCTACAGTTTCATTCATCCAAACAAACAGGAAAATGTTGATAAGCCAAAAACCACACATCTCTTAATTCCATTTCAGAGTGCCCACAATATGACCATATTTAATGAACGCTGCATAGGTTGAACGTGCAAAGCCAAGAAAACGTGTTCTACCAGATGTTCAACTTATTGAGGGTCTCATTTTCATTTTAAACGCAGAAGATACTATTTTAATGTCACAGTCGGAATGTGTCTCTATTTAACGAGGTGTTCAGGTTGAAATCAATGGATAATGAATCATTTTATAACCTGATATAATTTGGAATCAGACTACAATACCATACAGGAAAGGGATTTCCACAAATAAAATAAAACTTTGACCTAAATGTTGACCTGAATGTGTGACCATAAAAATAAACAAGATCTAAATTTTGAAGTTAGAAATCTATACTTTTTTAATCATCAACATCAACAAATATGCGTTGATTTGTGTGCAGGTCGTGGGCACGTCTGTATGTTGATAAGAGATTAGAAGGATTAGTTAGCACTGTTGCTTGCTGGTGGTAGAGCTGCAAAAAACACAAATCCCTTGAGTTTCTGTAGTGAATATCACCACAGGAACAGCTGAAAGCTTGCAGGCAGCTGGGTCTTGGATAGGGAGTCACAGGGTCAAAAGTCATGAAAAATTCAACTAGAAATTTACAACATGTCCAACTTTTTACAACTTGAAAAGGTCTTCTAACACTCAAATTAGAATCTTATTCTTAAAGCTTTTGATTTTGGCAATGATTGTTTATATAAATGCAATCATTCACAACATCTTACATGTTTTTTTTTTAAATTCCTATTGTGGTCAAAAGCAATGGAATTGTTTATTTTGCTTTTAAAAGATAATAATGAATATCTAATCAAAATGGTTACTCCACATAAAGTGGCCTCTTCAAAATTTTCCTTTTTATATATGATTGCCATTTTGAGTTTTGTGATTGTCAACGTCATACCTTTGTAAACACCCTTTATTCAATTTTCCATTAAACAGTGCTACCTGCAAGACCTTTAAAAGTTCCTAGTTGGAAGGGTTGAACCTGCAATAGAGGGTGCTGATCTAGGGTACGGTAGGGTGCTGGTGGGGTACCTTCATCCTCTCATCCTTATTGCAGGCATTGCCATTGAACTGGTACAGTTCCAAGCCCTTGTCCAGGAGGTAAACATCGTCAGACTTGAGATTCTTCTTATTTGGAGCTCTCTGGTAAAGTTACGATTACGATTAGGTCAAAGCCGTCAGCATAGACTTATTACAGTACACACACACATACAGCGCCATTGTAGACAAAACCGAACAACAACACACAATGCATCAGGCGGATCAGGCGTCATACTTCTGGTCAGTGAGAACTGGTTCAAGCTGGCTGGAACAGGATTAAACAAGTTGGAACTGGTACAAACAGGTATTGAAGGGTTCTTGTGATTTGAGTTCCTGAAAACGAATGGAATGGTACTTGGGTCCAGACATTTTGCCTTTTTGGAACATCCTGCCATTGCTAGCATTTAACTAATAAACAATTATTCTAAACATTATACTTCAAAATACCTTGACACAGATATATATATATATATATATATATATATATATATATATATATATATATATATATATATATATATATATATATATATATATATATATAAATATACATATTTATATATATATATAAGAAGCCTCCCCCTAAAAATAGTTGATATGTTTAGTAGATCATTTAAGTGTTCAATATCATTTACAAACAGGATCGGGAATGAAAAGCCTTCAAAGGTCAACTCAGTAACTTCCTACTATTCTTTGACTCATTTGCTTTCAAACAATTTTGAAAAGATGAGCAACTACTAAATTCTTGACAACTTCTTTGCTTTTGTCATTTTGCTAAATAATTTATTTTAGATAGTTGTATAAGAGGCCGAATCAAATGATCATTTTTTTCAGTAATTTCCCATTTCCCCAAGATTGACTGACAAATGAGATTAGTCTGAACCCAAGTACTACATATGACACATGCGTCTCGTGCGCAGACAGAAAGAGAGAGATGCGGAGACAGTTCAGATCATAGGGGGCACCACTGGTACCTTCATTCTCTCGTCCTTGTTGGCCGTCGTGCCATTAAACTGGTAGATTGTTTCTCCAATGTCAAGGATGAACACATCGTCAGACCTCAGACTAGCCTTGACGGGGGTTTTCTAATTCGTGTAAAATTTGGGGAAAAAATCAGTCAAATATACAATGAAAAATATTCATATACTAAACAGTAACAAAAAATAGAATTTTAACCCATTTAAGTATACACAACATACAACATGGGCATTATATAAATCCCTGTAAATTATATAATCCATAGGCATTATACAACTTGTATGCATTATACAAGCCACATGCCTTATGAAAACCATGATCATTACAAAACTCATATGCCCTAAACAGTTGATGACAATTATACAACTCGTGGTAGAACAAGTAAGCATATCAAGCTAATTAGGATTTACTTTGTTTAATTAATCAAGGAATGTTACAGCTAAGTCGACATTGAGACAAGATCCTCGGTCATTAACAACCCTGTCTGGGTTTGTTTTCTGACTGAAAGGAACCCTCGCCTTTGAATGGGATAATACTTGTCATTGAAGAAAGGTGGCAGCACCAGCAGATGGTTGGAGAGCTGTCTGTGGCGTACTCCATAAATAATCTATTCAGATGAGGATCACCAACTTATGTGCCATCTTTTAGCAAATGGAGAAACTACATTGACAAGTAATTTACATTTAACAGATGGTGATACTTCACCAATCACTCACTTTGAGTGAAATTACAAATTCATGTATAAAGAGGTATTTTCGAATTAATCTGAAAAATGAAACAAAGGAAAAAAGGGACACATCACCATATTGGAAATTGACAGTTCTAATTACTATAAAAATGACATAACAGAAAACTAATCATAATAAACTGCATGTGGGTTGCAGTGACAGGAATCGATACAATATCTAAAATATTAAGTACTTTTGTGTACTAATTAAGTACTTATTTCAGCAGAAAAGTTCCTCAAATTTCATTTTCAAAGCTCTATTGTCTATACTAGTAAAGCCGGTTAGATGGCCTGAATTTTACAAACCATGAAAATCTGGCCTATCCCAGATGCAATTAAGATTCCCAGTGCTCACAAATACTTTAAAATTCCATCTCCTAAGCATGGTTAAGAGCATAAAACTTTGATAGCACTGGCTTTTTACTAGTCTTAGGCTAGAGCACAACCTTCTATAAGAATGCACATTGCTCATAAACACCCAAAAGTCTCCCTAGTCCAGCAGAATTCACCGACGAAAAAGCTTTTTACCGGCACTGACATTTTAAAAAGAACTGGGCCCATGGGCTAATTTTAATTAGGATGCAAATTACTCAAAGTCACCCAATAGTTTCCCTAGTCCAGCAAAATTCACCAAAGAAAAAACTTATACCAGCACTGACATTTTGAATAGGACTGGGCCCATGGGTTACCTTTAATTAGGATACACATTACTCAAAACACCCTAGTCCAGCAGCATTTATAGAAGACATTTTAACCAGCGATATTTTTACAAGGCCTGGGGCAATGGGCTAACTCTGTTTTCAATCCCTTCAATGTGGCAAGAGTGATACAGATAAAGAGAATATTGGATAACTGTTACATACCTCATAGATCTGTACATTTCTCCTCTTGCCGTGGAAGTGCAGAAGCCTGGTTGGGTATTCCTCTGGTTTGACGTGACGGAAACCAGTCTCAGCTCCTCCTTCCATGATGCTGAAAGAATTCAAAACAAAGTTTTGATGATCTTGTTTCAAAGATGATTTAAAAGAAAAAAAAGTTTTGCCAGCTTTTTCTTGACCCATTCATGCTTTGAGATTTCCAGACTTTTTGTTGTCTGGACCTGTGATACTTTTGAAAATAACTTTGAAATTAAGCATAAATTGGAAAAACATTTGAAGGGAAATTGTAAGTTAGTTCCCGCTTTACATTTGTCCCTCAAATATTTTCTAAGGCTTGCTTTTGTTAGAGAGATATCACCAAAATAGTCAGGTGGTTTTGGGCACTACAGGCATGAATGGGATAAGGGTGGCTCAAATTACAAGGAAAGCTTTTTTTGATTGTGTTGATGAGACAAACCATATAGAATGATATAAAATGAATACATAACTCTCCAAAGTAATCTCTCCCTAAAATTGGGCGCTTGACAATAAACAGAAAGAAATGGAGGTTTTAACCCTTTTCAATGCTAACATATAAGGCTACTTTTGCCCAAAGCATAAAGACGCAAAGATTGTAAAAACCATCATAACCCTGCCATGTTGGTATCCATTGGATAGCTCTTCCTGAGTACTCTCAGATGAATACCCATGGGCCAGGGTTTCAGTCATTTCTTAAGTTTTTTGCATCATTTTGTATTCGCTAAATTAGAGATGAAAGAAATTAAACAAATAAATCCACAAAGCTTTTAGACATGTCTCTTACTTACACCATCTCAGGGAAGTAGCTCTGGAAGAGCTCAGACTCATGTCCCTGGACCTCTCTGTGCTGCACCGCACGGTCATCCAGGAAAGTATCCAGCTCAACTGTCTTGTAGGCCGCTGTACCGTACTCATCCTAAAAAACAAACATGATTAATCAGTGGAAAGTATCCAGCTCAACAGTCTTGTAGGCCGCTGTACCGTACTCATCCTAAAAAACAGACATGAATAATCAGTGGAAAGTATCCAGCTCAACCATTTTCTAGGCCGCTGTACCATACTCATCCTCAAAAACAGACATGAATAATCAGTGGAAAGTATCCAGCTCAACCGATTTTTAGGGCTGCTGTACCGTACTCATCCTAAAAAACAGACATGAAAAATCAGCTTTCATGAAAAGGCTGATTTTTAAGTGCAGACATACGGGAAAGCATAACTCTGTTTCTTTTTCAAATATTTTACCAGATATTCTTTCATCCAAAAGATTATACTAAAATAGACTTTACTGGTAGGGGAGGAAGGAGGAATAGGTGAAATAAGTAACCAAACATATGCCCAAATTTGGAATACATTTCTAAAATTTGGTATCCATTCTTGTAAGGATACAAAACCTACTACATTATGTGAGTAATTATAGCAAGTAATAAATTTCATAAAAAAATTACATGAAATTTCATATTGCAAAGAGAAATATTCAAAACATATAACTAACTATCTTTGAAATATCATTTTGCATAAATCAGAAGCTGTATAAATTACCTGAGAGCTGTATTTTCCAATCCAGAAATGGACATCAAAAGCCAGTTCTTCACTGTCTGGGTTGGGCTTGTAGGTCTGAAGAGCAAAATGTATGAATGTATGAGAAAATGAAGAATAGATATGATACTAAAACCTGAATAATACACATAAAAGTCTAAAACAAAATATAAATGGAATGATGACAGGTTTTCCATCTTATTTACTTGTTTAAATAACAAATAAGCAAGTTGTTTTCCTTTTATTCCTGAGAATAGAATAAGAAACGTTGGCTTTAATAACATCATCATCATCATCATCATCATTATTATTATTATTATTATCATTATTATTATTACTATCATTATTATCATTATTATCATTATTATCATTATTATTATTACTATCATCATCATAATCATCATTATTATTATGATTATTATGATTATTATCATCAACATAATCATCAATATTATTATTACTACAGTTATTATTATTATTAATATCATTATTATTATTATCATTATAATCATTATTGTTATATCATAGTATTGTCACTACCATCATTATCATCACTATCACTATCTTCATAATCATCTTCATCATTATTATCATTGTTAGTATGAAATAATTAAGAGTTGCATGATCTAGCCATTGTTTGTCTCTCAATCTCCTAAATAAACAATATTCAATAGACCAGAGAAAACTGAAGTATACCAGTAAATTATCGTTATATTTGTGATTAACCCTCTCTTACACATATCAACACTATCATACAGAAACTGCATATAGAACGTACATTGAGGATGATGTAGGAGTCGCCACTGAAGAAGCTGCCGTAATCCTCTGTGGGCCAGGCAGTCACCTCAAATTTCTGTAAAGACACAATTATCAACATACATTAGACGTGTGTGTGTGTGTGTGTGTGTATGTATGTATGTATGTATGTATATATGTATGTATGTAAGTATGTATGTATAAATATATATATATATATATATATATATATATATATATATATATATATATATATATATATATATATATATATTTATAAAATGATCATAATTTGAGATATAAAGTGAAATATCAATGCAGTCTCGATGAATACACCATGCATATAGGTTGTATGAAATTACCATACAAGGGCTCCATCTTTTGGAAGTCAGGAACATCATATATACACCTCAGATCTACACAATCATCATCCATTTATATAAATATAATGTTGGTCCCAAACATTTGTTCATGAATTCATTGATTTTATTTTAACAGGTTCAATATATGATTAACTGTTAGACACATAGACTCTAATAACTTTGAACAAATGCAGCAAATAGAATGGTATTGTAAAAATATTAAAAGATGGAATGTTAAACCCAGCAGGAACTACACTTAACAATCAAATATTTCTCAGAATATTGCTTTCTTATAAAGATATTAAAACTATGTCAGACATACATGGGTGATGATCTTATATTCAGCATAGGAAAACCTTATCTATTGAAAGGTAAACCATTCAAATCTAGTGTTGGCACAACAAATAAATGTCCGATAAAAAGGAATCCTTTTAAAAAGATTTGGTCCCAAAAATGTTTCTCCAGTTCAGATACTTATCAGATTTTATTCTATTATTTGAAGAGCTACATTTAAGGTTTTCAGAGCATGGTAGCATTATAGATATGAATGGGCTCCATATTTCAGTGTTTGATGCTCATAAGTAGTGGTTAAGACGTGACCTCCCTGAGAAACTAGTAGGTTTAGGATAATAGGTTCCTGGTGAAGGGTATATCCAAGGCTTGCAAACATTGTATTAGTACATGAGATATATGAGTAACTTTATTTTATCTGCAAAACCTTCAAATAAAGAACAACTCAGGTGTGAACACCTCCTATTGCAGCAGAAGCAGCAGCTGCTGCAGGCTAGTAACAGTAGTTGTAGGAGTAGTGGTGGTTGTAATAGGTGTAGTAGAAGCAATAGTAGTAGAAGCAATAGTAGTAGAAGCAATAGTAGTAGTAGTAGTAGTAGTAGTAGTAGTAGTAGTAGTAGTAGTAGTAGTAGTAGTAGTAGTAGTAGTAGTAGTAGTAGTAGTAGTAGTAGCAGTAGTAGTAGTAGTAGTATTAGTATTATTATTATTATTAGTAGTAATAGTAGTAGTAGTAGTAGTAGTAGTAGCAGCAGCAGCAGTAGTAGTAATAGTAGTAGCAGTAGTAGTAGTAGTAGTAGTAGTAGTAGTAGTAGTAGTAGTAGTAGTAGTAGTAGTAGTAGTAGTTGTAGTTGTAGTAATAGTAGTAGTAGCAGCAGTAGCAGCAGAAGCAGTAGCAGTAGCAGTAGCAGTAGCAGTAGCAGTAGCAGTAGTAGTAGTAGTAGTAGTAGTAGTAGTAGTAGTAATAATAACAGAAGTAGTAGTAGTAGCAGCAGTACCAGTAGCAGCACTACTAGCAGCATTCCTAAACTGCTGCAGCCAGCTGGCAGTAGAGGGGCGGGTGCCACAATCTTTCTATTTGTTCATGTGGAAGTTGCTTGCAGTGCTCTGAGGAACACAGGTCCATTACTTGGCACACTACCTTGTCTGAAGCTCAGGGAGAAGTTTGACCTAGCAGCGGGAAGAGGGCTGCGGGATGTTTTACTGCAACATAAGGCTTCCCTAGCAGACAGACTCACACACCCACAGACTGACAGACACACACACAAACAGACTGAGTCAGCCAAACAAGCAGATGGTTGGCTGTGATGCCTGGCAGACTAAATATACAGCCACATCTAACCCTCTGCTATAGCCCTGATCCAATTAACAATCTTCTCAATAAGATTAGAGAACCTAGCTTTGAGTCAAGCCTTATAAGAGTAAATAAGCAAACTTATCATATGATAAGTAATGGCTTATATCAGCACGCATAACTACAACCATCATGAGAATTAATTACACACTTGTATCTTGAGCACATGGATTAGAAACCTGAACAGTCCCATTCAAAATCAATTTTTTATTGGGAGTAGTACAGCTGTATTGTTGAAGTTCAACACTATTTCCTGGACAGTGATTGTTCTACTGATACAGGTTCAGCTGTAATCAGGTAGCATGACCTACTATAATACTATTAATATTTCAGAGGTAACTTTAATCATTTAGGCGCAGGGAGGGCATGCACACATAGGTTAGTTGATACATGCAAATAGTCCCTATATAAAGCTGAGATTGGAAAATACTTAAGATAACTTTTATAGCATCCAAGATTTGTCTATTCATGTTGGATTGATTATCACATGATCAATCAATAGATTAGCGTTATACAATATTGCTTTATTCTCTGATAAAAACAATCAGTTTAGAAGAATAACCAGTTAAGAATATGGACACTAACCCTGAAATGAATATACAAATATGTTGAACCCCAAGTGCAGTACTTAAAGGATGGCTAGGCTTATAATAGGACTAACATTTCTGATAACAGACAAGTGCAGTGGTGTCTGCCTGCAATACCAGGATCCCCTCAGGCAGCAGCTATCCCTGAACCCAGGCCAAGGCTTCGTAAACACATAGCTCACAACCAACAAAGTGATAAACACACCTGTTGCCATACTGTCAAGAGTGCTTCTACTCAAAAAGACACCATTTGCCATCTTTTTGTGAAGTTAGATGAAGCATTCATTTTAATAGAGTGAGAAATGAATATGCTTTCTTTGGTAAAATAAAAGTCTCCATAAGGTGTCAGTAATTTCATTAACTTGGTAAATACAAAAAGCTATAAAAGCATAAGGCAAATAAGGCGAGGACCTAAGGTTCAAAATGGGAGAGCATTTTAGGGTTGCCAATATCTAGAAATGTTTTAAATCAATGTATTGATATTTTTCTTTGATTTTGATAAATAACCTTTGTTTTCATTTACTTGGTGGGTCAAGAATCCAAAATCATTTTACTTACCAAGATTCTCCACTCTAATTGTTAGAGTTTTACTCGAAAGGATGACTCAGGGCTCGACATTGGTGCTTGCCCCATTGCCCCGGGCAAGTAGAATTTGTAAATTATAGCTGTGGGGCAAGTGAAAACTTCATCTTGCTTGCCCCACTGGGAAAGTACGTTTTGTATATTTCAGGTTTACTTTTGAGAATGTGTGCAAGTTTCGTGGTCTGCCATCCAAGCTTGTCCTAGAAAGTATGCTTTCACATGCCAGAACCATGTTCTACTTGGTTTTAAATGAAATTATTATATACAATTTTTCAAGGGCAAGTGAAAGTTGGAGTAGGGCAAGTGAAAATTGAATCTCACTTGCCCTACGGGGCAAGTTGCTGCAAAAGTTAACGTTGTGCCCTGTGACTCCTATCATAACCCCAAAACAATGCACCAGTTGGTTTCCCTCCAGTTGGGAGTTGTTGTTTTGTTTTTATTACCAAGATTATCCAGATTTAAGCCCACTCTAATTGTTGTATTTTTAAATAAAGTATGGCTCCATAACCCCAAAACAATTCACCAGTTTGTTTCGCTCCCTGCAGCTGAGAGTTGTTTGTGTTTTACTTACCACAATTCTCCAGATCTTGATCCCGACCTCATTGCCGAGTCCTGCCCATGCGGGCTCCTGCTCAGCGGAATCCTCTGGAGAAATAATACAGTGAGAAATTAGCATGCAATGTAAATATCACATTCTTTGAAGACAGTAGTGGGGTAGTGTTCGGATGTTTAACCCTTCCAAATCTGAAGCCTATGCATTGTTTTAAATCTAGAGAAAATATGATAATAAACAATATTTTAGAAATAATTGGCTGAAAGTTGTTGTTCCATTTGTGTTTGATAATGCATCTTCAAATATCTTTCAAATATTACAACAGTTGTAGAGTAGTTCTCTGCAAAACTGCCACACCTTGTGTGGCTTGGTATTCTAATGGGTTTATTGCATATACAATAAACAATTATAATGCCACTTTGCAGGCCTGCACACATGGAAACCATCTTAATCCCCCGAGGGATATTTCAGAGCAGTTGGTAGCATATAGCACACAAGCTCTAAGCACTGCCTTATAAATGCTAGGTACCAATTTTGCAGCTGGGTAGACCGAGGCAATATGGAATAAACTGTCATGCCTAAGGATAGACCAAAGTGTCCCGGCCCGGCCGGGAATTGAACCAGCGATCTACTGATTACTAGTCCGACACCTTATAACCGACTGACCTACTTTGTCCCTGAACAGACTGATCAATTAATTGATTACAGTTCTCATATTTCAGGTTTGAAACATTTTTCAATAATAAGCCAAGAATAAAATTCCTACTCAAGAGGAGAAGAAAATCATATATGGGTATTCCTTATTTTCCTATTAGGCCACTCCAATTCAATTACTTGTCTTACAAGCTTTTTTTGGAAAAAAAATCCTGTCAGACTCCAAAAAAAAGAAAAAAAAAGTCACCTTTGGTGTCTTACGGACGAAAGTGGTTTTGAAATTTCCTGTCAGACTCCAAAAAAAAGAAAAAAAAGGTGCAAGTTTTAAGAATATTCTTTGTAAGGGTGATTTAATCAACTACAGGAAGCTATATCATTGCTGTAGTAGAGCCTCAGACTTGAGGAGGTATACCTCCCACCCTTCAGGTTACAGGGATTAATAGATTGATTGATTTTATTAAGTTGAGAATAGGCTGGTAGAAACATATCTTTACCAGTCCTAGTCGGCAGACTCTAAAAAAAAAAAAATAATAAAAAAAGTCCCATTTTTCAATTTTTTTTTATTCCAAAATGGCTCATTTCCTACCTCCTGAGCTCGTAAGACAAGTAAATAAATTGGAGTGGCTTTATCTACTTTTCGTTATAAAGTCATAAGTCCTACTTACTCTTGACCTGCCTCTCGGTGTCAGAGCCAAAGAGGGCCAGGTTGGAGTCCTTCCAGTCATACTTCTTGGCCTTCCTCAATCCTGAATCAAACACACAAATCAACAATTAGATTACAAACCTATTCAGGGACTGACATACCTTTATGGAATCAACTTGCCATGCTGGGCACAAATATATTATTTTTTTCCATGACTGGGAAAGGAATTGAAATTGTCCAGCCAAAAATTGAAAGTTTGTTTTAGTACCACTAAAATTGTACAGCATATCATGTGGTACTTATAACTCTTAAGTTCTAAAGGGCTATGGTAAATGTAAATCAAGTTCTTATATACATTTCTATATATTCAATCATTCATTGAAAAATATATTGAAATTTAAATTTGTCAAGTGAGGTTAGTAAGTATATGCTAGTAGTGTTATCTACTTGCCTGGCAGCCTTTTTTATTTAACATGGTAAACTGGGCAAGCACTCAAGTGCCTGATAAAAGATCAATGCCAACTTATTATAGAAAAGCATGTACATATCATCAACACTCAGTGGCCTGACACCCAGGTCACACATGAGTGTATAGGAGAGATAAGAAGTACAAAGAAGTCAATATCTATAAAGTTGTGAAGCATTTTCATATTGCAGTGATTTCCGAAATGAGGACACTAGCAGTCTCTTCAGATTTTGAGTTTGCAGGCTCATCTCAATGTATGGATCCTAAATATACAAACAGCTACCACCACTTAAAAATCTTAAGGGATCAGAGCGAAAAGTTGACATCAAAACTTTATGACTCTTACCATTTGGAATTTTTGGTTTGATTTTTCCGGAAAGTTTGCATGAATAACAAACAAAGCAGAGTCATCGATTTAGGGTTCATAGGATCCAGGGGTCATAGACTTTTTTACACAGATTTTTTTAAAAATAATGCATTTTATGATATGAACATCCTTAGTCTCCAGAAGTTGTCTCTTTCTTTGTGCATTTTATCCTTTTAGAGATAATGTGATTGTCTAAAATACTGTTCTGCTATGGTGAATGCATTTTTTGTTAGTATATAACAACTATCAGGCAAGATCAAGGAATTCAAGAATCATGTTTTAAACCACAATGTGTATGTCAGAATTGTAGATACCTATAAAACAACCTACAATGTGTAACCAGAAGACTAAAAGAGTTACAGGTTATGGGGTTAGTTTCTGAACCACAGATGGGGAAATTGGTAGATTTCAACTTTCTAAAACTGTGAGAATATCACATTTCAATAAATGTGAAAATCACTGTAGCCAAAACAAAGTCATCAAAACTGTCTTTTAGGATACTACTTAAAATAAACAAGTGTAGTCATAACACTACAGATTTAGAAAAAAAAAATTTGTACCAATTTCCTCTCCCAATGAACTGCAGTATCAAGTCAAGTGTAATAAATCCTATTCTAGTGTGTCCAATAGGTGGCACCGGTTGAGAGTATCATAAGACCTTAAACAGCTACAAGCATTTTAACTCCAGTAGTGAGTGGACTGATTTAGGTGAATATCTACCAACAATTCCTTTTAGATATGCATATAATCCTGTGATTTAAAAATAATTCTTAGTTTCATCTATTGTACATTTCTTCAAACTTACTTTGCATCCTGATCTGGGTGAATGAATGAATGAAAGTGTCAGAATGCTCCCGCTGTGCACAGAGGCAGATTACTACTGTTCTGTTTGTAGTAGGACAGATAAGCTTATCTTAGTATTCTTGAGCTTTGACACCCAAAACAAACTTCTTAGGGGCAAGACAAATGACGTGTCTGGTTGGTTTATAATGTACCTCATAGTAGCACCTCATTTTAGGATACTGAGATTAGAACTGACTAGATTTAGAACTGATTAGCTTACCGTATTCGCTTGATTAAGCGCACCATACGGGTAGAGGTTGGGAAAAATTTCTGTAGAAGGGGTGTTGTCAAACATCCGTATAATCGCACCCCTCAATGATTGCAAATCCGAGTGTAAGGCCTAAAAGAAAGTTGTTTGTTTCCTGTAACCCTACCCTAACAAGTTTTTATTTTAAAAAATCCCTTCCCCAAAGTTTTTTCCGCCCTCCCAACTCCCAAACAACGTAAAACGTGCACAAAACACACATTTTTGACCAAAAAGATAATCCAAATTTTTTTATTTTACCGACCTACCTACCCTACTTTTTATCAGAACGTTACAGGAAACAAACACTTTCTTTTTTTAGGCTTAATGACCGTTATTGCACCTTCGCACTGTCTCTGTTCAGTGTGCTTAGAGATTTGCCACGGCAATCAGCACGTGAAAAGATCGTTAATTGGTCAATAGTACGATCATGCAGCAAATATGAACAGTGAGAGCGCGAAGGGACTGCTGAAATGGCAGAATTCAGCGCTGGTTTGCACACACGGCAAGAGGAAAGGTATGTGTTTTGCTGGGGGGATTTAACATAAGGAGACAATCTTTGGCGCTTGCTGGTGCACCAATTTCCGCGATAAATGGAGGGGATGCAGCAGGGTGTAGATTACTGTACGCATGTCCGTGACGTCACAGCTCTCTTTGGAAAGAGGTGGATAAATTCACAAACAAGGAATGGCGGTCAGCACACGTGGCCAGCCCACCTCGCTGGGCTTTTTCCGAAAATGTTCCAGATTTTTATGCTTGCCATAAAACGATGCAGTGAAAAATATTTTTTTGGTATTCCTCCTCTTAGATAGCGGCAGAGCGGTTTGAAATCGAAGGTTTGCTGCCTTAAAAAGAGATACCTTTCTCTATTCACTAGTACGCACGATGGCGGGAAACACTCACTCGGCAGTATGATTGCTATTATCTTGGATGAAATATGTGTTTGGTCATCTAAGCTATTATGAAAACGCCTTGGGACAACAAAGTATGGTCTCTTCAGAGCGGGTGGGCCGGGGTTCCTCTGAGGCTCTGTGATTGTATTTGAGTTATAAGATGTGTTGAAGTGTTAAACTGTCAAATAATGTTTATACATTTTGGAATGCAGACACCAACTTAACATTAGAGGCAGTCAGCCAGTCCGGGGTTAGTATTTCTCAAAAGAATCACCTGTACTAGGGCTAGCAATAATGAGGTGGCATTTGTCCTGGAGGACAAGTGAATAATTGTACCAATTCTGCTGTAGCTTAAAAGAAAAATACCTCAAATAATAAAAATTGAAAAATCATAACAGGAAAAAACAGACTGAAAACAAAAATGAAAATTTAGAACAATGCCAGCACAATATCTAAAACAGTAGAAAAACAATCCCAACAGCTAGGAAATCTAGAAACAAAATTGTTTCTAACAATTAAACCCCCTGCCCCAACCCTACAGATGTGAATGGGTTATGGGGTAACGGTTTTATAAATGTCTATTTATTTTTGCTGAGACTTGGCATGAATAGGGAACAATGCACAGTCATCTTAATATCAACTTAATTTTGGGGCCATTCTACACATATGTGTTATTTTCTTAGCTGATTGCATCCTTTTTGGAGATGTTGTCACTGCCATAGTCTTAGCCAGCAGGGCTTTTTGGACACCCAAAACCCTTAAAAAGCATTCCTCAAGACAACCATTTTTTGTGAGGAATTGCTTAAAATGTCAATCTCAAGCATATTGATTTTTTTATATTCTAATTCCCACAACACTGTATAAGATTATCATGTCCCATTTTGATAAATTGATACATGTTTATGATTGAAATCTAAGTATTTTGTGGTTGCCCTTGAAAACTTGGATGCCCCAAAGTTTTATAATTGCCAATTTTGGGTGCCCAGTTTCTAAATCCTGGCTAAGACCCTGGTCACTGCCCAAAATAATTTTCTGCTATGATGCTAGCAATATAGGAATTTTGTGGTGAAATCAGGGAATCCAAGTAACAAGTTTTGAAAATAATAAATGGTATAAATCAGAAGTGAATGGTTTATTTTTCAGAAGAAATTGCGTAAACCATCTATGAAATACCCCTGACAAGATGACAAATGGAAAAGGAGGGGGTCACATATGTTACCAGACATGTCATCGGTTTCTAAACCGCAGATAGTTAAAATTTGTGAAATGGATATTTTTGGGTAGAATTCCATAGAGGTGATGCTAAACAGTTACCCAGTTGGTACCATATTTGCCATTATTATTTAAGATTGTTTAGCAAGGGAACCCTGTTTGCTTATAGATGAATGATCACATGTAGGTTATGAAAATGTCAAATCATCATAATAATATTTGATCCAGACCTCAATGCTGACTCAAAATGTGACTGGCCTTGTAAGATCAGTAACAACTAGGATATACTGGTCCTGCAAATTTTTACTGGTCCAACAAATTTTCCCTTAACACAACAAGAAAAAACAGTGCATAAAATTCACTGACATCATTTATCTTCATTTATTTTATCTTCATGTATTTAAAAGATATGTGGGGACATTCTTCAGGGGAAACTTTTTTACAAAAAAGTCCATAAAATGTTTACTGGTCTGGTAGGACCAGTTGAGGTCTTATTGGAATTTTTACTGGCCTGGGGCCAGCGGACCACTGTTAGCGACAAGCCATGTAATCAATATGAAGGTCAATGTGGCCAAACAATATAGTGTTCACAATTGAATTTCAGGAGAGTATTTAAAAAAGGCTGATATAGTTATAATGGTATATATTTAGTAAAAATGTTTTTGTACCAATTTTTTTTATAAAAATTGCCAGCAGTGTCAGACAGTAAATACTTAGTTTTATTCTGAAGTTTTTCCAATACTTAATAGGTGTCTCCAGTTGAGAGTAAAAAAGACATAAAACAACAGAAGGAGGGTCTCACTCATATTCTATGTATAATCTAGTGATTCTTGGAACAAGGTAAATGGAACTACTACATATGGGAATATTGCATTGTTCATATTGAGAACTGTTTTGCTTTGTAGTTGCCATTAATGCCATGGACATTAATATATACATTTATATATATATATATATATATATATATATATATATATATATATATATATATATATATATATATATATATATATATATATATATATATATATATATATATATATGTATATATATATGTATATTGACAGACTAGGCTATTAACTGTAGCTGGTATAAGGATTTGAAGTAGAATAGTGGCTAAATCTGGACGGGCAAAAATCGTTGATTTGGACAGGCATTTTTGAAATTCTGGCTAAGACCCTGTATATATATATATATATATATATATATATATATATATATATATATATATATATATATATATATATATATATATATATATATATATATGTATATATATATATATATATATATATATATATATATATATATATATATATATATATATATATATATATACATATATATATATATATATGTGTGTGTGTGTGTGTGTGTTTAGGATTTTTTCTCATTGCCATACCCAAAAGAAATATGAGCCAATTTTTTTATGAATGCAGGTAGGGCTCAATATTACGGCTAGCCCATTAGCCCAGGGCTAATTTTTGAAGATCAGGGCTTGTAAGTTATAGTTATGAGTAGCCTCACTAGCCTGAATTGAAATATCAGTGAATAAAAAAAATATGAATTCTTGCTCTGGCTCTGCTCACTTGGATTATAATAAAGATGAAATCAGCAAAATAGAATGCATTCTTTATCCTGTTAACAATGGAGCCTGGGGGTAGGTCACTCATTGCCAAATTTTGTCAATTAATGTGGGGGAAAATCTAATGTCATCATTTTTTAGGGCTAGAAAAAGTATTTCAGGCCTAGAATATATAGCCCTGATGAATTTTAAAGATGTATTACCATTTAACACTGGTGGTGTTCCAAGGAAAGATGTAGGTAGGGTATTATCTTATAAGCATCCATATTTGGGTTCATAATCTTTCCTCTGGAATATACACCAATCTTTCATTAAATGATACATGTATTCCCAAGTTTTTTTCAAATGTATCCCTGAAGTGTAGTCTAGGCATTTGTGAGTTGATTTAACACAAAACTATTTTAGAAAAGGACCATGCAGGTATTCAATATATGTTCTAATACCCCATATGAGTTTTTCAGACCCCTAGAACTACATGCAGGTGTACCTTCAACATGATTTGCTGAATACTGGGCTCTTGATTTATAGGTTTTTCTGTTCTCTAACACAGGGATTTAGCCAAGACCTGTCCTGCCTGCCAGCTTAGAAGACCAACACATGGAATGGAAACCAGCCGGTCAACCTGAACATGCTAGCCTCAACCAGTGTCAATTAATAGTCGCTAATAGGTGCTCTGGGCACCCCCAGCAGGTGGTGGAGATAAGGTTTCTCTGTAATGTAATCGATGCGGGAGCCCTGATTGGTCCTTGTTCCCACGTGACCTCGTGCTGCTGCCTTATCTGCTAGTCCTGGCATGAGGCTAGCATGTAACTATAGGGCATATAGTAATTGGTCTCTCGTTACATATCCATTCTTTTCTTAATCCAAGCTGCCAGTTTCCTCAAAACCTACTTTTTAGACAGGCAAAAATCTCAAGGAAGCATTTTCAATTTTGACTTTTTCGGGGTAATAATCAAACATTGTCCTAACAAACCATCTCCTATGACATGGCTGAAGTTGCCCTTTTAGGCAAGAAAGGTTATCAAATGTACTTGTTATAAGGATCTTAAGTAACTGGGTAGCTAAATCAGGATGGGCAGAAAGTTTGAAATTGCTGTTATAAACAGGTTTTTTTATGATCCTGGCTAAGACCCTGCTCTGACATTATGAATCAAAATAAAACCATTACACACACACTCACCCAAATCAGGCAAGTGCAAACTAAAATGTACTTAAAAAGCCCTTAAAAGAAAATTCACTTGTTGGGGAACAAAAAACAAAAACAACAACAACAATAATAATAATAATAATAATAATAATAATAATAATGATAATAATAACAACAATAATAATAATGATGATGATGAAAATGATAAAAATAATATACAGTTTTAAATTAAATTCATAGTTTCATGTTATTGGGTTTCCCAGGACATAAAGCAGGTTCCATACACTTATACATGTAAATAGATTATGACTGCTGTTGATTACTTTCTTAAAACTAAAACAACAACCAGTATATAAATAATCATTTTGGCCGCTAAAATTCAAAAATCTTTTCAAATGCTTGATTTGAATGGTTAAATATCCACTATTATCTGCCAGTGCTGCCACCGTGCTCCGAGCTGGTTTCCATATTGCTAGTTTATTTCATTTCAACGGTCAAACCATTGACTAATAAAAATGGGCTGTACATTTATTATTCAATTCAAAGGTGAAAAGAAATGTAATATTTATAGGTGAAAAATGATATCAGTGATCAGTGATATCAGTGGTTTTCAAATCTCTAAATCCATGATAAACAATACATGCCAGACACCAACATAATTTTCAGAACCAACTTGCCGTGCCGGGCAAGTCATTGATGATATCGACTTGCCCGAAAGAAAGGCATGTATTGTTTATCATGGATTTAAAGATTTGAAAACCAATATCTTTTTAGTTATGTTGCATTGTTTGCATATTTCTGGGCATTTGGGCCATTTACAATGTGTTTAGCAATTAGAAAATCAGCTTGCCTATTCAGGAAAGTGAAAACTAAAATGCACTTGCCCAAAAGCCCTTTTTACAAAAAATCACTTGCCAGGGCAAGTGGGCTAGTACTCATGTCGGTGCCTGCATGCCTTTCTAGCATATGTTATAACTTATCTTGGGCAAGTCAAAAATGATGTAGGGCAAGTCAAACTCATTAACTACTTGCCCGGCATAGTAAGTTAGTTCTGATAATAATGTTGATGCTTGCTGGCAAGTACTTATGTCTAGCTGGCAAGTACTTATGTCCATGCCTGAAAATAGCTAGTAAAATATTGATAATTATAATGATAATCAAACTATGATGAAAATGCCAATAATAATAATATGCAGTATTCAAATAATTTCAAAGTTTCATGTTATTGTGCTTCCCAGGATATTTATAGAATAAAGCAGGTTCCACATATTTGTACATGTAGATAGATTATGACTGTTGATTATTTTCTTCTAACTAAAACAACCACGATTATATATAGAATCATTTTGGACACTAAGATTCAAAATCCTTAGAAAGTTCACAACTGTTCCCTTTTTAAACTTTGATTTGAATGATTGAATATCCACTGTCATCTGACACATGTGCTCAGAGCTGGTTTCCATATTGCTAGTTTTAGTTCATTCCAATCATTAACTAACAAAAATGAGTTGATACATTTATTGTTCAATTAAACAATGAAAAGATATGTAGTATTTATGGGTGAACAAGTAGATTCACATTCATCTCCCTAAATTTTGGATTAGTAACCTGCCAATGGCTTGATGGAGAGAAACAAGATACTGAATATTCCTGGCCTAGCCCTAGGCTAATCTTTTCTTAATTATTTATGTATTTTAAAATGAAAATTACATCAACTCAAAACTGAATCTCTCCTGGTTCAGTTCTGAAATTGCTATACTGGTGCCCCCATTGAAATCTTTACATTTTTCTATCTGCTTGATTCTGGCTGACCAGGGTCACTCCTCCTTGGAAATATCTATAATCAGCTAGAGTAACTAAAACAATGCAAAAGATAAAGACCAGAACAGAGACAAGCAGCATTATTGAATGAAATCATACACTAGCAGCAAGTCTGGCTCTTTTCATAAAGCACTTGAATGGCAGTTGGGCTAAAATATATTCCCATTCCATTTCTTTAACATTTGGCAAACAACCTCTTACCTTCAATTCTAGCAAATTGAAGTTAACAGTAATAACTAATGACACACCAAGAATCATCATACATTTTTGGTCTGATTTTCTTGATATCTTTCATGGTGAAGGATGCTAAAGGAAATAAAACTTAAATCCAAACTTTCCTAAACTTTGCACATAATCAAACACTAAAAACATACAGATATTTCTTTCATACCAGAACCACATACATGGACCAGCACATATCCTGAAATGAGCATCAACTATACAAATCCCAACTTGTTTGGATAGACTTTTCTTTCCTTCAACACCTTTGGATGGTATGTTGCAACTTAGATGAAGACCAACAGAAAATGGCTGTATGTGGTCTCATCTTTGAGATTTGTTTTGGCTAATTTGTGTGGGGTTTCTCCACTTATTTGTGGCATTATCACCATGTTTATGGTTGGTTCCTTTTCACTTGGATAAAGAAAAGACTTACTATATGAGCTATAGTGAAGGGCAGGACTTATGCCAGAGGTCACTGATCTGGCATCAGCATGGGATCACGAGGATACAAGGACAAATCAGGGCTCTGGTATCATTACATTACTGATCGCCAGCATCAACTGAGCATGCGCAGTGCACAAATTTTGGGGTATTAATTGACACTGGTTGAGGCTAGCTTGTTCAGGGTGACCGACTGGTTTCATATCCACTTGTTTTCATTCATCTGATGTTGCAGAGAAACCAGGAAGACCAAGGGCTCTTCAAGCACTATACTTAAGCCTTCACAATGGCACACTTCTGTATAATGGTTGGGGCAATCCACCTGAAAAGGTGTAGCAGAGACCCAAACATGAGGTTACACACTTGAGAGTCGAGCATCTAACCACTGTTAGCACAGATGTTGTGTTGAGGAGAATGAAAAATTATTCACAGAATAAGTAATATCTATTAACTACTGTTTCCAGTATGAGTACTTTTGTTTAACAATTAAAACTGCAGTATATATTTTCAGCTTTTTATCCTTGTAATGAGTGTGTGAGCTAGTGTCCTCTGGCAAGGCTCTGTAACTTGCATCTTGACGTCCGGTCTTGCTGACAATTTGAAAAAGTTATGAAATAGATAGATAATCTTTATTTCAAGTCGGTAATAATTTTACATAGTAAACACGAGCTGCCAGGGCTCTTGGCCGACTAAATAGACAAAAAAAACAATACATTCGGCTTTACACTTGTTGAGGTAAACTTTATTGTCATAATCACGCAAATTTATAAACCAGATTTAAGTAGAAGGCGAGAAAATCACAAATTCATTCGCTATTCGTGCCGTGACAAGTATGAAATGAAATCACGTTGCCTTGGAGGCATGTACACAATGTCATCGCCAAAACATTCCAATCTAAGGCCAAAATTGAAGGAGGTACCCTTCGAAATCATTAAAAACAAAAGAGGTTCCAGTTATCAAATGATCTTAAATTTTCAAATAAAATGATCAAATGCTTATAAACGGCTATATGGCTCCGCACCACGTTGTGAACTTTAAGGTACGAGTTTTCCCCATTACCTCTGTACTGAGCGGCCATGTTGGATTTCTGTATCTAGCGCATGCGCAGAGTAATCTACACCCTGCTAGGGGATGCGCTTATTCAGGACCGTGCGCTTAATCAACTGGTCAACTGAGAGGGAAACTTTTCATGGACATTAAAGTACCGACTACCTTAGAGTCTCGGCACAAAGTACAGAATATAAAGTAAAATCAAGATTAACACAGGCTAACAACTTCATGCTCTGAGTTTGCAACATTTTCCCAGCAGTAGATGTCCAAGCTTTAGATGTGTATGTATTACTCTGAGTGGGTTGGTAAGGATACTTGAGATGCAGGTCTGATGAGACGTACATCCTTAGAAGTGTGCCCTTACTACTTAGACATGCCTCAGGAAGTATTAATACATTTTAACTTATTTGACCCGCAGAAGACTAAAAATTAAACCAAATCCATTTAAGCCACACCAAAACTATTAAATTCACTTGGCCCTACAAATAGCAGCATTCAAAATCTCGAAATAATTGTCGCAATAAAGAAAGAAAAGCTTGGGTGGAAAGATTACAGCGGTAATTAGGCTCAACAAAATTACTCACCCTTTCTTGTTCTTGGTGCGTCAGACATGGTTGCAGTTTAAATTGGTATTGGAATCGCCTAGAAAAAATGAAAATAAACATGAGGAATGATTTCATTTACACATGAAATAAACATATACAAGTCAGGCTTTCACATATATCATGCTATTTCTGTTGAAATTGTGTTTTAAACTATATATCTACTTATCTGATTTATGCACTATAGCCCCTGAGAGAGATTCATTCATATTAACTTCAATTAATAGAAAATAATTACTAGACAAGGGTGAACGATGTATTATTATTGCTATTTTACTAGTATGTGGTTGATATTCATTATATACGATGTACATGATTCCTTTATTAGATATAATATGAAGCTTCATGTACATTACATTATAGTGTGCAATCAAACAGGATACATTGGACCAATTACACATACTTTATCCTGTATTTATCACACAAGGGATGGGTGAAGTTTTGAGCTACATGGTGCCAGCTGGTACCCTTAACCAGGGACACTGACAGGGACTTAGCTAGGACCCGTCCAGCCTGTCTTTTGGACAGGCAGTTTCTTGAAATACTCCTTTTTGGACGGGCAAACATTTCTATGGGTTTTTTTTTCAATTTTGACCTTCTGGGGGTTATAATAGAATATTTTCCCAATAAACCATCTTCTAGGACATAGCTGAAGTGAAAATTGCATTGTTTGGACCAAAAAGGCAATTAAATGGAGTTGGAATAAGGACTTAAAGTATATAAGGAGCTAAATCTGGACGGGCAGAAATTTTGGAACTGCTCTTTTGAACAGGGTTTTTTAAAATCCTGGCTAAAACCCTAGGGACACATATACTTAGATGTTTTTGTGATAGGAGCATGATCAAGTATGTTTTAAAGTAAGTATATATATAGATGAGGATTTGAATTAGCTGAGCTGCTTTATCTTGACAAGTAGCAATTTTTGCTGGCGGTTTCAAACAGGTACTTAAAAAATCCAGGGTCTTAATAGTGAAAAGGTAATCAAGAACAGTTATGCTAAACATGTTGGGTAAATTAGGTTGATGGTCATAGGAACTAATAATGACTATGAAAGCTAATAAAAGAAAAATATCTCTAGTAGCACTTAGAATATATATAAATATATATAGTTACACAAAATATGTGTATCATATAGCCTTTTTTGGGTTGCAGCAAGAATGAATGGTTAACTTCATCAATAAGCATGCATGAACTTCTAAGCCTCCTACTGTTTTTTCCCTGTATTATGTACGATAGCCTTGGGCTAACTATCAAATGTGGGCAGCATATCTCTATCACAAACTGCATACTGCATCTCTCTATAGACTTATCAAATACGCATCAAAGCTGCAAGTCTCGCCCATATCCGTTAGGGACACACATCATAACCCTGCTATTTAACACACGGATATGGAATAATTCATCACTCATGACAGAGGGCACAATGACGACCACTTAAATCACACATATTTATCTATAATTACAAAAACATGTTGTATATGGGAATTATATACTGAATCAGATGATACGTTCTAGAACCATCCTCACATACAGCATAAACCAATGGCATTTATAGATGGACTCTAGATGACGACCTGATCCTCTAGCGAAGTATCTGTAGATCTACGATGATTTTGAAAATCCATGGATTCACAAAACATTTCAAGGAGATCTGTAGTCTGTAGTGAACATTTTCTCCTTCAAATAATTCCAAAATAATCTTTTGTCAGAATAACACTCGTAACTTGTCAATCCTTTTTAGATGTCATAGGCATGAAGGGTTGATCTACAATGGTTGAGCACTCAGAAATAGTTGGTAACAAAAACAGGTATGCAAAACAACTAATCTTATGAACTTCTCTAAGTGATGACTAAAAATAAATTCTAATTTAAGTAATTTTCTGAAAATGAATGGAATACCTGTAAAGAGAGATGCTAAGTAATTCATCTGTGTGTGTTAGTGCATCAAAAGCTTCATCTATTGGCCATCATGTTCAGCATAGCTCACAGCCTTCTCTCATCTTTTAGATATCATAGTCATTCTCACTTCCTATGACCCTAAACCTAATATTTCCCATCCTTTTCAGCATAACTGTTGTTGATAAACTTTTCACTATCTGTATCAATTAAGACCCTGTATTTTTAAAGTGCCTGTCTGGAACAGCAATCCCAAAATTGCTACTTGTCAAGGGTGTACAGGCATATGGCTCAAAGTAGCCCATTGCCCAACAGTCCAAAATGTCTTGGACCCACAGTGGGCAGGTTGTCCATTCTATGAACTTGCCAAGCTTGACTACCTATTTCTGAGGGTGCGGAGAGGCAAAACGCAACACAGCTGACTCTTTTTATCTTATATGAGTACCGAGTTATTTGCTTCATATCAAATGGGAAACTTACATCCCACTGTCAGAAAGCAAACACTGTTCAAAAGTTAGTTTTGCAACATTTTTTTTCTCAGATTGCTGGTAGATAAAATTGATTTTTGGTCCAACTGGCCCTGCTGAACTATCTGATTATTTTGCTGGATATTAAGTCCTGATGCAGCCACAACTACCCACACCAGCATACCTAAGTGCCGTCTACTCACAGGCAATTAAGCCTAGCTCAGGGGAGCAGGCTGCTTATTGGAAAAGGGATTGTAAAACCCAACTGGAGCAAAATAGTTTATGAAATGTAAGGTCACACAAATACCCCAGATATGAGTGCCAAAGGTGCGCCTGATATCTGTTATGTACAGACTTTCTATATTATACACTAAAACCTGGCAGAGGTAGGGGCGGGGTTGCCGACCTCTGACCTCTAGCTGGCAGGGCAGCATGGCATCTGGACATGCTCATCCCCGAGGAATGTCAGCTGAGTGGGCACATTCCTAGCTGATCATGGGATGAGGCCAACACCATGAGGCAGCGCTGCTCATCTAGTATAGTAGGTACACGTTCAAGCTAACCACAGACTAGCCTAGATTTCTAGGCTGTCATATGTATTTTCTGTTATTTCTTTTCTGCTACCTAGCACAAAATATTCTAGGTGGCCATAGCGGTCCATTTAGTTTACACTTATCTCTCACCAGGATTCGGTTTGAGTTAAATCCTCTAGAGATAGGAGGAGCAGGTGGTGCCATCTTTCTACATACCTGGTACTACAACACACTGCTTGGTCAGCACAGAAGCCTGGAATGTCAACTTTTTAGGGACTAGGAAAATAGTCTAACCACAGACCTGCAGGGTTCGACAATAATAAGGCTGTACTAGGGGGGTCTGCAGTTGAATTTGACTCTCAGGAACCATCAATTTTCAGTATTGGGGGCCAGGGTAACCTCCAGATTATTAAATGATTTATGACATATCAAGAATGGTAATTCCCTGGTTTAAGTCATTTATATCCATGTTTGACGATGGAACACATATATATTCGAGTCATATTTCACAAAAATTGAATATGAATTATTACAGGTCCCCTTAATGTTTCACTAGGCCCCAAATATTGCTGCTCAATTCAAAATGTTACAGTCAATGCCTTTTAATGGTAACCAATATATAGCCATACAGACTTTTTTATTGAACAGATATGGACTAGCCACCAGTTTTGACCCATTCCTGGTCAGCTAGTCATGGCCATGTTATAAAGAAATTTGGCTTGAATATAGCTCTATAGTCATGCTGCAAAGAATGGAACAAAGATTGACCTACCCCAGGCCTGCTTTAACCTATTCATAGCTATTGAACACAACACCAAGCAGGATTTTTGGTGGGTGGTGTAAACCTGCTATATCTGGGTCTGTCAGAACAGGACATATGACTAATATAAAGGTAATGAGGTTTAACTCACACCCACTGCAATTTCCATTTGACAAGCACTGATATGCCATGCTGGGATAGTTTTGCAAACAACCCAGGAGTGAAGCTGTCATTAGCAAAGAAACATGAATAAAGTTTCAACTTTCAGGTTGTACTATATATCATTGCTTATGATATTTTTTTCCAAAAATGCATTGGTCAAAACAGTCAAATTTGTGGGCTCTGCATGATAAATAAACCGGTTTGTAAATCCTTAGCTGGAATAGATCATGTAGCCAATTAGCTGCTGTCACTTCACATTCTAAGTTACTTCATCATAGGTCTGTCTAAATATGATACAGGTTTAAGCTGTTCTGGATAATAGGTTGTATTGAAAACTTTAGATAACCAGAGTGTACACTTAGTCAAACAGATATTTAGATATCTTTATAAAAATTCAATATTTTGAGAAATATCTGACTGTACGTTGCTGTTCCCACTGGCCTATACTATCTCTCTTGAAGTATTATTGCAAATACTACTCTAATAAATGATTAATAACCAAAAGTTAATTCATTCATGCTTGAGAATTCCTCTAGAAATAGTCATCTGGGTTTATGGTACTTTTGACAATTACCTGGGAATAAAAAATTGAATTACAAAATAGAGGAGTTGTTAGTAGTGTTCTGATGAACATTTCTCCTTCGAGTAATTTCCCAACTTTATTTTTGCCTGAATGATACCACTAAATTTGTTAGGCTGCTTTTGGCCGCTGTGAGTACTAATGGGGTAACAAGGTTTTGGAGTGTAAGCCTGCATGTGTTGGATCAGGGTAAGGTGCCCAGGGCGGCATTACTGAATGATTGGTGATGCATCGTTTGTTTTTCATTTGAGTGGGAGGTTGACTTCACCTCTGTGACAGAATCACGCCTGACTCCTTCACAACAGCATGAAAGCAAACTCATCATGAGGCTTCTACATATTCTTTACTATACATGTACTTGAATATTTCAGGTTCATGTATATGCAGTATGTCTTAGGAAAGAGTCAATATTCAAATAATAGAAGAGCAATTTGGAAAATAGAATTTTGTTTTTCACCACCTATTCTGCTGCACTGAGTCTAAATAATGCCAAGACAGTCGATGATGGTGAAACAAGCCAGAGTACCTGGTGAAAACCACCACCCATCCCGTGGTAATGTACTGCCATCAAACAGGGGTGGGCATCTATGGGTGGAAGAGCCAGGCAAACATGGCAATGAGCTAGTAGACAGAGTTTTTTTGTCTAGACCACTTCATTCTCAAACCATACCACTGCATGACCTATATCTCTCAGTGATTGGCCATATCATCCTCCAGTTCCTGTCTCATATAGCCAATGGCAATGTATATCTTACATACAGGCAGGCACTATGAGTGAGGAGATTATCCACAATTTGTTTTAACCTTTTCATGCTTGGAGCTCTGAACAAGTGTTGCCTGATTCTATGATATTTTTAGTATAACATACTGAGAATAAAGCACCAATTCAAAAGATATTGAAGGAGAAGTGTTGGTAGGGTTATGATGAACTGATTCTCCTTCAAGTATCGTCCAAAATATGTTTAAATCATGAAGATATTCCCAAGAAACTCAGGCCAACTTGGAGCATTACAGACATGAATAGGTTAAATGACTCCCAAGAATCTGGGGTAGCCATTTGTTTATATGTAAAAAGCGCGGGTAGATTTACCCCTGTTGATAAGCAAGTGTGACAAATCTGTCTGCTTAGCAGAGAGACTGTTAAGTGCCATGTTCAGCTTGGAGATAAAAATGGAAGCAGACCTATATTTCTTAGGAACCAAACAGGTATACAACCTCAACATTGAGTGACCTGTATGCAAACCCTTAACCCACTCATGCCTTGAGATCTCCGTGACAAGTGTGTGTGGGAGAGAGAGAGAGAGAGAGAGAGAGAGAGAGAGAGAGAGAGAGAGAGAGAGAGAGAGAGAGAGAGAGAGAGAGAGAGAGAGAGAGAGAGAGAGAGAGAGAGAGAGAGAGAGAGAGAGAGAAAGAGAGAGAGAGAGAAAAGAGAGAGAGAGAGAAAAGAGAGAGAGAGAGAGAGAGAGAGAGAGAGAGAGAGAGAGAGAGAGAGAGAGAGAGAGAGAGAGAGAGAGAGAGAGAGAGAGAGAGAGAGAGACAGAGAGAGACAGACAGACAGAGAGAAATGCCTTAATTGCCTCTAGTTTACTTTAAGATGATATAGACGTGTCAGGTGCTTCCCCAGGAAATAGTACACTCATAAAGACGTACCACATGCTTACTAAGTCTGGTCTGTTCTACATCTTTCCACTGCAGTACAAGCAAGGGTTGCTCAGCAATGAGCCATGCCTCTTCAGGCTTTCACACTTTTCATCAGCGTACAAAACTGCCACAAACTACTACTAGGCATCAATAACTTACATAGTTATGTAGAGTACTGTTCAATATTATACTACTGACAAACATAGTTCATTAAATCATCCTACAGATTACTCCCATATAATATCTGCCTTATCACATACTCCATTTCCTATAGAGACAATCTCAAGTGATACCCACCCTTCCTGATAGTTGGAACAAATAAAAGAATTACAGATAAGCCACAAAACAAATACTGCCACCAGCTTCCACAGAGAAGCTAGGCCGTGGACCAGTCCATTCTAATCTTGGCAAAGGGGTGTCAGCATGTGAAACTCGGAAAATGTCTAAGAGTGGGGGCCAATGCTAATGCACATTGGTGACAGATTGCTCATCTCTATATAAACTGAACATCTCAATAAGTTGAACACCCTTTTTGTTAACCCTTCCATATATGGAGTGTAAACAGTTCATGCAAATGAAAATATCTTGACATTAAAGCAGTATTTTGAGGAATATGTGATAAGAAATTATATTTAGTTATATATGATATGTTTGTTGGGAATAACAATCCCTCTTCAAATATTGTTCCTCTATAATAGAACGATGTACAAAGAATCTGACCATGTGTGAACTCCTGAGGCAAATAGGTAAAATAGTATTTTTATGTTGAATATTTCCAGAAGGTGAACATTTTTCTGCTGCCTACATACGGTCTAATTGTTTATGCTATTGTAAGATGAACAAATCTTCATCTGTGTGTGTGTGTGTGTGTGTGTGTGTGTGTGTGTGTGTGTGTGTGTATCATTTTTCATGCAGGCTAAACAGTACACATACAAAAACCTCATTTTGCAGGTGTATGCGAGTCAATGACCCATACAAAATATGACAACACATTAAGATAAACATCAATGGGTCAAGTGACATAACTCTAAGAGCAAACAAGACATCACTCATTCATTAGATAAAATACCTCCAGTAGCAATAAGTTGGCACTTCAACTAACCATGCAGTCATAAAGGTTCCAGGCAAGATTTGAAATGGGTCAGTGTGTGTGACCTTTCATTATACACTATGTGGTGGATATGTGGTAAACCAGGTCCAGTGTCATAAAAATGCACACCACAGCCCACTCTGTAGAGTGTATATATATGTATATATATATATATATATATATATATATATATATATATATATATATATATATATATATATATATATATATATATATATATATATATATATATATATATATATACATATATATATATATATATTTATGGTAAGATGCTGGCCTGCAGCGCAGACAAACCGGGTTCGATTCCTGGTGGGGCATGGAAAAAGGATATTTTTTCCCTTGCTGCTTAGTGCTTTGGAGGGCACTTTATGCCATTGGTCCAGTCGGCCAAGAGCCTTGGTATAGCTTGTGTTTCTTGTAATTGATATACCAACTTACATCTACATTTATATTTTACATATACATAATGATAATAATAATTGATATTTAACCCTTATCCAGCTGTGAAACCTATGAGCACTTCTGCACACCACAACAATTGTTGTGGTTAGCAGGACATATAGCGCCCTTACAGTATTATATCATATATTCCTAAATGAATAAAAAAGTCTTCTCCATAAATATGGAGTGAGAATGTAAAAAAGCCTTTGTTCACCATCCCTTAAGAATAAAAAACGAAGAAACCTTATCATGGCCACTTGATTTACTGAAACCCTCTGGCTGGCTATGTGCTAAAACAGTACCATGTCATGATGGTTCCCAGCTGAAATGCGATCTACTCAGAGAGAGGTATGGTTACCTTACAGCAACTTTAACCCATCCATCCCTGGAGATCTTGCTGACTATTAAGGTCATCTGGATGTATGATATATTCAAAGATAACTTATGAATGAAGCATAAATTCACAAATCATGTGAAGGAGAGACATTGGTTAATAATTGTGTTCTGATCAACATTTCTTCCTAAAATATTTTCTGAAAAATGCTCTCTTCAAAAAGATATCACCAAAATAGCCAGGGCGTTTTGGCTGCTGCAGGCATGGATGGGTTAACATATTACCACCAGACTGACAAAAGACAGGAGAGGAAGCTACAATGCCTCCAGGAGGCAAACAACCTGACCTGCACCGTGCATGCTGATTGGTTGAACAGCTGCTCATGGTATACCCAAACTCAGGGTTTTGGCTATATTGGTATATTGGTCAGGCAGCACTGTATACTTCGGCAATGTCACGGCAAATTAAGTAAGTGAACCCAATGCTATTATTGCTATTGTGAGGGCTAACAGCAAGTCAAAGCTTGGATGTAAATATTGCCTGTATATTTGCATATTCATCTAAATCGAACAGTAACTTGAAGTAGAAAAAAAAAATAGAAATCCTATGGGAATACCTCTAAATGGTTGATACATGCATGCCTTTAAAATACACAAATACACATGCCTTGAGTAAAACTGGTGCACTTCCCATAAATTATACTCTTTCTTTACACTGTATAGAAAATCAGGAAGCACGTCACCTGTTTGACACAGAGTAAAGGTATTTGTATTTCAAAGGAGCTGAAGCCCCACTGAGGTATTTATACAAGCATTTCTACTTCAAATTGCATATTACATATGACATTGGAAGCTGACAAGTAAAATGTTTTAGTTCAAATGATATCTCCTAACACCATCTCCTTTGGAAAGCAATCAATTAGATATACTGGACCTAAAATATGGAACTCCCTACCTAACAACTTAAGACAAACAACATCACTAAAAGAGTTCAAAAACCTAATCTCAACCTGGTCTGGAACTAACTGTACCTGCTCTCTCTGCTGCTTTAAGTAATACCAGTAAATGAGCAGAAGTAGTTGCTATTTTACTCAATAATCATAAACACATGTCCTAAAGACTGAAGTTATTACTCATTGTCAATTAATGTGTGCCAACTTACTTCCCCTCTACTTATCATTTATATTGCTGTTAAACCCTGTATGTTATATTTTGAATTGTTATTTTGTAGTCGGCCAAGAGCCCTGGCAGCTCGTGTTTACTACTATGTAAAATTATTACCGACTTGAAATAAAGATTATCTATCTATCTATCTCTAAATCATGTTAATCATTTAACACATTCTTGTATTCAATTATGATATGCCTATGTTCTTATGAATTAAATATACTAATGCATTTATTATATTTCTCTTTATTGAACTGATGAGAGGTTTCAACTTGAATGACTTGGCAACTGTTGCTGTTACAGAGGGGGTTCATGTGGTTCATTGACCCCACCCCCCCCCCCCCCCCCCATACTACTCAAAATGATGATTTTGTTGCTTAGAATTGCCAGTTTTCTTTACTTTTGCATAAAACCAGTGGTGTATCTACCACTCTTACTATAAGCCCCCTGATGCAGAAAATGAACCTTTAACACAGACATCATGGACCCCTGGGCATTGAGACAGGGGTAATTTTTTTACATTCCCTGCAGCATTATATATACCTACCTACGCTAATGGAGAAGCATGAGGAGCTGGTATCTGTTTTGAAAATAATTAAGGCACACCAGCACATATCACTTCCTCAATTTTTAGCCTGCCAGGTACCTAGTCCAGATTCAGATATTCTCCCTTGTGAATATATGGCACTGTAGTAAGCCATTGTGTGGCAATACTATTGTACATTATTAAAATAGCCAATAGTAGGTCACATGCCCTTTTATGTAGGTGTGAGCATTGATTTAATGTGTAATGCTGTACAAGAGAGTGCAGCCTAGTAGCTAGGGTAGCCATTACTGTGCTGTAGAATGTAGGCAGCTCACCTGCTGAGCCGTGTTTGTATTGTACACACCGTTGTGTGATATATGCTGGCATGATCGATGATCTATGTAGGCCATATAGCACTCAGGCTCTTTTGCCACAACTCTCAATCCACAGAACATGCCATACTCAAAGTATTGCCATACTATAACAATACCGCTCTTTAAGTACAATTAATAGATTATATGATACCTAATGAATTGCCATTGACACTGCCAGGCTCCTTTGATACAATTCTTAAAATCTAAGATATTGCCATTCATCCAGATGTTAACCCATGCTGGTGGCGGCTAATTTGGCCAATACTAAATGACGGCAAAAGCTTGAAACCAACTGAAACCCTGTCACATGGGTACTCATCTGAGAGTACTCAATAAGAGCTATCTAAAAAGGTACCATATATCTGATAGCATTTACTGAAAACTATCAGAAAAAGGTTTGTATTCAAGGGCAGCTTTCAAATATAAAAAGGGTTAAAGGGTGACTAAGCTTTGAACAGACAAAATGGACCGCATGACTCATGTTAAGATGGCAAATCCTCGTCAATAACCAGGAAGCTAAACATACACTCATGGTCTTAGCCAGCAGGGTGTCTGGGTGTCTTTTTGGACACCCAAACCCTTAAAAAGCACCCCTCAGGACACCCAAAACATTTTCTGAGGAATTTCTTAAAATGTAAACCACAAGCATATAATTGGATTGGATATAATTGGCTAAGACCCTGCATACACTTCTTTATATCATTACATGATTGTGTACTTATGCATGTAATCAGATATCAAGACTCCTCGTCGATCAGTGTGTATTTAAAATGCATGTAATCAGGTATTAAGACTACTCATTCATGCAGAATTAAAGGATTGAACTGAAACATTTTGAACTGGGGACTTAAATCTCCTAATTTAGAGAAACTGGGAACCCAAAGACTATATATTGGTAATGAAGTTTCTATGAATAATTACTGACATCATGCAAGTGTTTCCTTATATATTATATGTAGAAAACAGAATCAAACTTTGATTGGAGTTTTTGATGAATATCAGTAATAAAACATTAGGTCATATAAGGTATACCATGTACATTTTACTAATTAATATAAACCTGATAGCATAAGTGCATCAATTAATCACATATTGTAAAATGTGCATTTAAATACTTCTGTAGATTTTGGATGATAACTATAGAAAATTGGAATATAATCATTCCCTAAAAAAAAAGGATTTTCTTAAAAACAATATCACCAGTTAAGTAAATAAGATTCAGATTGCCTTCATGCTTTTATTCAAATGTATGTGCCAGATGTTTTTACTGTTCAGACACTTTTATTATTCTCAAAAAATACTGTCTCGACGCTTAACATGAACTGCATATTGTAAGTGACATTCACACCCCATTTTATGTCCATTTGCTAACTAATGAGTGATACAATTTGCACCTAATATATACTGATTTTATATGTGCATGCAAGAGCTTAAAAAAAACAAGCAATAGAAAAAATGCTTTGAGACAAAAATAGCTGCCCTGCACTGATTTGCTATTTCTGAATAGAAAGGTACTTGGTAAACAGAGCAATATATAGCGCCTAAGTCTAGAAGGCAACGTACACAACAGCGGTGCATCTTTTTTTAACAAGTTACTGCCTTCAGATGCTCTCGCTATTTTTGGCAAAAATATCCCCCATGGCATGGGTAAAAAGAGACAGTATGCCACTCGTAATGAAGCCCCACGGAATCTGGGTTAAATATGCATGTGTAGTTATGATTTATCAAATCTGGGAGAATGCATGCCAATTTTGCTTCAAGTAAAGCTGCATGCCAGTTTCTTTTTTCAGAAATGCATTTTTCTTACTGCCACATTGACATTTCAATATTTCATAAAATAATAGTTCCAGGATATGTCTGCACAGCTCTGGGAAGTAGCAACTCTTTACTATGTATCCAAGTGCAAAAAGAAATTTCGGAAATGCTGTTCTCGGAGAAATTCTTTTGTCCACATGTGAAGTGCATCATGTATATCATTTACCCCATTTTGACATTGCTACTCTCCCTTTACCTATGTGCACCTGACTTCTTGTGCAATAACAAAACCACACTCCCTAGTTCTGCTGTTGATGACTCACCATGGAAACAAGTGAATACGAAACCTCCAAAATGCCAGGATGTCAAACTGTGCTAGGAAATTACCCAATGCTACTAAAAGTGCACTTTTCAATTATGTTAGATTGGGGCTTAGGAGCTGCCAATCAAACCTTTGTGGTGGTATTGATTGCAATGCTGACTACTCTTCTCACCAGTTCCGTTAGTTGACCTATTTCATGTGGCAAAATGGATTAGACCACTTACTGCTGATTCTAACCCAATACGGCCAATAGATATGCAGACAGAATGAAACCATAAAAGGGATACACAGTGGAACCTAACTAAAAACTTGAAATGTTCTTTTAGTTGAACACTTATATCTTAGAAAGGGTGATATCTGGTATCTTTTTTATCATATTCATATTTATATTGTCAATTTCATGACAAGTAATGAGTTATAGTAACTGTAATAGATTATTCTAAAATGACAACTGATACTAGATAGTCCCCTAGTTAAATTGACATGCAACCCAACATTCATTATGTATTACATGTAAATGGTATTTCCTGTATGTGAGCAAGGGTGATGTATTATCAATCTACAAAATGAGTGTTCCGATGGACCCCATTCCCAATTTCCTATGCCCTGAATATAGATGTAAGCTGGAACATCAGGCTAATTGGTAACATAGCAATGTGGTCTGCAACATCAGGATAATTGGAGCTTTTTTCTCATTGTGATCTGCAATAGTGTTGTAATAAATCTCAGAGATTTTTTTCTAATAAATATCATGAAAAGTGGGTCCTAGAATATGTGTTTGCCAGCAAGTAGTCATTGCAGCTTGCCTGAATTAAGAGTGTGCATCTCTTTAGGTGTATGGGGGTTACCAGAGGCTTCTCAAATGGTCAAACATTTTTCACTGCTTATTGACAGCAATTGGTGAAGTGCTACAAGGCAGTGCTGAATATGAATACTGTAATCCCTTAACACAGGCATTTAGTTGCATAGGGACATATGTCATAAGTTTGATATGCTATAAAAGCTAGCATTGATTGCACACTGAATATATTGAAATGAATGAATGAATCAAAAGAAAACAGTGAGCTCAGGCTGCATGTATGTAGACAGCTGTTGGAGATGACTAGATAATCAGCTGATCTCATCAGCTGATCTACCCAGCTGCTGCAGACATATAGCACCTAATCCAATACACATCAACAGACCTCTATCACTAAGAGAAATGTATACAAACACAGGTTTAAGGGGAAAGCATCCAATTCAATAAAATATTGACAGCTGTTGATATGGATTATAAGTTAGCTGTAAGCATTTGTCACAAATACATGTATTCACAAACATGTGGGTGTGTGTCTGTTTGAGTATGTTGTATATATATATATATATATATATATATATATATATATATATATATATATATATATATATATATATATATATATATATATATATATATATATATATATATATATATATATATATATATATATATATATATAAAAATACATACATATATATATATATATATATATATATTATATATATGATATATATATATGTATATACAATGTATATATAGTCACACATGTTTGTACAGCTACATGAAGGATATGCAGGCACTGAATATCTTTAAACTTGTCTGATTACATAAAAGTGTGTGTTCCTTCCAATCTTAGTCTAAATGGAACTCCAGTACCTAAGCATTTCCAGCCCTTCTATTACATACCCAGTATTATATAACCCACCCAGTATTGACGAAAACACCCTGCTGCTTCTATTTAGTGCCAAGTTCCAGCTGGACATCATCCTCAGGGAAATACCAGAGTCCACAGACTGACCGCCTAGGAGTCCAGCTAGATAACATACACTGGTTAAACAGGAAGCGTCTAGGAGCCAGAACATCTCATCAATTTCAAAGGAATGCATTAAGTTATCTTTGGAATTTGGGAATCCTTCATTCAAATACTTGTATTTCGTTTTTGTTCAAGCAAGTTATTTGTGCATAAATGTTTGACCACAAAGAATGTGAAGTTTAAGTATAGTCATAGGAGACTTTTCGGTTGCAAGCTAGGATGAAGGTCCAAAACTGTAATGTAGGCCTATCAAAGAAACTTTCTTCATACACTTTTGAATTACTTTATCTTAAAACCAACCGATGCTAAGGGCAAAGGGGTCGAGAACCATTTTCACATGTTCCTGTGGATGGCCCATAGATTTGCATTTGGTAGGGCCCATCCTTTTCTGAGGTAAACCCAGGAACCATCCTGTTAAAAATCAATCTAAATCACTGCCTGCAGCCTCACATCACATTTTAAAGATAAAATGTAGAGTACTTTATGTATAAGTATGGGTCAGCTTACATCCTACCTCCCAGGATGTTGAGCTTAAAGATAACAGTCAGCATGTGAGACAACTGCTAGTGCTGCCATCTGGTGTGTATCATATAACTGTACCCATTGACCAAGCGGACAGGGACTGAGGGATTGCAAAGCATGGTGTCTATTTTTGAAGGGGCCATGAGATCATAAAATTCCAACAATTCAGACAAAAGTGCAAGCTTTTTTAACATCAGCTAGCTAACATCATGTGGGTTTAACTAGGAATCTTGCATAGGGGAAAACTTTTAAAAACTGCTTCTCACTCCTTCATTAAATTAAGTATTTTCTAAAACCATGTTCCTCTAAGCCACACTGCAGCACTGCCATACATATAGGCTTTCAAAACATCTTTCCGTAAAGCTAATTAGCTATTCTACTTTGACACTATTCCTAATAAGATAGAACTTGATTCATGTATGTGAAAAAAAAATCCCTTTAAGCTGTAATAATAAACTTCAGAGTGTACCATGCATATTTTCCTGTAATTACTTATATCACATACCAGACAGAAGCCATGCCGTTGTGTTATGGGGTAAAATGCCATAAATTGGGAGATGGACAGAAGAAGACTCTTCTTCCTACAACATATTTTACATACTATGGTATATAATTTTATCTCTCTTTCTCCAAATGGGCTGCTACAAATAGCCACAGCAAAAAAATAACACAACGAACCAAACAATGCAACAAGAATGTGCAAATGACACAATAATGACTTACAATTGCAGTTGACTGAAACTTTATAATTGGGATACGTAGATCTTGATAAACACACTGCTTTGCCTACTATCTCATATAATTACCCATTTAATGGGTATTTACTTGCTGTAGAAAAAAGACCAAGAAAACACTCTGATATGGACCCTTTGACACTGCTTACAAAAGGCAGAGCATTCAAGAGTATCCATATGATTACACTGGTATCAGTGCTCTGCATGTTTTGACATGGCTAAGTTTCAAATAAAATTATCCTGAGCATGCTATGCATTATTGCCTTAACTGTCAGCCAAGGATCACATAGCGGGATGTATAAAGCCAGTTGTGTATTGATGGAATTGCTTGGCTTCTGCATTATTTATACACAGTGAGGTCTTAACATGCTACTTCCTCCATACTCATGACCTGGATACAGTACATACCACACTGTATGACCAATCTCCACACCAGTACAGGCTGAATTACTCACAGCTTAGTATGCATAGCCTATGGCATTTCAGAAGGTCAGCCTCGGAGTATATCAATACATCATTAGAAAAATGTGAAGTTTCTAATGGGACTATCATTAGAGACAGGGCTATGTTAATGGCATGCAGCACCCTGACTCGTTAGACTTGACTGAAGATGATATTTGATAGCATGCTGTATATACTGTTTGTCTAGTGATACCTTTTGATATGTTGAGATAAGTGCTGTTTGAAAGCCGACTCTAAGATAATTTGCTAACTGTAATGTTAAACTCATCATGTATTAGTGTCTACACTTCTCTTTGTACTCCAGTAATTATAAAGTAAGTACATTGTAAGCACAGTACAAAATTCCATGCAACTATCTCACAAGCACAGACTTCTTGAGAAAACAATGACTGAAATGTGGATGCCTGCATCTTTTGATGATGCTGCAGTTTGCCAACATGCCAAGTATGTTTCACTTGAATAGCTTCCAATCATTTAGTTACCCGAACAACATATACGTGGGCAACAGGATATTTCTGGGTTCAAAGTTGGAGCCCATCCAGCCAAAATATGCTCTGGTCATTCTAGGCAAATGGTATGCAAGAACTGACCACTGCCTAGCAATACCACATATGCATGTAAATAAACACTTGAGGTTTTGAGAATAAGAGCACAGCAACCAAGAACATGTACTTGTCATGATATTTGAACTTGCCAAGTCGGCATGCCAGCTGATGAGAAGTAGCGTAAACATGTTAATTTTTCCACTCCAGCTCACATACATATGCCCCACGCTATATGTTAGCTGCTGTAGGGGTCTTGTTTGTAGGTTTCTCAAGGCCAAACAGTATTCTTGTTTTTTTAAGCATATTGATTTTTATTTTGAGCTTTAAACTGCAAGTAGTAACCTACACCAGTCTTGAACATACAAAATACATAAAACTAGTTTTAAGTAAAGGAATATTCATTTCTAATGTCTAGGATACAAATTCATTTCATATGCAACCAAAATTATCGCCATTATTTTTCATCATAATTTGCTATACTTATCATACTAATCATAAGTTGCTATACTTATCATACTAAAGATTTCATACTATTTAGTTTTTCAAACATGGTATTGGATGCCTATTTGATTATGATTTAAGGAAGATCAGTATTTTGGTTAGTATACACACCTAATAATCAAAATGTGTAATCAAAAAAGTAAATTTTATTATATGGTTACTGTAAACTATGGAGTATGGAGTGCATACAGCTGGTTCAAATTCTGTAAGGCCATTTTAACTTGGCCAATTCTAATGTTGAATTATGAAAAAGAGTAAACAGCAGGTCAAAATACTAGAGAAGTTCTCCAGGGCTTGAAATCAACTTCCTACAAAGAATACTTTGATGTTTGATATCGGACCCCTTATGTCTATAATGTTAAATAATGTAAAAAGAAAATCAATCAATTTCCCATAATGTATGTCCCAACTTTACAATCGAGTTGCTTGGCACTAAACACTGCTTGGCCAATTATTTCATATAATAGGCCTATAAACCCCTTCAATAGGGATTTATTCCCAGTAGCAAACGGAGCAATACAGTCCTTGTATAGGAACTCCTAAGTTAGGAGATGGGGTTCCTAATTGTAATCAGCATAACTGCGTGGGGACGAATCCCACTTTTTGAAGACTTAGCACCAACACTTTTCCTTTCATATGTTGGGCAGGGATGATTGTGCTCATTGTTCTTGTCTTGCCACCCCCCCCCCCCCCCCCCCATCCCTTAACATCTTCTACATGCAGTGGGCAATGGCTGTTTGTATTATGGGTGTGTAGTACTGAAAACTGACAAGGACTTCAAATGGGCATCTGACACACTTGACATGCATGCCTGCTTCATGATGCATGACCACTTCCTTGTCATACAATGCCCCAATACTAGTGCACCATATATGGGCATGCAAAGGCAGGAACATGGTCGGATATGTACACCCAGCAAGTGATATATTAATTACCACATACTTATTTCTAGGTTGGGTAGTTTATTTTTTGTTATTTGTGTCTAGCCAAATGAAACGCTTCCCCTCTAGACAGTCTAGATTCCAGGAAATAGGACAGCCTGTATTAGGGTGCTTCACTGTCTGACAAGCATAAACAACACAAAAGAGGGTCTGAGCTGTCAAACTGAAAATATAACACAAAGTATGTTCCTTCCAAAAGCCATTCTTCCAATGGGTTTGCAATTTGCAAACAATCACTATTTCATTCGTAAGGTTTTGATAACAGCGCTGTCACTGTTTGTTACAACGATTTTTTGATATTTGACAGCTCTGAGTGACACGCCCACACCCAAGCACCCCTCCAAGACAATGGAATAAACCCTGCCGGTACCTCTCTAAATACACGTGAATTAAATTGTTAAAGACAATATCAACAAATAAGAAAAGTGCAATGTTAAAGTATCTTACCTGAGAAAGGGTCAAAACAAGTATTTGTTTCGTGGAATGTGGATTTTGTAGGTGAATGTGGAACCGGGTTTAGGAGTTCTGTATGAGCCGGTCAGCAGCAACCAAGTGAATAACACTTCCGTCTCGACTGCTGCATGGGCTAAAAGTAGTCCGCACTAATTTGCTCCGCGAGATAGTTCAAGCATTTGCCGAAAGAGGGCAATACTGAAATCCTAAATTTCCTTAAAATTCCTTTATACAGCTAACAATATACCTAATGTATACATTTTCCTGGGTAAAACTAGTTATATATATTTTTTCTTATCCAAATGAGTATTTTTTTCAAATTTATCAATGCGCACTAAGTTGTAGCAGTTGCCCACTAATATTTCCGATGCGTTCTTAGGCACTTCCGGTATATTCCTAAAAAGTTGACTTTTAAACTTGTGAAGTTTTTCCATCATATTTAGCATCAGAATTAACTTATTTCCGTTGCAGATTCTGTTGAATATAGCACAAAATGTCAAAGATCAAGAAGATCGTTGATGAGCTGAAGGAGCACGGCTCGACGGAGCTGGAACTTGTGGATAAAAGCATCGTCAATATTTTGGACATCCCTGGAATATGTGAGTGTTATCTCCATCTTTCAGAAGTTGTTACTTGTTTATTTTTAATGCATTGATCTGATTTACTCATCACACCATGTAGATTTAGTATCTGCGTGCAATGTATTTTACATATGCATTACTTATATACAGTTTCATTTTTTTATTTGGTAAATGGCAGAATTTGCCCACTCCATATCTGATTTGGGATGGAATGAGGAATGTGTGAATATTGGGGTGAAGTTGTCACATCTGATTAGAGCATCATATGTCAAATGGCTATATATGATGTGATTGGTAGAATTTTGACTGCAGGAATTTCTGTGAATACTGAATTGGATATGGTTGTTGATGAATGTGTGTTTTTTCAGGATCACAAATGAGCCGTTTAATTATTTCATACCTAAAATATTTACAGGAATATAGATTAGATTTTTTATATTTTTTAACTTTTTGTTATCCGGTTATGTTGTTTTATTTTTGAGTTACCAATTCTAGATTTTATTAGCAACTGGAATGAATGGATTGTTTCATTAAATCTGGATTGAAAATTCGTCAAACTGGTATTCAGTGTACATTATTCTAAAGTTAAATCAAATTCCATGGAAAACTGGTCAACAGAATGAACTTCAATGATAATCTATGCAAACAAACCATTTAAAGTTCAATGCAAAACTTTTATAAATATTGTTTGCCCCAGATGATAAACTGTGCTTGACTGTGTCTGGTGATATTAGACATTTTATATATTTATGTGATATATTCATGGCAATTTATAATCCACTAAACATTCCACTTGTGTTGGAAATCATATGAAATGAGGAATGCAAGTTTACAAATTAAAAAAGTGTAAATGAATAGCATTATGTGAGATGTCTTTGTGTAGACCTGTTAATTTACCTAGGCCGAGTTTCTTGTTTGGAATGGGACTATAGGAGTCATACACAGTCTAGTCAATATTAGATAGAATGTTGAAATTATGTTCTCCTTCTGTTCAATTTCTCCTGTTTGTTGTGAATCATAACCATGTTTTATTCTAAATTCATGCCTAAGGGGCTGAATGTGGAGGTAAGCCTGGTAATATTTGTGGACCTTTCATTAATCTTTGTTCTTGAAACTGGGTCACCCCTAGTATCCAAATATATTGACCATCCAATATGCATTTTACAGTGTCAGTATAAAATACTTAACTAATCAGATATATAATTACCATCAAATAGAAAATTGGTTTTGTTTTATTACCAATATCAAATAGGAAAATGGTTTTGTTTCTAGACAGTGCTTAGAAACCATTTATGAACACTGGTATAAATATCATCAAAAAAATTATGGTGCACAAGATATGTCGTTATCATATTATTTCATATACATATGTATATCCTTCTTGGAATGAAATCTGACACATGTGAGCTTAAATAAGTTCAAGTGTTTGCCTGATATTTGTAATTGCTATCAAAGATATCATATCAGTAAAGGAATATTTGATTATCAGATTTTCTTTTTGGAATTGAGTTTACCAATTTTTGTAACAACTTGGATTCATTAATCAAATTATTTTAAAAGCCATTGGATAGCTCTATAGAGCTATCCAATCCAATGGCTTTTGATTGATTTGAATAGATTCAGTAGGGGTTGATCTAGAATAAAGGTTTCTTGTTCAAAGGTTCTCTATTACTTTAACATGTAAACTGTTAACTGTCTTTGTCATTAAGAAGTTTTGTGAGTGATATGAGCAGATTTGTATAGATCTATATATATATAGAAATAATTAGTAAGCTAGGTTTATAGTTGGAAAGATGGTCATTCATACACGTTAGTTTTACTTTCATGTTGTTTAGAGAAAACCTATTCTGCTATCTAGATGATTATTCAGGTCTAATCTAACATTATATTATAGAATGAAACCTCATTCCTACTATCTTTCATTGAAGAGTATATTGTGTCCTAAGTACAGTTTAGTTGATAAATACTAGAATTAGAAATATGCATGTCTATGATATATTTAGTTATTGATATCTAACTAGGATAAGCCTCTGTCTGCACTCCAAGACTCATTTATTTACTGATTGATTTATCTCATTATTTATGATAAAACATGTTTTCAATATGTTTCATAGACTGAAAGCTAGCAGTTGTAAGATAACAATAAAAAATTAAGAATGTCTGTTTCTATTCAAGAATGACTTTCATTTTGTATTCATGGCAATCATTTTATTTAAGGCTGTGATGCTGGTGACACACTCAAAATAAGACAACTCCTAGTTTAGCACTCCTGTACCCTTTCTAACAATAGTTATCTAATCCCTGAGGTCTTGGTGTTTCAAATATAAGTTTTCTTCAACTTACCTGCTTGAGCTGACGTCAATTTAAGTACAGTTTCAATTTTACAGTGTTTTACCTCAAATGAGGTTTTCTTGATCAATAAAGATTCATTTGATTTATAAATACCATATATGTCTGCTAAATATACTAAGCTAGGGCAACTGAAAGGCAAATTTGGAGTTCCTGCAAGAGAATACCTTACAGCATGCGATTTTGGTGGAAACTTTTACTTAAGAAAGTAGGTCACGATGGTCAGACATGTTGACACAATGGTCAGACATGGTGACCTACTTTCCTAAGTAAAATTTCCACCAAAATCGCATCCTGTAAGGTATTCTCTTGCAGGAACTCCAAATTTGCCTTTCAGTTGCCCTAGCTTAGTATATTTAGCAGACATATATGGTATTTATAAATCAAATGAATCTTTATTGATCAAGAAAACCTCATTTGAGGTAAAACACTGTAAAATTGAAACTGTACTTAAATTGACGTCAGCTCAAGCAGGTAAGTCAAAGAAAACTTATATTTGAAACACCAAGACCTCAGGGATTGGATAACTATTGTTAGAAAGGGTACAGGAGTGCTAAACTAGGAGTTGTCTTATTTTGAGTGTGTCACCAGCATCACAGCCTTAACTTTTAAAGCTATTGGTTATATGATTTACTATTTATATGAGGATATCTGGTCATTACAGCAAGTGATAAGTTATCAATAAGTTGTATATTACTGATTCATATGTCTTAAAAAAGAAACTGGTCATTAAAATCCATTCGACTTGAAACATTTGTTATATCATTTAAATCAATCAACTTGACTTGCACGCTTTGCTTCCCTACTGCTATTCTCTTGGTTCTGTTAATACATAACTAGTTATTACCTGTAATGTTGTCTTATTCATTTCTCACAAACTTCTTTCTTTGTTCTGTTTTGCAGTGGGTCTGAGACAGCTGACACGGATCACACTAAGCCATAACAAGATAGTTGGTAAGTAATTACTAAAATCAAGGAACAAAATTGCAATCAGTAATTACTATATATACAAAGCAAATGAATAATGAATACATATCAGGGCTCGACGGTCCCCAGAAGGACCAGGTAGGCTGGCGGGGCTACCTGAACCCGAAATCAGGTAGTCCCGCCAGCATTTTAGGTAGCCCCGCCATTTATTCCAAAAAGCCAAAAAGGTTCTTTTTCCCCCTTATCATGTAAGTAATGGTAGTTATGCTTTTTTCTTCTATTTTGTTGGTTGCATGCTTAAGGGATGCTATATTTTTTCTTTTTTTCGCTACCATTTTGTACCATTTTAGTGGGGAACTTCCCCAGGATTCAGGTAGTCCAGCGGGACTACCTGTTGTTTATGTGTTTTATATTTAAATAATCTTTTCTTGTAGTTGTGCCACCAAGTATCGCAGACCTGCAAAACTTGGAGATACTGAACCTGTTCAACAATCACATTGAGGTTGGTTCTAGACCATCTTTTGCTGAAGTATAAAACATTTGCAGTAAATACTATTTACATGCAGTTGTGTTTTAATTAGGAATGTATCAAATATAAATACTGATGTACATTTTATTGATAAAACTCTTGACACAGTTCTCGATGAATAGGATTAAAGCATGGTGATACGTTAATATTGGTGCTCTAAGCCCTATGCCAAACATTGCTGTTTAACAGCTCTCTTGTGTAGTAAAACTCTATCTTCCCACTTTATCTTTGAAGAGCTATTTTCCTTTCTTATTGTTATTTACTCATAAAATATCAATACTGATCAATGTATCTGATGTAACATTAGTTTCTTATGATTTCTTCCTTGTGCTATTTTGAAACTTAGATGATTAAGTGCACTAACTGCATGAGTTTTGTTTACATAATAAATGTATTAACCTTTGTAATAATTTAAGTCTTACCTTTCAGGAACTTCCAACATCTATAAGTGCAATGTCCAAGCTGAAAATTCTGAATGTTGGGTAAGTATAATTGTGTTCTAAAACTAGATTATTAAGAATAAGTTCAGGTAATTATGCTTATCTTTGATCGATGAGTAACGTAAACCTTAACCAGTTGAAACATACAAAACATGTCAAAAAATTCTAAGAGGAAATTTTATTTTTGACTTTCTTTGTGCGATACTGAGTCTTTTCTCAGGACATGATCTTCTAAGACATGTCATAAGTGTATTCTGCACTTTTTGACATAATAAGGTAATAAATGTTGTTGGTCTGAGGATTTGAAGTTGTTGAGTAGCGAAATGCGGACAAGCAGAATGTTTGTTGATTGTGGGTTTTGTTTTGGAAACCTTGGCTTAAACTCTGTTATTATTGGTAGAAACAGCATAGTTTTGAAATGATTTAAGAGTTCGTGAATTTTTACAATGCATAACTCATTGAAAAACAACATAAGTGATTGAAAGGGCATGCCCTTGCTTGCTCTCACCAGTCATATATCTTTCCTTTTCAAATGTAAAAACAATCTACAAAAAATTATAATGAAAATTATATAAAAAATAAAATAAATACCTTAATTCGGCTATCCCCGTTGGGTCAAAAGAAAAACTTCAGAAAAACATGCTTGGTGAATGCCAGTGGCAAATTGATCAAAAAGGTATGTTGGTTCATACTTGAGATGTCTTTGTTTTCTTTGGTTTTAGAATGAATAGACTGAGTACTCTCCCGCGAGGATTTGGTGCCTTCCCAGTCCTGGAGGTGCTGGATCTCACATACAATAACCTCAACGAGAAAAGCCTTCCAGGAAACTTCTTCTGTCTAGGTAAGCATAGGGTTAATATATATATATATATATATATATATATATATATATATATATATATATATATATATATATATATATATATATATATATATATATATATATATATATATATATATATATATATATGTATGTGTATGTATATATACAAACACAGACACTAAAGTATCAATGAGCCCTAGAATCACTTTGAATGTCATTACAAATTTACAAGCATTGTTATTCAGTTGACCTCCTTGCAGTGGTATACAACTACTACTAGGTAAGTCTCTGGTTTTAGTATTTTCATTCCCCAATGGCATGGTTATATTTGACATTCTTTTCTGAATTGACCATCCAGTGTAATCTAGTATCATCAATGGTAGATAGATGGCACCACCTGGTCCTATCTCTAATGATTTCAGTCATACTCAAACCAAGTCCTCCGATTACCTGACTTGATAAATTTGGACTAATTTGGCCACCTTGAATACATGGTGCCTGGTAACAGAAACACTTGAAGACAGAAAAAATACATATAGCCAAGAGATATAGGCTACCTGCGGTAGTGTATGACAACTTCTTAGTCTGTGGTTTGCTAGTTTCTTTCCCTTATATCCGTTGTTGCAGTCTAATGAGGTATTTCGTTGCGGTGTTGAATTGATATTTCTGTCAAAGATTTGGTAGTGACTTGATTAACTCATTGATTAGCCTCTTTGTGTGCGTAGTGCCCCAAAAACATCCAAGCTATCTTGGTTATATCAATCAAACAATAGTATCTTATGGAAAGTATATGACAGAGAAAGTCAACCAAAACCCTGCCAGCAGTCTCTTAAAATATATTGTGAATTAATGATCGATTCCAAAGTTATTTTCAAGTGTCATAAGTCCAAATATCTTTCCCAGAGATCTCCAGGCATGAATGGGTTAACCAAGACTATTTTTGATTATAGGTTTGAAAGAGTAGATAAAATACTAGCTTGTGTCCATGCTATACAAATATGACATCCCTGTGGGGTGGCTAACATGATAGTCACTTGAAAACAGGGCCATTTCTCTAAACCAATAAGAATATCTTATCTTTAAATGAGGTATAATAAAGGGAATTGTTTTCATCTAGTGTGGGCTGACAATGCATTCCTTAATGCATGTGCATTTAGCCTAATTCACGTGGCCAGGTTTCGTCATAACTACATGTGTCAGCATCAGCCTCTTGCCCTCAGACTGGCAGTCAATAGCTGATACAGTGTAGAAGTATCACAGGGACGCTATTGTTTTGTTCAGATTAGAATGTGCATGGAATATATATGTAGGTTTTCTGTCTTCCAGAAACCATGCGAGCCCTGTACCTGGGAGACAATGACTTTGAGGTGATACCCCCAGAGATCGGCAAACTCAAAAGTCTGCAGATTGTGAGTAATCAAGTCATAAAAAAAAATCATAATTATTCTAGTCAAGTTTTTTTTTTTAAATATTCACGTCAATGAACTTCTAAAGAATATATCAATGTGTGCCATTTGAATCTGGAAGTTTAACCCTTGTTTGGCATGCCGCATGTATTCATGCGTCATCTCTTGAAGAACAAAAATTGGAGTGACAGCGCAATACTTTATCTTTAGTTTTAAAATGCGGTTGGAATGATATCATGCAAATATGTAAAAAATTCATATTTTTCTCATGTTACACTTACGTGCTACAAACATGCTGAACATGTGTTACAGTACCCTTTGTAGCACAGAATAAACTTAAAGAAAAGGAAAAAAAATGAGTTGATGACTGTTTTTCATTTGTATTCCAACACTGAGGAAACAGTCCTATGAAGCCTTCATTCTCCTCATGTGTATAAAATGCTTTAAGCATAATTAATTCAAAATCCTTTTCTCTTTATAAGCAATTGTAGCTTATTTTAGTTATTATTTTTCTGTTGGCCTCCAGCGATATGTTTGAAGTGATTAAGATATTGACTTTTTGCTTTATTTTCAGCTTGTGTTCAGAGACAATGACCTGATCGCCATCCCTAAGGAGATAGGAGATCTGGCGCGTCTTAGGGAGCTGCACATTCAGGGCAACAGGCTCACCATTCTCCCACCAGAGCTGGGTAAGACACCATTTATACAAATCTTCATCCCTGCAGTCTATGCTAAAGGTACCTAATAAGATACATATCCCTTAACGGGGCTGTGGGCTATTTTCTGGGCAGTCTACTTGGATGTCATTTCTCTTTTTCCCAAACAATGTAAGTAAGAAATAGCATGAGATATCAATGATTGAATTTCTTCTCACCATTTAATTTTTTTTAATTGCCCAAATAGTGTGATTTGTGGGGTATCTCCCAAACTTGCTGTTGTCATACATACTTTACTTTCATGTCACATTAATACATGCTTCCTTTTAAAATTTGATTTACTTCTTTATTTTTTAAACTTACTTTATGCACTTTATTTTATGTGAATGCAAGTTTTATTTCCGTTATTGATACACTTTTTATGAAGCTTTACTTTAAGTATTGTTGTATTGTTATATACTTATAGTTGCTGTAATTTTCATACATGCTTTTTATAGATATCAACTTGTGGTATTATTGGATTGCACTTGTTGGCATTTTTTAGACAAGCTTTACATGCTGTATTTTATTCACTTTACTCTGTAAGTGATGGCGACCCATAATTAAATTGTAGTTTCCCTGATTCGCTGAACTAAAAATAACCTGCCAGATAGGGAAAAAATCACTCTTTGATTTTTTTTCATTATAAACAATCAACATAACAGTGTCTGAGGAAGAATGTATAACAATGAGATTTTTAATTAAATAGATAAAACAATAGTCAAATGTCAATAAATAATCCTGAAAAAGAGGAAATAAACCATGTGACCCTGGAAAGAATATGTTTCAGTTGTCTACTTTGAACTAATAGTTTTATTGTACATATTTAAACAAATATTTCATTTTTCTTCAGGTAACCTGGATCTAGTTGGTATGAAGCAGGTGTTTAAGGGAGATAATAACCCCTGGGTGCCCCCCATTGCTGACCAGTTCCAGGTGGGCGTGTCTCACGTCTTCGACTACATCAGATCTGACACTTACAAATAGTAAGTAACCTACTGTACTGTTGGCTTTGGAGGTGACCCTTAACTATCCATGCCTGTAGAGCCAAAAACATCCTAATTGATTCATTGATACATTTTTACCGGAGCATTTTTTGGAAAATATCTGTAAGGAAAATTTTGATCAAAACCCACCCAACTATTATTAGACAAATATTATGCATATTCATGGTTAATTTGATTTATTTTCAAAAAGTATCAAGAATCCAGACGATATTTGTCTGCAAAACCTTCAGGCATGAAAACAGGTTCGGGTTGTAATTTTTGTTTTGTTCTTTGCCAAAATAAGCCATATGGCATGTCTAATCTCTTTGACCACAAACTACTACAGGATCAGAAATTAGTTTAAGGGTTGTATGGTGTGTGGCATAGCCAGCTTAAAGTTAAATCTTGTGCGGCTCATGCCTTAATCTTTGGCTGTATCAGTTTAAACACTAATGGATAGAAAGTATTCAACTGCAGGTAGAGAAATTGGTTATGCAATGTATATCATAGACCATTTGATTATAAGCTTGTTCTTCAGTTGCCAGTCGTGTTAAGAGAGAAATCTACTTTTCTAATTTACCTGACTTCTAAAGAGAGAAGAAGCAATTCAGATTATTATACACATGTTCAGATAAAACAATTTACACCCAAAGAAAGGGTGTGATATCCAGATTATTGGACACTTGGTCAGAATTTACCGGGACAAAAGGTGTTATATCCAAATTATCATAAAACATGGTCTGAGAGAGTATGCTATATCCAGAGTACAATACACACAGTCAGATTACACCCAGACAAAATGTGTTATATTCAAAGTAGTATACACATGGTCAGAATACACCTAAACAAAGGATTTATTTATCCAAATTATTATCTAAGTGGTCATAGTCAAATGTGTCAAAATTTTCAAATTTATAGAGATACTTCTGAGTGAGACCATAGTAGTAAGGTCTGTATAGTAATTAACCTGTATATTCCTCCTCAGCCTTTTCCCCTTGGATTGCCATTCACATTTAGTGTATCTTAACATCTTTTCCATACTGACCATTCATATTTGGAGTGCATCTCTCGATGTTTCCCATGCTGACTTACCTGTATTCTCCTCCTCCTCCGCAGCCTCTATGGACGTCACACTGCCGCGGGTGCTGCCCCTCCTCCCAAGACCAACGACAAGAGCAAGAAAATCAGCCGCAAGCATTGAGCAGCCATCGACCAGCTATAAAACAACAACCATCGCCTTCCATTGATTGTCGTGGTCAGCTGAAGATCTGAAGGGAGTCTCATGACATACTTAGTTAAATTCAGGGAGTCATTGTTTACTAGAAAACACTTTATTACCACGCACATTTTTATTCACGCAACTTCCATCTGAATCTGATCGTGGCCATTTAATTACACGCATCAAATGCATCACCGCTAGATGGGGCATTGTTATGCTATTTTGAACGTATGTCAGCGCCAGTAATATATGCGTTATCTTCATCTAGCGCGAAATGTGTGAAATTAAAAGGAGCGCAACAGTAATGGGTTTTACAGTATGCTGAAATATGCTGCTTCAGGTGATCCATGTGCAAAATGGCAGCTATTTCAAATACATAGGGCTGACCCGTAGAAATGATGACTTTAGGTCGACAACTGCTATGAAAGATTGCGAACTAATCTTGTAATGTATGTGTTATGGTCCAAGCTCTACTTGAATCATGTTGTGTATTAAGAATCCTAAGAAAATGTGAGAATGCATGACTTATTAGAATAATTAGGTTATACTAATTTTTCTGAAAGCATGGGTAAGTCTACTAATTGCAATGGCTTCCTTGAAATTTAATGGTGCTATTATTCTTAAAGGGAACCAAGTTTTACTGTTCCATTAAAAGATTAAGAGGGGGAACCAGAACAAATTTATTAAAGACAATAGAATAATACAAAGCAGGTGATAGGTCAAAGCAATTTTGTAAGTGTGAGTAGTCCTCTTGCTTTGTCTATTGTCCCTGGTTGTATACGAGCAGTATTATATAAAGCAACATTTTCATTTCAGCCTATATATGCATTTACTTAAGTTGTACAAAACAGTGTACTTTTGATTTTGTCTGTGTAGATTTTGTCCTGCCAAACAGGTTCAAGGAATACTCAAGGAAATTGACTTATGTTTCAGTAGGCTGAGATACTGCTATAAAATATTCTGGTACCCCCTTCAACCTCTTATGGCATCTTGCTTATGAAGTGGAATGGCCCATAGCCTGTTTGATATAGAACTTGTATTTTACATACTGTATATTTTATTTATTACATATTGACTAGTTAGATGATTAGAAGAATGAGATGAATCTAGTGATATGGTTACCTAGAGTGTGTTTGTATGCATGACAAGTTTTTGTGAATTTTTTTTGAAAATAATTAGAATTTTTAATCAAGTTATTTCTACTTAGTAAAGTCTGCTTGGAAAATGTTCAAGATTAGAAATCACCTGTTTGAAAAAAGTCTGAAAAGAAGTGATGGAGAAAGAACAATACAGTTGTTTTATTGTTTTTATCTCAAGATGTGCCTGATAGTCTGATAACTTGGGAATGCATCAAGCACAGTACTATTTCAGAGATCTTTTAAGAGAAATCTGGCTACTGTATGTTACTATCCGTCAGACTACTTAATATTACAGTGTAGATAATAGTACCTCCAGTTGGGTATGATGATGAAAGTAAGGCTGATATTTAAGGAGATAATATGTTTATGAATATTCTCATGCAATTAGCTGCAATATTTTGATGCATGTGTCTTATACAACTCTCTGTCAGAGCTTTGTGACTAATCGCACATAAACAAAGTGTCTTATGAAGTACCAACAGTTCTCTATCATATGGTATTCTATTCTACCTTGCTTGCTTGCAGCTACCAATTATGAATACTGAATAAAATCAAAATTAAGTGTTGTATAGGAATTCTTGGATAGTTCATAAATCAACCTACTCTGACGCAATATGTATATATCATATTTATACCTTCTATTTTTTACGTATTTGTACTGCCATATTTGAAATGACCTTAGAAAATACATTAAAACGAGATATTAACTGGACACGTTTTTGTTTTTATGTTTCCTAGGGCAATGAGACTGGTAGAACTAAGGTAAAAGAACCAGGAATCATAATTTATACAATTGAAGTTAAAATTTTAGTTTGGTTCTACTTTTATGTCCTGAAGCTTGTGATATCACAGGTTACTTAGTAATCAGTATCTCCTTAACCCATTAATGCTCTATTATTACTCTTGAAATAGTCAGGATCTTTGATTCTTTTGATAGTAACGCGGAAAGAATGAATGATTTTACAAAATGTTTAAAGGAGAGTTGTTGGTAATGTTCTGTTGAAAATCTCTCCTTCAAATATCTTCCCAACAAGATATCATGAAAATTGTCCAGCTGCTTTTGGCGGCTGTAAGCATTATTGGGTAAATCAAACACCACAATAAGTTTAAGTGATCACCTATAGATGGCAGCACACTCCAAAATGGCTTCAGTTAAACTTGCCATTTCTAAGAGCTGGCAGCACAATAAGGAACGTGGATAAGTCTTCATTTGTTTGAGTATGTTTAGAACTCATCAGAATATTTCATTCTTGATGCTTTTGTTTTGTTTGCACACATGCATGTGAAGAATGACACATACAGCTAGTGTTTAGGGAAATTTTGAACATTTGTAAAAAAAAAAGTTAATTGGCTTAAAACTATAACAACTACCAATGTGATTAAACTATATCACAGGGGAAGATGCCATATATTGGTATGAATGAATATAAGTGCCTGTTACATGATACCAAATCACGAGAAAAATTTGCAGTGGTCTTCTTGATTCAAATCATATGTAAAGGGAGAGAGAGCATACGGTAGCTCATGGTGTTAATTTTGTTTTTTCCTTGATCCTGCTCATCTTTGGAATAGATTTGACATGTATGGGTTATCCAGAAACTTGGTGAAAGATAATATCTCAATTAGAGCAGTAATCATTTTGAAATAATTATATTTTATACTCTCTTATTATAGGAATAGTGGCGAAAAGATCCATAAATTGTTTATACGATTAAGTGTCAGATTACTACTTAATTGCACATCTAAAAAGTCACTATATGAGGAATATTGTAAAAAAGTGAATAAGAACCAAACCAAATATTTGACCAATATTTGCTCTTTCATGTGTTAACACATCTTCACTTTTCAAGGGGAACTTTGACTATGAACAGGTTGGGAACAGTTTATTTCAATTTCAAGCTTCACTTTTAGAGTACAGAGAATAGTGAGAACATATAGAATCAATTTCTGTTTATTAAGAGAAAAAATAACGCAATACCTGATAGGTGATTTCTGTGAATATGCCAATTTTATTTCACGACATTAATTCACATAGTGAAAGTCATAAATCAACCTTTTGCTTTTAAAGCAAATCTTCCAACGACTGTTCTGATTGTGGACCTATAAATTCATTACAATACTAAATAATTAATTTAACATTTTTAAAGACTAACGTCTTGAGATGAGCATTTACTAGCTCAGTTGTCAAAAAGTAATGGTTCCTTAAGATTATATCAAATTCACCACACAATACTCAGGAGTTTTTTTCCATAGTTTTTACTATTTAGACTCCTAACAATATCAGAATATTGATGCCTTAGAAAAAATGTTCACATGTATCACTACCTTGCCACAAACCACTAACATCCTAATTTACAAACAACGAAAAGAGCAATAGTTACCCCAAAGACAAATTCATCACTTCATGGCCTGCATTTGCTTAGAGATGGTGAATAAGATATTCACTATTCAATACAAGAATTTAAATTTTTCTGCCAAACTAAAAGGATTCTATCCCAAAAAGACAAAAAGTATTGCTTTTTTTCTGTGCAGTACTTCTACTGCCCCATTTCTTTCACTCGTTAATAATCTCATAAAGACTAGCTAAGTGAACAAATTCAAACTTGAAATCCCTGAAAAACAATCACAGACTTGAAAATGGTGGAATCAAATGCCTTTGTGAACAAGTATCATGAAAGTATAATTCCAGGCAGCAAATACAGAACTGAGTGATTTCCATCCTTAACCCTTCCAATGCTGAAGCTACCAATGCACAAGGATGCAAAGATTTTCAAAACCATGTCATGTTGTTTATTCTTTGGATAGCTCGACCAATGCACAAGGATGCAAAGATTTTCTAAACCATGTCATGTTGGTATTCTTTGGATAGCTCGACCAATGCACAAGGATGCAAAGATTTTCTAAACCATGTCATGTTGGTATTCTTTGGATAGCTCCTGCTGAGTACTCTAAGATGAGTACCCATATGCCAGGGTATCCGTCATTTTTCAGATTTTAACATCATTTTGTAATGGCCAAATTAGCCGCCAGCAGTATAAGGGTTAAAGAGTGAAACTTCCGTTAGGTCATAACATGTAACAAACAATTACAAACATAACTTTAAGGGCAACACAATAACAATGGGGAGAAGATCATTGACATTTTCTATGAAACCACCATTATCAAAGCCTACCACCATAACCAAAATGGCCAGGACACTATTCTGCCTATAATGATTGATAGAGAGCCTCTCTTAGAGAGGGTAGATACAAGCTTTGGTTAAAGTATGGGAAACATGTTCTTTGGTAGCAGTGCGATATTCATAATGCATGTACATTTACCATGTCACATCTTTTTAGTGTTGAGGACCTACAAGGGAGGGTTAAAATGAGGATAGGGTAGAATGTATGAAGAGTGTGTTTTCATTGGTAGAAGTAAGGCATTCAAAATGCATGCAATTTGACTGTCTTTGTATTATTCTGGTGTGATCATTTTTTCATATAACAGCAAAGAAGAAATGGCAATCTGGAGTTACCCCCGTCTGTTAATGCACCCTCATTCTAATGGGAGTTTTATAGCAAAACAGCCATCAGTGATGGAAAGAGGAGAGTTGACACACCAATCCATAATTAGAAATTGTAATATCTTCAATGTGTAACTTATGCAGAGAAAACAATTCCAGTACAATTTTGTGTATAACATAGGCATGGATTCTTTATGACATAAATGTTATGCCAGAGTGCAGAACCTAATTTGGCCATTAATCTTTTATTAGTCAAGGTCTTTCTTATCCTGTTATGGTTAAAACAAGATGACATAACTTGATTAACGTAATACCAAAAACTCTGTGCTCTAATTATGATCAATGCAAAAGGATATCATTTATCTTTATCCATCCAATCTAGTTGTTGACAGATCTTTTCCAATTAAATTTAATTTTTAGACTGCTATGACATATCTCAATTCATTGGTGGTTTTGAAGCATAGTTGGTCAGTATCTTTTACATTATCTTGCGGGATTCACATAAAACTAATGAGGCCCTGGCTCTTTAAGGAAGATGAGGATTAGGAATAGTAATAGCACCCTACAGATCCAAACTTACAATATATCAAAATACGCAAAACAAATCCTATGAACAGCACCATTTTAAGTCCCGTTGATTGTTAGTCCATTCCTGCTCAACAAAGAGCGTCCACCCAAAGTCTTAATACGTCATGGCACTTCAGAAAACTAATCAATCCATCAATTAATTAATTGTGTGTTTCCAACACTCCGAAACATCTTAAGGAAACACTAATCCCTCTGTTAATCCAGCTAGTTGTCTGTGTAGCTCTGGTGTGGAGTGTGAGATCAATGGGCGGGTTCACTCCTCTTTCTCTCTCTTCTCTATGCCGTGGGTGGTGAAGATGTATTCCCTGAGGAGGGTGTAGGCGACGCCCACGGTCAGGGCGCCCACCACCATGCCCTGGGCGCGCACTCGCAGGTGCATCAGGTACACTGACGTGGACATGCCCTGTCGGTGCTTGTAACCATAGATACCGTATCCCAGCGCTCCAACCAAACCAGCAATACCTGAAACACAGAAAAGTAGGAACTCCAATCAGTGAAAAGCCGACCAAAGCTAAAATAAGTGCTCTGTTTAGTGCCCATGATATGTGAACACCTTGGGAACAGGGCATAAGTGCTTACATCAAGGGGTGTTCACAATGAGAGGTTTCACTGTATGGTAAATGCCAGTCTCCATAATCTCCAAAATGGGAAAGGGGGGGGGGGATTTTCTGGTGGATAGGATTTACTGTCACACTGGTATAAAGGATACTAGATGATACTATCTTCCACCATTTGATGTTGGTTTTTGGCATCATACCATGTACAATACTATCTCATAAAGGCATGTAAGATCCAGTATACTCATACCGGAAGTATAGCTTGTGTGGTAAAGATCTTATTGGTATTAATAGATAAATTGAACCTTGACACGGATGCATAAAATGTGATTCAGACCATGTGAGCTGTCTATAGTCTGACTATCTAGGTCACGAGCCATTGTCTATAACTTGACACAGTAACGTGGCACCAGGATAAAGGAGGCATCAGGGCATCTGAGCTTTATTTGGACAACAAAACCCCTCAAAAATCACCCAAAATTTTTTCATGAAGAACTTCTAGAAATGTCAAGCAGGGCGTCTGGGTGATATTTGTACACCAAAACCCCTCAAAAATCACCCCAAATCGTTTTTTTACGAATTTCTAAGGCCTAAAAAAAGAAATTGTTTGTTTCCTGTAACCGTCTGAAAAAAATTAGGGTAGGTAGGTCGGTGACAATTTTTTTTTTTGGATTATTTTTTTGGTCAAAAATATGTGTTTTATGCATGTTTTGCGTTGATTAGGAGTTGGGAGAGCGGAAAAAACTTAAGGGTAGGGATTTTTTTGGATAAAAACTTGTTCGGGTAGGGTTATGGACAGGAAACAAACAACTTTTTATTAGGCCAAAGAAGGTCAATTTCGAGCATATAAAATTGAATATGTTTCACCTTGATACAATTCCCATGGCATTGTATATGAACATTGTGCTTTATTTCATTGACTAAGTACATGTAATGGCTGTAATATTAGTATATATTGTAGTCTCCCTTGAAATATAGGATGCCCCAAAATTTTGCAATTGCCAATTTTGGGCAACCAGTTTCTAAACATCCTGGCTAAGACCCTGAGAGACAGTAATTACTACAGTAAATTAGGTGTCACTAAGGCTAGACTAGGTGTTGGGACTCGTCAAATTCTTGAACTCGACTGCTTGCAGGTTGAGTTACTATAGGGGGATAATTCATTCACTATCTTAACTATGCCTGAGCTTGTGAATCCCGAGTAGCAACTTTTCAAGCTTGAGAGCACTCAGACATGGCCTAGAATGAGTACATTACTCAAGCAGGGTCTTAGCCAGGATTTAGAAACTGGGTGCCTAAAATTGGCAATTGTTAAATTTTGGGGCGTCCAAACTTTTAAGGGGGGCAACAATATACTCAAATTTCAACCATAAACATGTATAAATTCATCAAAATAAGGCATGATATCCCTATACAATGTCATGGGAATTATATGGAGATGAAAATATTCAATTTATATGCTTGAGATTGTCATCGAGATTGGTAGCCCTATGACACTATGACTCACATAGTGGTGTCAGTCAAAACATGACCTTTGAATTTCCTTGAATCCCAGTGCCTGTCTCATAGTGTCTGCCACAAACAATTGTTGGATTAGGAAAACATTTATGAAGTTTAATTGCCTAAACATATTTCAAGCAATACCAATGCAATTCACATAAATTACATGAGTAATAACAACACTGTAAGGAACAGTACAATCTGCAGGCAGGGACAGATTCTATATTTGGCAACAGGGTGAAAATTCAGTCGTAGCACGAGTAAGAGTTTTTTTTAAGGAAAAGGAATAACAATGTAATACATCATGCATAGATTACAACCATGCAGACTACCTTGGAAGTAAATTCCACGATGACTTTAGAAATGTGTGCTCAGAGTAACATGTGGAAAAGAAGAGCATGAGGAAGAAAGCTTTTTCACCCTTTTTTCTGATCTTTAGTAGGATGTACGCGAGGACTCTCAGTACAACTGAATTCAGCATGAGTGAAGGTTCCACAAGACGTACATGTTCTGGAGCATGTATCTATGGAACAGTATGCTCTGACCTAGCTCAGCTAAGAACAGGGACCCTTAGACATATATAACAATTTAACTATGAGCAGTAGTATCCACTCTTTAGTTGTAATACATGGTTAGTAGTCAGGTAAACCACAAATAAACATCATTAGTAGAGTGAACCCCCTGGCACAGTTTTAAAAAGGCGAAAAGTTACTTGTTATATCAGTAGGCCAAGGACTGAAGATTTATCTCATTAATGCTTGAGAGTTCCCACACAAATTGTCGTCTGGATCTTAGATACCGTTGACAATAACTTTTGAATATTGAAAATGATTTTACAAAATCCTTGAAGCAGAGTGGTCAGTAATCTTTCAATTAATATTTCTCCATCAAATATATTTTGTAACTATGTGCTTTTGCCAGCAAGATTTAATCAAAATTTTCTGACTGGTTTTGGCTATTGTGAGCTTTAATGGGTTTAACTATTCCAGTATATCTGTCAGAACTCACTGTTGAGCCCTGCCCCTATGTAGTTCATGTGAATACTAGCTAGCGAATACAGTATGAGCTGTTTTATGAATGCCATGGGGGTGTTTACGTGCAACTCGAGGTGTCAGATCATGCCGCTCTTGGCTTAACCCATTCATGCCCAGAGATATTCTCACCTACTTGTCTTCTGGACCTTTGATACTTTGGAATATAACTTTGGCGTTTAGCATAAATTCACAAACCTTTGAAGAAAAGTTGTTGGTTTAGTTCTACCTCCTATTTTCCTTCAAATAATGCTCTGGTTATTAAGATATTACCAAAATAGTCAGTGCGTTTTTGGACGCTACAGGCATGAATGGGTTAATGATGAAAATGCTGCAACTGGTGGTTTGTCAAATAAAATGTCAGCAGGGCAGGGGTCAGGCTTTGGTTAACAACTCTGGGAGACTGCAGGACTGCCGCGTCTCAAATAGCTGTAGCCCAACCCAATATCTAATAGCCCTACCCCACTGTAGTCCTTTCCCAAAAACAATTTTGTAAGTTGTAAGCTATCTTTTCCCTGCTTTACCTCAGTTTTGAACTCTACTAAAGGACTACTGATGTGACAAATAGTTTTCTTCAACTGATCATATTCTTAATATTCCACTGAGTATGATCTTAAAATATCAGTTTTCTTTTAGCCAGCAGGGCTACAAAGGCAAATATTATTATAGCCCGACACAATTTTCTGTAGCCTCGGGCAATGGGGCTAGTGGCTAACTGGACTCCTGCAGGGCAAAAAAACAGGCTCCCTAATTGCCACTATGGTAGGGCCATGATGACATAGCAGGGCTCACAATTATTTCACTTATAGGGCTAGGAATAGGGGTCCATATCTTTAAAATTATATGGTACGGTACGGTTCCGGTATTTTTTATACGGTTCCGGTATTCTAACGGTACCGATACCGGTTACTTTCTTTACTACGAAAATGCAGCTCAGAATGTGGTCCCATATATCACCCCCTATCACGTGATCGTAAGTAGATCGAGCGGGAAAGACGGATGACGCGATCACGAATTTGCGATGTATTTTCCCGCCGATCCCCCTATCACGTGATCGTAAGTAGATCGAGCAGGAAAGACGGATGACGCGATCGCGAATTCGCGATGTATTTTCCCGCCGATCCCGCGTCTCTGCACTCTTTTCTGTCATAGTACCGGTACCAAAATACCGGTTACTAATTATACGTTTTTTTACCGGTATTTTCGGGCGGAGTATCGGTACCCTCACGGTACGGGTGTACCGGTGAGGACCCCTAGCTAGGAATAAGGGTTTTCCCACAAGGAGTCCAATTGTATCCTCTAAAGCTGTTGTGTATCTAAACCAGTAGAGCTTTGGGCAGAAATTTGAGGGAGTCACAGGAGAATTCAAGGGAGCCCTAGCTCCAGGCTCCAGTTTATTTTGAGCTCTGCCTTATTTATTCCTGAAGATCTCCATCAAGAGTGCCATCTGGATCTTTGATATTTTAGAAATTAACTCTGCCATTATGATTTGATTCCCAAACGAAACGAGCAAACAGTGCTTAATGTCGAACTCTGGAAAGAGAAATAAATTGCTCGGCCTCAGGCTAGCCTACCTGCCAATAGGCTAAAACAATGTATATAATACATAAGTTGTGAGCCTGGATGTCTAGCCTCCACCATCACATATAACAACAGGCACTGAGATGACAGATAGCTGACAGTGCTCAGCAATTGACACAGCTGGTGATCAGTTCATCAATATACAATGGTACACACAAGTGTGTGTAACATCAAATTGTACACAAGAACTTGAAAACAAACTTTTTGTGGTGGCAATTTCAGTTGCAGGTATAGAATTGGTTTCTAGATCTCACTTAAGTAAAAACTTCCGCTCAAAGTTGCAGTGGATAGATATAAGGTGCAAAACCAAGGGTAGGAATTTTAAAAAGCTTTTAACCTATCTATGCATATAGTGCCCAAAAGATTATTTTGGGGACATCTCTCTAACCTAAAATATTTCTTTTGAATATATTTGAAGGAGAAATGTACAATCAAAACCCAACTCACAACTCTCCTTCAAATATTTGATGAATTTATGATTAGTTCCAAAGTTATTACACAAAGTATCTTTGGTCCAGACAACTGCATTCTAGGAGATCAGCAAGCATTAATGGGTTAATGCAAGCCATAGATTACCTCCAGCATATCATGAACGAGACCCAAAATGTATTGGTGGGTGCACAAAAAAGCAGCGGTGGACCCATAAGGCCTAAAAAAAGTTGTTTGTTTCCTGTTACCCTACCCTAACAAGTTTTTATTCAAAAAAAATCCCTACCCTAAAGTTTTCTCCGCCCTCCCAACTCCCAATCAACGTAAAACATGTATAAAACACACATTTTTGACCAAAAAAATAATTAAAAAAAATTTTTTTTACCGACTTACCTACCCTATTTTTTTCGGACCATTACAGGAAACAAACAATTAATTTTTTAGGCCTAAGAACTCTCATGAGTGCCCTGGGGTAACAGACAAAAATAAGAAATTTAGTCAATGTGAACGCTTGAATATAGGAATGTTAACTAACTCTAAGGGCAGTTATCTAAGCCTTAATGGTTTCTTTAAAAACATCTGACCAGTAAGGCATAACTTGTCACTATTAAGGCACAGTATTATAGTGTGTTTGGTCATCTAAGGTTAAGTACAGGCCAACATTCATTTCAACCTCATAACTGTGACTAGGACAGTATACCATTATGGAGCTTTTTTCCAGCCACTCTGCCAGTGCATGATCAGGAGTAGACTTGCTACAAGCCTGTCTTGTCTGTATCTTTCCTTAGTCTCACAGATCTTCCCCGAGTTGATTTCACTCCAAGATTAGTTCTGAATAGATCCTCAAGAAGGATACACTTTAGTCAAATTGCAACTCATGAAAATTGTGCTACCATCTATAGTTTGAGAGAGACATGAAACCTACTTAACACCTATGAACAGGGTTAGACTTTCCCAGGGGCATATGCCCCTAGATTTTGCTGTGGGCCCCTAGATTTTTCAGACTAGGGGCCCAGAATAGTATATATATTAACCAGAAATCCTGTTTTTGACCACTATTTTTTATCAAAAGACCTTTTTGGGCCCCTAGCCTAAAATCTAAGTGTCAGACCCTGTCAGTACATGTACATTAAGTGGTGGAGGCATAACACCTAGCTCAGCCTGAGAACCAGGCTAGACGCAATCAGGAGTGTCCTAGATAATTCCCTGACACAGATCTGTCTGCTTTCTGGGCTAGTCCCTGGCACAACAGCTGAGCAGAAGGCATATGTGAATGCGATATGTCCTCCTCGGCACCTTATCTAAACAACATTAACGCTGCCGTCTAGAAATGGCTCGTTTAAGATTATAGATGGCTGGCAAACATTGCTTGAAATATTAGAGAAAAAGACGTTGGAGCTGTTTCTTGATTGTGACCAGGTGCTGACTGTGCCCCCTAGTGGATGTGATATTTTTGTTGGTTGCCCCGTTTGTGATGATTTACATGATGGAGGTGGTTCCATAATTTGGGCAATGATATTAACCCTTCTGTGCGTACAGCTCCCATGACAAGTTGCCTTTTCTATGTTCTATCACTTCCCCATTTATAGCATACATCTTAAAGAGAACCTGTAAATCTGAAAAATATTTGGATTTGTAGATTGATATCCAAGTAACCATTTGCCCTTAAATATCTTTGAAAATATGCATTGTTCAGAAGAGTGAATCTCAAAACATTCTACCCATTCTTTGTCCCCTATAGGCATGAATGGGTAATTTTAAGCCAATAAAAGAAACAGCAAAGTACACACTAACCAAATAAAAACAAACTGCAAGAGGCATCAAAAATGTTGTGAAAATATAGTATATTACAGAAAATAACTCAAACTAAATTATAAAATCTGCAGTTCTGGAGAGAAAAAAAACGGTTTTGAGTGTTTTCTTTTTCAAAAAAAAAAAGTTTCTTTGCCTTTTTGAATGAATTAAATTTGAAAGTGCATTTATTTAATTTCTTAATGGAACTGTTATGAAATTTTAATCACAAATCTCACAAATATTAAGACTTATAAGATAAATGTTTTTGTGATAAAAAGATCAATCCCATTTTAAAACAAAAGTTTCTTGTCTTGAAATTGTAAGTCATGAGGAGGAGATGCATCTACCTGACACAGCTGTGCTGCACAAATATCAATTAAACCATTCACATCTAGAGCGCTTGTACACAGGGTCTGACTAGTATGAAAAATCTGGATAACCAGTGACCTTAATGACCTTAACCTATATATCTCTGGGATAACAAAGCACTATTTTGAAAAATATGACTAACACTTTATGACTTTTCAAGGTTGCCGTCAAGGCGTCAACTATATTGTTATTCAAAAGATCCTGTTCTGAATTCAATGAATGAACCTCTTAATTTCCATTTGAATGTTAGATAGTCAAGCAGGTCAAGTTGAGGGCTTGTGGAATGCTGTTTTTCCATGACAGTCATGACTATGCAGCTATCTGTTATGTCGAGCCCTGTACAGTTGCAAATGGGTTAAGCAGGGGAATATGTGTCTACGTGATCAATTACCATTCACCCTCAACCTGGGATGACCCCCAAGCCTAACTAGGTCACATGAGGCAGTTAGAGGACGAACTTTATACAGAGCGGTCAGTCAACAATAAAAATAACATAATTCTTTTTAATGCTCACACTTCCATGTGACAGTTGTGGCAAGGCCTTCTATCTTGGTTCAAAATAAGTTGTTGCTCATTTACAAAAGAGGATTTAAATATACCATTCTTACAGTGAGAATTTCTCTGCAATTCCTTGTGGGAAGTATGTTGTCATTGGCAAGGCCCTCAGGCCACGCCTATCTGGGAAGCTGCTTTGAGGTGTTCATAGTCCGGCCGGCCATGTTGGAAATGCTGAGGCCGGACTGAATATAATTCTCTATTCTGATTGGTTATAATATAAATGTTGGCCCGGTACATTACTTTTGCCGCGGAAAATCGTGCCTTCCTTATTTTAATTTAGCATTAAGTTGTTAAATATATAAAATATTTTAAGCGGACATAAAGTATATTTTTCAGTATTGGAAGGAAAATTACTATGTGTATATATAGAATGAAATCAGGAGACTTCGTAACCAAACTGGCTCATAACCAAACTAATGCGTACCCAAGTAGCTTTGCACCCAAGAGATTTCAAAGTCTCCAGCTTGCGCCTAGAATTCCGATATTTGTTTCATTTTTACAAAAATGATACAAATCTAGTCATTAACTCATTATATATTATTTTCCTCTATAATGTTAATGTTCTTTATACATCCGGTTCCCTCACAGGTTCATAAATAACTTGGCCCCGCCTTTTGACTATTGATGCTTTGCATCTACAACCGTACTTGTATTGTTGTGGCATATCTGACTTTTGGATAGGATGTGTATGGGAATCAAAGCATTGCATATGTTTTGTAATCCATGGGAGGGTGTGCACACTGTGCAGAGCATTATCATATGTTTACTAATCTCACTATAGTAGCTGATTTTGAGGGAGAATGTGACCCCAGTAATTCACATTAGAGCTTAGCAGATAAAATAAAAACAAGAACAAAACTAGCCCTTGAAATAATTACATTATCATTAATTTATTATGATAAAATTTCAATGTTATCGTCCAAAGGTTTCGTAGGTCAGAGGAAACTTGTCAAGCACATCTCTTGACAAGAATGGGTTAAAAAACTTAAAATCGGATGTCATATGACAGGGCTCCACATTTAGGCTAGCCCAATAGACATAGAATGGGGCTATTTGTTTTTAGCTCAGGGGAGAAAATGTGGTGATTAGTACATTCACTAATAGTATTACAGGAAACATTTCAGGGCTAGTAAAACTTTGAGCTGCTATCCCTGCTCAGCTAGTTAAAACTTTGGTTAATGTCAATGGATGAACCAAAGGATACATATGGATTTGAAAAAGTTATATCAAACCCTAGGGCATTGGGGTCATCTGAGTTTAGCTTCAAAAACACAGTTATATAGGGCAATGTGTTTACTGCATGGGGCGAAGGTCAGCCATGTCTTTATCCTGCTGTACCTCAGAATCCTACACAACCACATGTTATCAGCCCACAGCAAAAGTCTCTACTAACACTTCATTGTCTGGTGCCTGACAGAATGGGGTCGAGGGTGATTTGTAATACGACAGGGCCCCAGTCAGCTGGCTATTTTTTTTACTGGATAGATTCATTGGCCAATGAACATATATTCCTAGAGTGCTGTAACCTGATAAAACTGTTTACAACCTTATCTTAAAGTTAAGGGATGAATATGCCTCGTGGACATGCCATTTTATGTGATTTTATACAAATAATGCCTGGGTTTTTTAAAAACATAATAGCCTGTGCCCACTAGCCCCTGACATTTGTAAATGCTTCCAAAAATATATTTTTTAAAATAAACCAAAAAAAAAAAAAATCATTAAAAATGCTTAACAGCTCCTCTAAAAACTGTTAACTATATATCTATGATACTTTTGATAATAAAATTTCCCCCAAATTGCAGGCTGCTTTTGGTCACTGTCTATTTGGATTTAGGAGATGGTAGCCACTAGCCAAGTTATTTCATTGTGGTATGCAGAAGATATATGGCTCAAAGGTGACTTTAGTTGTTTATTGGAATATTGGTGTAACACAGGTCCTAATATAGTTGAACCTTTCACCCTATAACTCTAATGCTGGTATGTATAGACCTTAAGACAATACTCTAGGTTCATTAAGTAAAACTATGTGAACCCATCCAGCTTTAAATAAACATCCATTGTGGCCTTTAGGTGCTTCAGTACACGGGGGGCCGCGATCTCTTTTCAATTGGCCGCAGACGAAGTCCAGCCGTCTCGACCGCAGACATTCCACTTGTAAGCCAGGGCGCGTTTTTTCAACACATTCATGCCAGTGAGCCTGAACACTGACCTGCTTATAACCTTGTGATCAGAGCAATTGTAAAAATATTCAAAAGAGAACTGTTGGTCGAAATTAATTACAACTGTATAAGAACCGTAGATAAATGAAATAATATTTCTTTTCCAAGCCCTATTATTGTACGGCCGAACCTAAGTTTATTTTGGGTCACATATAACATCATTCTAATTTTTTTAAACATTGAAATCTACTGCATCGAATAATTTGGAGTGGTTAAAAATCAAATACGAGAAGAGAGATTCGGGAGAAATGTTTCGTTGTGTGCGCATCCTAAGCAAATACTAGGTAGGTCACTCGCAATGTCAAACAACCTGGAGTCTAATAGTCAAACAACATTTGGTTTACTGTTGCATAAAACGAACGCAAGTGACTGACAGTGGAAACACTAGATGGCAGCACCAACCTAATACACACGTGTGCTGTTTTGGAAATTTAAGATAAACACAACTCGAAATTCCAGTTTTATTGACGTATGATGTATGTTACATCACTGTGCACAGGCATACCACAATAGTGAATAGTGAGGGCATTCGTTTACTCGAGTATGGAGTGATGTAGCGTGTCGTACGACAGTGCAGGTAATGCAAATGGCGACCGAATCAGTGATTATACTACACTTGGTCACTTCAGGCATGAACTGTATAGAGTTGGCAGCATGATATGAGTTTATTTTGCGGTATGCCTGTGGGTATGATTACAAACAAACCCACATTGGATTTCAAAAACCTTACTGTTGCATAATTTGGTCGTCAAATCTAAACGTTTGGATGTTGTAATTTTCCCTTTATTTTGATCAATATTTCGTTTGTTTTGCACTATCCAGCAGTTTAATGTTATGGTTTTCATGCAGGTTGGGTGTCTTCGTGCTCTGCACCTATGAATTATATAGACCCTCTGATATGATGGGCATACAGCCTGATACAGGCTGTATTCTAGGGAAGTCGGTTAACACTCTTTAAGCCCCTACTGAAGCACCTTAAGTGACCAGTTGTTCAAAGGGTCGATTAAGAGAGAGAGAGAGAGAGAGAGAGAGAGAGAGAGAGAGAGAGAGAGAGAGAGAGAGAGAGAGAGAGGAGAGAGAGAGAGAGAGAGAGAGAGAGAGAGGAGGGAGGGAGGGAGGGGGGAGGGAGGGAGGGAGGGAGGGGAGGGAGAGAGAGAGAGAGAGAGAGAGAGAGAGAGAGAGAGAGAGAGAGAGAGAGAGAGAGAGAGAGAGAGAGAGAGAGAGAGAGAGAGAGAGAGAGAGAGAGGGAGGGAGAGAGAGAGAGAGAGAATAAAAAAAAAGTAAAATTCAGTTGATAAACTTACCTAATGGTACAAAAGGTGCTTCTCTGAACTTCCTGGCAAGTTTATGAGATTGTGTCTCGTATGGCGATGACATCTTGATTTTTATTTCTGTAAAAAAAAGAATGGAACGCGTGGAACATTCTTAGAATATCAACATGGCACAAGATTGCAGTTGACAACAATCAATACCAGTTTTCAAATTTATTGGTTATCTTAACACTAACTTTTCTCCCTCAAATTGACAAAGAATACACAAAAAAAAAGTTTTAGATCAGTAAAATAATTCTCTAGAGCAAGCATAAGATTAACTTATCTAAAACTAGAAGGTTGCTCATATAAGGTCAGGGAGGTAGGGAGTTAACTGATTTTCCTAATTAATCAAGCAAGACCAAATGATGACTAACCAATTAATCAGTTTTCCAGCAGTATGAAATGTTGTCAGTTCACATCATAGGATGGGGAAAATGTCATCCTAACATGCGCTACATGATTAGCCTGAGATTGACACCAATACCCTGCAAGGCTGCTAGCACTCTTTAAGTTTCTTTTATGAAATCATGTTAACAATGTCACCAAAGATTGTTTGAGAATACACCGAGCAGTCAAGACAATGTCATAAAATCATGTTCAGGGAAATAAGTAGAAATTCTCATCAATATTCAACCTAACACTCTCCTTCAAAAATATTTTGGGAATTTTTGCTTAATTTGAAATTACTTTCACAAGTGTCATAGGTCCAGATGACACAAGTTGTGAAAGCTCCAGGTATGAATGAATTTAAAACTGATTGTTAGTTTCCAGGGCCTTTTTTATTCCCTTTCTACTGGGCTGTGACTGGTGACTGTTTTGAGGGAGGTAAATAATTAATAATGATATAAAATCAAGATGTTTTATCTGTTTCTTAAACCCTTGAAATATTGAGACCAAAAATATTAAAAGATCACAGAGTTCGCTATACAAACAGGTATGGTTATGAAGGGTTCATGGCATTACCTGCAACCTGTCAGGTTTTGTATAATGTAAAATTTAAATTATGTGACAAGTCATTTTAGGAGGTACTTTGCCAGGTCCTGGGATTTAACTTGGGTGTCAAATGTGGGCAATTGTGAGATATGTGGCTGCCTTTTTCACAGGCAGACAGCAAGATGTCCATAAACCACCTAAACATGTTTCTACTGGTGTGTAAATCTGCATGATATATTCTAACTTACACAATTACTTGTTATTCAATCTAGGCATTCATACCTCCTACCATGGTCTTTAAAGCCAGGATTTAAAAACTGGGTGCCCAAATTGGCAGTTGTAAAATTTTTGGGCATCCTTTTTTCCATGGGAGACAAGATCAATATAATAATAATAATAATAATTGGAATTTATATAGCGCCTTTTCCATTCATAAAATCTTCAAAAGCGCTGCACATTGTCATAGTTTGAGTCATAGTCCACAACGCCTCAATGGGCGAGCCTGAAAAGGTGTGTTTTGAGAAACTTCTTGAAGGCCTCACTTCACAAACGTAAACATGTATTTAATTATTAGATTGAGGTGTAATTACATATAAAATGCAGCGGGAATTATATTGAGGTAATAAATTTCAATCATAAGCTTGAAATTGACATTTCAAGAAATTCTTCAAAAAATTTGGGTCTCCCGAAGGATGGTTTTTGAGGGTTTGGGTGTCCAGATAATACCCAGATCAGGCCTGATAACCTGCTGGCTAAGACTACGCCTCCTACCCATCAAATTTCAGTTTCTCATTGGCCAGGCCATATTTTTCCTTTTGGTAGATATAACAATAAACTACAGGAGTAACAGGACCCTTTAGATTAATGACTAAATCAAACATGGTAGGTGTATTATAAAAGGGAAAAGGTTAATCATTGTTATGAAGTTGAGAAAAGTACGATAGACCTACTGAAACATCAAATTCAATAGATAAACAAATGTGCATGTAATATATACTTGTAATTAGCAAGTAAAATTCAACATTGATCAATAAAGTATGGTTCATCATCAAAATTGTTGTGACTTCTGTGACTTTTCTCATCTATATTTGGCATTACTTTAAAAAAATTCCATTGAATGTTTGATGTTCAATATACTGCCAAAGGTATGCAGTTCCTGAAATTAACCATTCTCACGGAGTCTGACTGCATGATATGACCTCCCTGCATGTCCCTGAAGTTGGCCATTCTCACGTTCTGCACGCACCAGCCGCAAGCCTAGGAAACTGGTGCCATCAGTGAATCATTGGCGTTTTAGGTCTTATAGGCCTACCGACTGCCAAAAAAATACAGTGATGTTCAACTTATACCCGTTGATTAAATAGTATTTTTCGGGGGTTTGTCAATGGTCTAGAATTCCCTCTAAACGCATTCGGCATTTCGGGTGCTATGCCAGGTTCGTTGACCGCCGAGGTCGAGAATATCAGCTGGTGAAATGTCAACAAAGTTATTCTTATTTTTTCAATCAATATTTGAATTAACACATCCTAATTTTCATTGCATTGGATTATTACAACATCCATCTCACTTTAGCTACCATTTTTAATTAACTTACTGCGTACTTACATAGTTTGAGCAGAAAATTTGTGCTTGCACTTCGCAAATTACCTCCAAGGTTGTAAGACGGTGTGTCGCAGGCTGGTTTCAGCTGTCTGCTTACGTCACCGCTCCGCACATGTTATAACCACACACAAACTGATGACGTCATCTGCGGGATTCCCAGTGCAAACACGGTACGATGGTGCAGGTGTGAAAGGCAGAAAAAAATATTTAACTCTATCTTTTGCGCTGTTTTTCTGGAAAACAACAGAAAAAAAATTCTCCATTGTTTTTTTCAAAAACAGCAGAAATAATAAATTTGAATCTATTTTTTCTGCTGTTTTGCAAAAACAGTCAGAGACATTGATTAAAGAGACAGGATACTATTAGCCAATGGCACTACACCAGTCACGCACTATTGTTATGCAAATGAGCTCTTATCTGTACCCCACTCATTCCCTGGGGTTTAACCTGGCTCAGTTGGGCATGTGTTATGCTCTACTTATCATCACTTCCTGTGTATACCACTGACAGGGTTATAATCTACTTTCCCAGACCCAGGTATAGAGTGCTGAGGGCTTGTTGTAAAAGAGAGACAAACATGAATTATATCTTATTTTGAATGTGGCTTAACGAAATACTGTTAATTAGGACTGTACTTCTAGTCTCATTTATCAGATGTAAAGTGCATGTGCACTACTAGTATTTTATTTGGGGTTTGATGTTTTAAGAAAAAAGAACTTCAGACTGAGTTAATACTAATAATTCTTTCAGTCAGACTGTTACTCCATAGTCAATACTTATAGCAATTAATAAGAAAAATTGCAAGTTATAAGGAAAATCATTATACAACTGAGAGTCTCAATTTTACAGGACTCACCTTTTATGGTAACAACAGAAAATCCACCTTAGCCGCAGCAAGAAGGGGGTCAGGTGGGGTGGGCTTCCTTATTAAAAACTCTATACTGTCTGCGTTTTATGTCAATGTATTGGACACCTCTCATGAGGGAATTATTGTTATAAAATTAACCCATAAAGAAAGTAAGACCGCAATAGTGGTCTGTGGTTGCTATCTTCCCCCTAGAAACCCAGTCAGGGGTGATTTATCCTTTGATTTCTTTGAATACCTGTCATCTGTCCTGTATTTATATGAAGACGAGGCAGATATCTTATTATGCTGTGGTGATTTTAACTCTAGATGTGGTGATTTACATGAATGTGAAATACCCAGAAATATCTTAGATAATACTGTGAATAGCTATGGGAAGGACTTTATTGATTTTCTCAGGGATGGAAATTTTGTAATGCTAAATGGTAGAGGTGGTGCAGATGCTGACAATTTTAAAAGTGTGTCACATAGAGGACTGGCGGTAGTTGACTACTGCATAGTTCCGCAGGCAGAATTTCACCTATTTAAAAATTTTACAGTGCAGCCAGTTAGATCATTATGTAATGAACACAATATTCAACAGCATCCAGACGCTAGGCTGCCTGACCATTCTATTTTATCATGTTCTGTAACTATAGAGGGACTAAATTTGCCCTTTGAATGTAAACAGGAGGCATTAACAATTCGAAAATATAATTTTGCAGAAATGCCTCATGATTTTATGCTTAATCAGAACTGTAGAGAACAAGTTCAAATGTGTATTAACAGACTACAAACAGCTGAGATAAATCAAGCAAATGTGGACAATATGTATGGGGATTTTTGTAAACTTGTTCAATATGAAATGAATGAAAACATTCCTAATTGGGACTGCAAGACAAGTGCAAATTCCTCAGAGTTTAAGAAATGTAAGGCTAATAAAGCCTGGTGGAATCAGGGTTGTCAGGAAGCATGGAACAAGATGTGCAGTGCGGAAAGAGAGTGGCTTAGAAAAAAGGGTAACCGCAAAGAATTACATGGTAAATTTAAAGCAGCTCAGAAGGTATTTGACAATTGTATAAGAGCAGCGAAAAGAAAATTCAATTCAGAGAAACAGGCTCATCTTGACCAGATTCGTACACATGATAAGGTAAAGTTTTGGAAAGAAATCAATAAGATTGATGGAAAGAAGGGAGATAGAGTACCCTTTGAGGTTTACACACCTGATAACATAATAACTAGTGACCCTGAAATAGTGCTCTCTAGATGGCGTGATGATTACTCAACACTTTTAACGGATAATAATGATGGTGATTTTAATGATGACTTCTTAACAGAAAAATTGCAAAGTATCATCAGTGATAAAAATGATTTGCAGATGGAACCTGAGGATGATACCGCCTTTATACTCCATGGCCCTATTACCTTTAAAGAGACATCTGATGCGGTTGATTCTGTGAAAAGGGGTAAGGCAGCTGGATCAGACAATATTTTTGGCGAGGTTTTAAAAAATGAAACTAGTCTGAATGCCCTTCATGCTCTCTTCAGTCTTTGTTTTGATCATGAGATTATACCAACAGCATGGAAAGAGGGGCTTATACATCCACTGCCTAAAGGTAATTTGGACCCACGAATTCCTTTACAAACTAGAGGTATAACTTTGATCTCTGTAACCTGTAAGATATTCTGCCATATTTTAAATGAGAGATTAAACATTTTTAGCGAACTCAAGAACATGATTACTGAGGAACAAAATGGTTTTAGAAAGAAAAGGTCTTGTGATGAACATTTATTTGTTTTGCAGTCAGTGATCCATAACCGTATTTTACAAAAAAAATCAACATTTGTTGGGTTCATAGATCTAAAGCGGGCTTTCGATGTTGTAAATAGAGATCTCTTATGGTGGAGGCTAAAACATGCTGGTACTGGTGGGAAATTTCTTAGAATTTTGCAAGGTCTGTACCAGGATACAAAATGTTCAGTAAGAGTTGGTGGTCGTTTAACTGACTGGTTTCCAAGTAGTATTGGGCTTAAGCAAGGATGTTTATTATCACCAATTCTCTTCTCCATTCTGATTGATGACCTGGCAAAGGAGATCAAAAATTTAAATATTGGAGTTGAAATAGGGGATACACTACTGAGTATCCTTTTATACGCGGATGATATAGCTATCCTTGCCTCAACCCCTGAGGAACTTCAGTTAATGCTGGATACAACTCATATGTGGTTAAAAAATTGGCGGCTCACATTAAATGGAAAGAAGAGCAAAGTTGTCCACTTCCGTCCTAAAAGTGTTAAGCAAGTTGAACACAACTTTCATTGTGGCTCCACTGACATTGATCTCGCTAAAACATACACTTACCTTGGATTCCTGTTTCATGAGCATAACGATCTTACTGTAGGTGCCCAAGCTTTAGCCCAATCAGCAAGCAAAGCACTTTCAGCTCTTCTATGTAAGACAAGAAATTTTGGGGGACTGGGTTTTGCCACTTATTCTGAACTTTTCCATACAGGGATTGCTAGTATTTTAGATTATGGTGGTGGAGTATGGGGTTATAAAAAACCAACTTGTATCGATAACATACAGCATAGGGCAATCCGTGCCTTTTTAGGGGTTGGAAAATATACGCCCATTCTTGCCCTGGACTCCCTAACGGGTTGGACTAGTTCACACAATAGAAGGCAAACTCATATGGTAAGGCTTTGGAACAGAATTCAATCTATGGAAAATGACCGCCTCCCCAAAATTTTAATGGACTGGGACCGTAAACTAGCATTAGAAGGCAGGAAAAACTGGAATTGGCACTTCAGGGAGATAATGGCTGAATGTGACCACACTGAGGTCTTTGATCTGGAGCTTTGTCTGGGTGTGTCTTTTGTCAAAAGAATACAGGACATACTTATTGAAAAAGCCCAACAAACATGGACAAATAACTGTGCAACCACCAGTAAACTGCGAACCTTCTATGCTATTTGTGGTCTCCCACTCAAAGCGGATGTCATAGTAACTACACCACTATTAAAGTCGCACAGATCAGTTGTCGCAAAACTAATGTGTGGCACATCTAACCTTGAAATTGAAAGAGGGCGCCACAAAAAGATTCCAAGGGAAAATCGTTTCTGTATATTGTGCCAAAATATGGAGGTGGAAGATGAGGTGCATTTTATTCTAAAATGTCCTTTTTATGACGATTTGAGAAATCCCATTTTGCAACTAGCCAATTTGCAATATCCTAATTTTACAGAACTCACTGACTTGGAGCAACTTAAGGTCATTTTTCAATCAGAGGATTTGTTAAAAACTGCATCATTTTGTCTCAATAGGATGTACAACAGGAGGTCACAAATGTTAACTAGCAACTGATTGTTATTAAACCATACTAGTCATGTTTACCTATTCGACATGAACTCGGCTGGCTCGATTTTAGATGGGTATCAGAAAATTGTGTATAAAAGAAGTGACTCCTTATATACAAGACTCACTATAAGATTTTTATGATTAACTAGATAATATATTGTACAATGTATATAATGAATGTCGTTTTAATAATATTTATAAGTATATTTATGTTTGTATTTGGTCCATTATAAGCCTTCGTGGCTGGCCGGATTTTTAACACTTGGTATTGTATGTCATGAATGTCATTATCTGGATTGGACAATAAACTATTTATCAACAACAACAACAAATTTATCAACAACAACTGACCAAAGTATTTGATGTTTATGTTATAACTTGGAGAACAACCCGGTGCAATTGAAATTCATCCCTCAATTCCCCGTCTTTTGTCTCAAGAAGGAAATAAGCTGATTGGTGTCAGGCGGAGATATGTCTGATAACTCGGATTAGCATCCTGTTTGTCTGAGGGGATTATCTGCTGTTAACAGACAGATACACAATTGCATTCTTGGCATTTGATTTTCTGACTAAGCAGAGGAAAGTATCTTTTTAGCTTGTTATGTGAGGGGGTTCGTCGGCCTCTCACACTTCTAGATAGTCTGTTTCCTCCAAACCCTTCTTAAGAATACACCACTAGCCACTGACAACTGCACACTAGAGTGGCCCCACTAGAAACTAATGAAAGATTAGTTTAATGTATTTTACTGATCTACCTCTTGTCTTGAGGGAATATTTGTTAATACAAACATACACACATTATTAAGTGCTTTTACCTTTTGTGGAGGATTATCAACCTGGGCATGCTAGGAATGCTGGTGAGTACTGTTCTATTTGTTTACTCTGTTTAACTGATGTTAGCCTACTGGTAATTGCAATAAGCCTACTTTTGGTTCAGCTCAAGACTCTTGATATGTCTTCAGAATGCTAACATGTGTATGTGAGATCACAGCTATTTCATTTGATAACCCCTTATGTGACAGTCTTTTTAAAGTTAATTTGTCTGTTGATGCCATGGACACTCAAGTCAACTGGAGTTGACCAGAAATTTGAGACTTTAAAATCCTTGAAACTAGCAAATGCAGTAGAGAATAACTTATAACAATGATACAAGGAAATACTAATCTATTAGTTCTAAACTTTATATGGGAGATAAAAATTGAAAAATACTTTTAAAATGTCATTTTACACCATTCAGCTTAGAAAATGGCAGAACATATAATTCCATTGTTACCTTAGGAAAGGTCCAGAAAACCGTAAAAAAATACTATGCAGGTGTACCAATTTCTTTGAAAATAAATTAACGCTAGAGATTAACTTCTTTAGTTATCTATTTCAACTTATAAACACACTTGAAATTGTTGGTATCTGAGAATTAGAAGGTGGAATTTACTGAAATGTCTCTCATGGCTGATGCTAAGTCATATCACTGGTGAAATAGAGTCCCCAATTGAACCTCTCCAAATACATGTATTGCAATTACGCTAACATCAATTAAGCATAGCAAACAATAGTTCATACCTTCATCCCCATGATCACTATATTGTTAAGCCTCTCCAAGAAGTGAAATTCATTTTTTACATGTTTAAAAGTGCAAGAGGTCCATTTAACCTGATAACTAAATCACTGGGCAAGATGGCCGCGGCCTCCCTTATCTTGGGCTCCTAGGTAAGATTTGCCCCCACAGTGTTAAGCTAATGGACTGCATGGTCCGTTGCTAATCTCTATAAATAGACCTCTCTGAAACAGTGTAGAAAATAAATCTAAATCTATTTTCTCCACCGCTGTTTTTCTGGAAAACAACAGAAAAAAAATCGTCATCGTTTTTTCAAAAACAGCATAAAAAATAACATTTGAATCTATTTTTTCTGCCGTTCAAACTTGCACAATCGTAAAAAATAAATAAAGTTTGCCCTTGTCTTGCCATATGGCTGTTGTTGCCAACTTACTTGGAGGCCCGTTTTGGCAAGCCTGGCACGTGATATGGTTAAATAGACCTCCCTGGTTCTAGCCAAAGTAAAAGTGGACTAAAAGTAGACATTTTTGAATATTCATAATCAATTTTGAATAATCATGAATAATTTAAGAATATTCATTAGTCATTTGTGAATATTCATAATTCGTTTTTGAACATTCATAATGAATTGCGAACATTTGTATATGAATAATGATTATTCAAAAATAGAACACATTTATCAATATTTGTAAATGAATTATGAATATTCTTAATTCATTTTTAAATATTCAAAATTAATAATGGTCAAAAATGTGTTTTTTGTCCTCTTATTCTTGCCATACTGGTGAAAATTTTGCCCGCGTTTTGACTCAGGAAGGTATTCCCCGACTTATTTAGAGAAGCTTCATGAATATTAATGTTACCATGCCACATATGGGTAGGATTAATAGTCTACCTAGTCAGATGCGCAGTGCATGAAGGGAGCAATTATGCACCAGTCAATTGAATCCTCCGGAGGAGGGGCGAGGATAGAGTGCGGGCCTTCTGCCCTATTTTGTATAGTTCCCTAGTAAGTAGATATTGAGAGACATCTGGTGGTAGAGGGGCGAACTAATTGAAAACGGTGGAGAAAATAAATTCAAATTTATTTTTTCTTAGAGCTGCACTCACGGAGGGAGATCAACTCATGAGCTCACCACCTGTTTGACTCGTGAGCTCATGAGCTCACGGATATTCCAATTTTCCAAAGAAATACTTATTTTCCAGCCCAGCTATTCAAAAAGTAAATATTCATTGGCGGATATTTATTAACATTGGCATGTTTATTTAATTTCAAAACGTGCTGACGAGGTACAAAGGTCAGTATAACACTCAACTACACTTGAATTTATGTATTGGAGACTGTAAAGAAAATATGACAGCGATAAGCAGTTATGTATGTTAATAATGTGTGTTAGGTGCTCTGTGTTACGTCTGTGTTCCCAATATAGACGAGCTCAGGATTTGAACATTTCAGCTAGAGCTCGGCGAGTTTGCCCAAGGGCTCGAGCCACTCGAGTTTGTGAGTGGTGAGTGCAGCTCTATTTTTTCTGCTGTTTTGGGAAAAACGGAGAAGAAAATAAATTTTGATCAATTTTTTTCACTGTTCTTTGAAAACAGTAGAAAAAAGTAATTTATATGTTTTTTCTGCTGCTTTTGGAAAAACCATTGAGAAAAAAATTTTAAATAATTTTTTCCTGTTGTTTTCCAGAAAAGCAGCGAAAAAAATGAATTTGTATTTATTTTTTCTGCTGTTCGCACCTGCACCATCGTACCACCGGGATTCACCGGTGCATTTCTTTACCAGACACAACGCTATTTATTCATTTTTCCTTTTTTTCAGACTATGAAAGACACCTGTGGTTGAACTCGCTAATAAAATAAATTGAAAATTGACAAACGTAAATTTAAGGTGGGTTATGGAGTTTTAGTTATTTAATTGTTCTTTAATCACTATTTATGAAAATTGAAAAATATTTTTCAGTATTAATAATTCATTTTTTAATATTCATAATTCATTTTTTAATATTCATAATTCATTTTCAATATTGAAAATTAATTATGAATATTGAAAAATCATTCATGAATATTGAAGAACAAGAGAGAGGTCGATTGCGTCAAGATGTCGTTTCGAGTGTGTTGTTGTTTGGCCTTAGTTTCTTTTAAACTTGTTTATTCTAGTTTTTTCGAGTTTCTTTTTGCGATTTATGATCCTTCTCTGATTTTTAGTGATTTTTTTTTGTAAATTTAATCTTTTTTGATTTAGGAGAAGGGGATAAGGGTGTCAGTTCTTTTGGTAGTTAATAAAAACCTCAGCCTGATGAGGAAAAGAAATCGATCAGTTAAGCAGCCATTTAGGTACTTTATTAGGAGTCATAGAGTCAAATCTATATAAAGACTTGTTTGAACGGTTGATGAATCAGCAAAACCATTTATCTTTGCTGAGGACAAAGGTTTATTTTAAGATGCTTCAGATAATGGTTACCATGCCTTATGGCAATCCTCGCGAAGATATATTAAATTTTGCACAAATAACACAACATACTTACTAAAAAAACATTTAGGACTGCTAGTATAAAAGAAGCAACTATAAGAGCAATTTACCAATTTTTTTATTATATACAACTTCCACATTTTTTCAATGTACTTCATAAAGTAAGCATGTTTGATAACACAGATGTTAGAATTCTTCTCCTTGGCAAAAGTCGTCTTGAATAAGTTAGCATAAGAAACCCTTCTTTTTATCCCACTTCAAGCAGCACACATACTGTTTTTCAAATAACCATATATACATCAGATTGTTGTTGCAAGTCACTTAGCTTGCCATACCCATAGCAGTTTCACTATTTACATAGGCTAAAGGTATCGCATGAATGTGGCATTGCCAACAGATAAGAAATATTGAATCAGATGCAATTCCCCTCCATTACTATCCCATGTAAATCTAAAAGGTGATCCCTGGATGAGATTCTCCATCATCTCATGAAGTGATTAGCTTTCTCTAATATTGATAGTGGTTTCATTGACACCCCATTAACATCCATATATCCCTCTCTCCTCCCTCATTAATAAGATTCTGAAAGTCAATTAGAGCTCCAGGTGGTGAATAGGTTAATCCTTTTTCCCACCTTTTCCTGGTGGAGGGTTATCTGCAGGAGAGGAATGTTGTGATGGTGGGGAGGCAGAGAGAACTAAATCAGCCACGTCTCCAGCCAGTCCAGCATCTATTGGCACACTCTTTAGAGTCTTTTCTGTATCACTGTCTGATTGTTTTGTATCCTGCATGGCACTAGCCTTATCTCCTACCAATTGCTCGACAGGCTCTGCCAACGTTGCCGTAGAGTCACCTTTGGCAACCGCCTCCGTGGCAACTGCATCCTCACCACCAGCCTCGTCCTCAGAATCACCAATTTCAAATGTGACCTTCTTTCCAGCGCCAGCTCCAGATTTTTCCTCGCCTGCCCGAAGTTGAGAATCACTGATTTCCTCTACTTTATCCTCTGCCATCATAGGTATGAGGTTAGCCATGGGCTCCAAGACAGTCTTCACATCAATCAGGCCAAGATTGCCCTGAAAACAACAAATTCAGCCACATTCAGTCAATGAAGGAACAGACATCAACAATGAGAATAAAGACTTCAACAATGAGGATACAGGGTCACATCGAGAACATGGGCTTCGACAGTAAGGATAGAGGCTTAGATAATGAAATGTAATGACAAAACAGGCTTCAGCAATTAGAATACAGGGTTAAATTATGAGAAAATATGCTTGCACTTAAAAAGTTATTTAAAGGCTTCAGCAATGACAATACAGGTTAAACAAATTTGAATACAAGCTTCCAACAATTAGATACAGACTTCACATTCTCCATACAAAGAATAAGGATATAGCCTTCCAATAATGAGAAAACAGGATTCATCAGTAAGGAGACAGGCTTCAACAATGATAATAGAACACAAGATTTTTAATATTATAGCCCTGAACTCTTTCCTTCCTTCCCTCGACCCCTACTTGCCCCTAAATGTGAGAATAAGTGCCATCAAATAAGTGCCAAAAAGGACTTTTCTGTTTGATTCATCTGACATCAGTACAAGGTAACAAAGATTGTTATTGGATACAAGGAATTAAAGAAACAGAGCATGTGGTAAAAGACAGAAACAGAAAAAACAGAAACGAGCAACTAGTAAAAAAACATGACTCATTTGCATGATAAGGCATTTTATTTTAAGCTGTTGCATTACCTTGCAACTAATCAACTGCTAATTAATCTATTGATTGATAAAGCAGCTAAACTTCAACCAGTACATACCATTCTGACGAGCTCGATCACGGTGATTCCCAGTGTCTGTGCTAGTTGGCTAGGGGGAAAGAGAACCTGTAGACATCTATTGAGATAGGGAACCAGATCGTGCCCAAATGCAGAACAGAATTTTCCAAACAGCTCTTGCTCACGTTGATCAAATGTACTTTCTTCAGTTCTGAAATAGTTGAAAAGAGACAAACTTAGCTTTAATCCATACACAGAATACAGAGAAATAGGTCAGTTGTCATTATGGAGGATATTGAGAGACAAAAAAATATTCTAGTAGATAAAAATTGTTCTTATGACAATGAAATACAAATATCATGAAAATCATTTTTATTTGAAATTTATCATTATTAAATTATTTTCAATGATATGACTGGAACAGACAGAAACATATAAAATAACATTTGTTAAATGGCTAACATCCTTGAAGTGGCAGATGCTGTAACTGCACTTTTGTATCTATTAAATGATAACAGATGATTTTCTTAATGAGTCTCATCTGCTAGTTTTGGACTAAAGATCATAAAACAGTGCAACCTACCTATGAAATGCTAGGATGACCTTAACGACTTGGTCCAGAGATTCCTGCAGCTCATTGGCTATGTCATTAGCCAATGAGATCGGGGCACAGAGGCGCAGTTCGTTGAATGCGGTAAGGACGTTATTACAGTAGGCAGCAAGAGGATGGAAGTCCAGTAAGACCATTGGAGGCTGCAGCTGGCCAGACCCACTCTGGAAAAGAAGAAAAATACAGTGATTTGAATGCTTAGTTTAACTCATTTTTGCCAGTAGAAGCCAAAGAGGGCCAGTCTATTTTGGTGATAACTTCCTAGTGAAAGCAATTTTTAACCCTTATGCTGCTGGTGGCTTATTTGGTCAATACAAAAAAACACAAAGATTACTGAAACCCTGTCAAATGGGTACTCATCTGAGAGTATGCGGCGAGAGCTTTCAAATGAATACCAAGACGACAGGGTTTCAATTTTTTTTCAAGCATCATGCATTCTTGTGCTTTGGATGAAAGTCGTCTCAGCATTGGAAGGGTTAAGAAAAATATTTCAAGACAGGGCTTAGCCAGGATTTAGAAACTGGGTGACCATAATTGACACAAATTGTTGGGCATCCTATTTTTCAAGGAAGACCACAATATACTCAGACTACAACCATAAACTATGTCTTTAATTATTGAAATAAGACATAGTATCCTCATACAATGTCATGGAATTTATATTGCGGTGTGAAGAAAATACAATTATGTTTGAAAATGACATTTTAAGAATTTACTCACAAAACATTGGGTGTCCTGAGGGGTGATTTTTGAGGGTTTGGGTGACCAAATGACACAAATGGTGATCATAGATCAACCAACCACTCCATTCATATTTTGCTTGCTTCATTACCAAGTATCTCAGACAAAAAGCATTCTTAAATGCACTTACATTAAGAGCCAAAAGAGTTGGTTTCTAACACATTCAGCAAGCAGTGTTCTGAAAACAGTTATCCTCTATTGTACAACCCAAGCTGACTTACCTGGGCTAAGGTGTAGGCAGAACTAGGTATATTATTTGGTGACACCAAAAGCGTGTAGGATGCAAGGGTTTCATCAAACCTACAACGAGAAAAGGTTATTGACATTTTCAGAATATTTTATTGTAACTTATAAACTAAGGCCTAAAATATTGAAAAGAAAGCGGAAAAGCACTTAAAACTACTAACAAATAAATCATGGTTCCTCACTCGGAACAATATATCAACCGACAAAGTGAATTATTCTAAGCTTTTTTCTAAGTTCATATCATATCAACATGAAATATCCAGATTTTTCATCTTATCCAAAATAGGTTCCAAAAAACAAAACATTATCTTTATAAGCAAATCCAAAAGAACTGTGAAAATATAGAACGAAGAACTACCGAGGAATACAGTTATCAGTGAAAAATTAGAGATAATCTGCATTTTTTTAAAGAAAATATTCCATACCCACAAAATATTCAACCCTCCAGAAAAATTACTGTCAAAGATATTACCTTTTAGCAGCATCCTTCGCTGCCTGCGTGAAACCACCCAGTGCTGCCCTCTGGAATATCGGTGCGAGAAGTCCGCGGAAATCTGCGCCAACACGACTGAAGGAGAGACCGAAGTACATACACTGGCCGAGCAAGGAATCCAGACGCCCACCCATGCCTTTGTCAAGATCCTTCTCCAACGTCTCCAGGAATTCAGAAACCTACAATACAGTGAGACATTAAGGTAGCTTGAAGGGTTTATCCTTGAAAATAGGGTAATTTTATTTTTTTATACATTTTATAGCCTATAGACCAACTGTGACTGTCTAGACCATCACTCACCAGAATAATAGACCAAATACCAGAGAATCTGCATCTTGGGTATCAAATGTTAATGTATTAGTACAAAACTTGACACACTTATAGCTAAGATTAGTACTATTTTTTTCCTTCATGAAAGATAAAATCTATTTGAAAATGAAATGTTGATCAAAAAACAACCAACATCTTTCCTTGAAGTGTTTTGTCAATTTATGAACAATTCGTTTTCAATCCTTTCTTAGGCACATGCAGCACTTGTCAAGATCTCCAAACACAAATGGGCTATTAACCCTTATGCTGCTGGTGGCTAGTTTGGCCAATACAAAACCATGCAAAAAACCTAAAAAAAGACTGAAACCCTGGCTCATGGGTACTCATCTAGAGCACTCAGTGACAGCTATCTAATGAATACCAAAATGACGGGGTTTAGGTTTTCACAAATCTCTGGGTAATTGTGCTTTGGAACAAAAATAGCCTTAACATTGGAAGGGTTAATAGGGCAAATGATATCACAATACAAGCCCCTACTACGCCTAAAGACTACAGACATCTTTGCTGTCCACTTACCTTCTGTATTACCCAGCCGTGGAAGAGGGCACTCTCATTAGGAGCGTCATCTTTCCCCGTCGTTGAGAGCAGCGGGTCCTCATCAGAAAATATGGCTCTGTACTGCGTTATGATATCGAACAGATGGACTCGGCTTGCCTCAATTGTCTTGGTGATGTGAAAGTATGCTACAAAATAATCCTACAGTCAAACTTTAGCCAAATCATATTTTCAACATCTGGGGGTTATATATATTTTGTTGCCTGGGTTTGATGACCAACCTTAAATAATAATAATTAGAAATGTTTCAGAATTTTAACCACTAAATGTAAAATACATACACAGCTTCCATGCTTTGTTCAAATCTTTATATTATGAAAATGTATCATTCATTTTCTACAGGATGCTAAGCAAGGAAATCTCCTGGACAATAAATTGTGTCACTGACAAAATAATAATTATCAGAATGTCCACTTACTTACCTATATAAATGGACATGTTTTAAGCCTTGGAAGCATTTACTATCTGCCTATTCTGGGCTGATCTAACTTGTGCTATTTCTAGAATTCCTAATGACTATATTATAAACCCATTTATAAAGAATATGTCTGACTGTAAGACTAAAACCAAACTTGCTCAAAATAATGTTTCTGGGTAAGATTTTTTAGATACATATACTCACGATCATCAGCTGGGATGGCATGGAGGATATTTTGAAACCAAGTATCCCGCGCCTGAAATAAGCATGTAAAGTATCAAATCTAAATTAATATCATACATATAAGTTATGTAAGTACATATGTATGTGGAATATTCATAACTTGATAACTCATTCATGCCTGGAGATCACCTTGATAAGTGTCATCTGGACCTTTGGTACTTTTGAAATTTTTTTTGGAATTCACAAAATATTTGAAAGGAAATTGTTAGTTAGATTTTGATAACTATTTCCACTTTAAACATATTTTCAGGAATTAGCTTTTGTTAGAGAGATATCTCAAAATAGTCAGTTGCTTTTGGGCACTGCAAGCATAAAACAGGATAAGGAAACTAAAATAAATTCTATTTGAGCCATACTATCACTAACCTGGAGAAACTTGATTCTCAATTCGGCTTCTGTGAAGACATCCATTCTTCTCAAGTAGCCAATCACGCGCAGGCACGCGGGGAGCTGGACGTTGGTGCGTAACTGTTGGACGAGCTGATTCAGCATCAACTGTGTGGAGTTCTTCACCTCATTAACAATATTCTACAAAACAGTAAGTAAAAAATTGCTGGTACAATATTATCTCTTAATTTAACAATAAAGAAGTGTCACCATGGCTCAAATATAAACGGAGAGCTTTTTGGTGTGTGCAGATGAAGTAGATAGCACGAACAATGATATGAAATGAACATCAAACTCATCAGAGTAATCCCTCCATATAATGGGGGCTGACATTAAAGAGTAAAGGATGAAGGTTTTTTGTGATATATTAGCATGGCTCACCACAAAAACAATTGGTACAGCTTTACACAATGACTGGTACATTAGCATGGCTTACTATAATAACTGGTATAATTGGCACAGCTTACCACAATAACGGGTATATTAGCATGTTTCTTCTCGAGTCGCTTGACGTGCGAGGCCAGCTCCAGAGCCTCCTCGTAGTAGCCATTGCGGACGCAGGTGTCCATCAGCTGTGGCATCTCAAGAATCTCCAGCAACTGTGTGTGCCGCTGCAGGGTCAACGAGTTCATTCGCCGACTGAGGGGAAAATAGCAATATACAGAACTATTAGCATTAGCGCAAAGATTAGAGACAATGTGGCATTATCATAACCCACTTTAGCTGGAAAGTGTATTAAAACCCCAGGGCTCGACGCTAAGGGTGAACCTATGGGCCAAGGCCAGTAAAAATTTCCCAAAACAGCTTCAGGCCAGTAAAAAAAGTCCTCAACTGGTCCTACAGGGCCAGTAAACATTTGGAGACATTCTTGTTAAAAAGTTTCCCCCTGAGAAAGCCCCAAATTGTTTTTGAAATAAATGAAGATAAAATTTATAAAGATAAGTGTTGTGGTGAATCATATGCAATGTTCTTTCTTCTTATGTTAAAGAAAAAATGTAGGGCCAGTAAATATTCTGCAGGACCAGTAGATGCTAGGTGTTACTGGTCCTACAGGGCCAGTATCATTTTGAGTTAGCGTTGAGGCATGAACCCCTTTTATTGTTGCACTTACAGGTGAAATGCTCGGTGAGTAGGACTTACTATTAATACAATATTAATTGTTATCACATTCTCTACCACTTAAGGTACCTTATGGGGTAAATTTCTTTGACTCAAGATTTTCCTATATCATGCTTTTATTAGACAATTCAGCCTAAACAAAGTATAAACTGCCTGAAAGGTATTCTGATGAGAATGAGGTTTTGTAATGTCCGGATCACAGGACTTACTTAGGTTTTGAAACACCTGTAATTCTAAGATTGATACTTTGTAGCAGCTTTATTACCTTGTGTTGATCTCTTGTGCTGTTTTCAGGAAGGTCTTGCACTTGTCGTGGAGGTCTGGCATCTTCTCCAGCGTGTCTCCCACATGTTTCTCTATAATCTGAAACTGCAAGCGAGGCACACACATGATAATGAAATCGTTTTAATGTTGGTTGTGCTGAATGCAAGTGAAAATGCTCAAATAATATGGTATTTCTCTATAACCTGAAACTGCAGGTAAGGCACACACATGATAAAACAATTGTCGATACAATACCAATATTTGCTTAATGATACCCTACCTTAACAACATTTGTAATGACACTTCCTGCCCCCCAGAGACTTAATTTGGTTAAATTTAGCGCTGTCAGCTTTGGAAATTTTACAAATATAAAGAGAATTTCCTTCACTCAGAAACAACCAGGTAGCAATTAGACAATTTTATATATATTTCAAATCTTAAAGGATACAATACAATTCCGAAGCCATTTGAAGGGATTATGAGCATTTCTACTCGTTTTTTCTTCAATCTATACCAAGCTGGAAATTATGTAATGTTTAGCGAGCACTAGGGCTGTCATTAACATCCATTATTTTTCGATTCGATCATTGACATTTTATTTTTCGATTCCGATTATTTCGATTTTCAAGAACTGCACTAATAGATTCTTTTCACATGTTCCACAAATTTTTTGTGGCTGGGATCCTAAGATTCTCACAATGCAAAGACAATGAAGGTTTTCTGTACACTTTTTTAATGAATACTTGAGTTTCTCTTCAAAATTCTTAGTAGTTTTGGCTAAAAATGGCAAAAAATGCTGTAAAAGGCTGAAAAAATGTGTTTCGATTAATTGACATAACAATTGACATAATATTTTTTTCGCTTAATTGGAAAAATTATTTCGACCGATCGATACTTGTCATATCAATGACAGTCCTAGCGAGCACATTCCTTGAAATGTTTCAAATTTCAAGTCATGCATTTTGCTTATCATTTGTTACTACATACATCTTGGAAGATTTCCCTTGAGCATTCTGCAGTTTGTATGAAGGTCTTGTAATTGTGGAAAGCCAAGTCTTGGGTCTGTTCTAGGATCTGAGCCCTCTCCTCAGCTAGTCTTTCAGGTTCTCTAGCTGTAAAAAGAAAGAAAAATAATGAATGATTTAAGAATGTTTTTCCCACTCTTTTATCACGTATTGTGGGAGTGTGAGTGATGGACATGTCACCATAAGAGGACAGCCAAGGCAGGTCAGGAGTAGCAATGGGGAAAGGAATGGTCAAATCAGGAAGTAAACAGTGAATTAAGCCTTAAAAAAATAATTCTAAACAATAATCTGTGTTTAAGCCCATAAATGCTTTTTTAATGTACATAGTAAATGCATTTGTTACTCTTGAAGTTACCATCTGAATTCTACATACTCCGGAAAATAACTTGAAATTAAAGAATTATTTTATGAAATATTCGAAGGAAAGTCCCTTATAAATGTATAAATAGTATTACGTTATAAGTTCTCCTTCAAAGATTTTACTAACTATGCCTCTCCTTAAAGATTACACCAAAATTGTCAGACTTATTTTGGCAGCTACAAGTATTAATGGGCTAATGTGCTGGCTTATACAAAATGTTATCATTCCTGTAATAGTTCATTAATAGTAATCGATGAAATTGTCACCTATAAAGTGTAGTTTCAAACAAAATACCGAAAAAAGTTAGTCAGGAGTGGCACTGTCTGACATTGAGAATAGATGAGTCAGTTTTGAAATTGTGCTTATAAATGTGCATCAAAAGGGTTTATATTTGTACATCAGGATGTGTTTCAAGTCTTTTATTTGCTTAAGTAAGTGGAGATGGTGTACATTATCAGTAGAATGGATATTGTTCACATATTGTGTTGTTTTTAAAAGTACTAATGGAGATGATGTGCATTATTGATAGACTGGATACTGTTCACCTTTTTGAAAGAGTTGCTAATATACCTTTCACAAGCACTTATTATTGAGATTTGAAGGGTGATGATTTTCAATTTAAAAACCTACCAAGTTTATCAACTCCAAATGAACTTAATTCTGCAAGATAGCGTGTGAAATCTGGGTTCTCAGTCCATGTGTCTGAAATAGCAAAAAAGAAGTTAATGAATAAAGTAAATACACCTCCAGGACTAGACTGGGCAATACAAGTATACAACTAGCAGGAGAATGTGCTTAACAATGATTTTATTTAAATTCTTCACAGCGGTGACTGATAGAATACAGGCGATAACGCCCGATATGGGAAAACGCCCGCATCGAATACGCCCGCTCTTTTTTACTTATCACAACAGTGTATTTCTTCTTCTTTTCTTCCTCCTTTCTCTTCTTTTCCTTTCTCTTTCTCTTAGTTATTTACGTTCATAGTCGAGTTAGTCATAGTGTAGTTAGTGGTGTCCATTTTTTCTTCTCACGGGAACACACCTGAGAGTTGAATCTGGCCGCCGTGGATTTATTTCACTCGTGTGTCGGTACACGCTATGTTACTTTTAAACATTGGAGTAAAGTTCGAAAATGAGTATTTCACCATTATAGATAAATATATGGCTACACCCATCAACGATACGCGGACACACGAGGAACATCACACACGTACATGTAGATATATATTTAAATTGCTGCCGACACTGACAGTTGAGAGACTGTCAATAACAACAACTGTCAATGACAATATCCATGAATTATGTATCCATGAATTATATGTAGACAGTAATTACATTCGCCTACAGGCTATAAATGCTCCCATTGAACAGCTTAGTACTCGAGTACTAAGTACTTGATTGACGGCAGGGACTTAGCCAGGACTCGACCTACCTGTCTTTTGGACAGGTAGTTTCCTAAAAAATCTCCTGTTTGGACAGGTAAATTTTTCAATGAAGATTTTTCAATTTTGACTTTTAGGGGGTAATAACCAAATATTTTCCTGACCATCCATCTTCTTAGACATAGCTGAAGTGTGAATTGCCCTTTATAACACACCAGGCTATTAAATGTAGCTGGCATAATGATTTGAAGTAGATTAGTAGCTAAATCTGGACGGGCAGAAATTTTGAAATTGCTGTTTTGGACAGGCATTTTTGAAATCCTGGCTAAGACCCTGATTGACCGCTTGCCGGGCCCCCTGATGTGCCCTTCACCGACGGAGAGAGCACTTCACAGCAAGCTCGCGGCAGCACTTGAAAAGAGCGGGCATATTAGATGCGGGCGTACCCGCATATCGGGCGTAATCGCCTGACACCGAACATACTGTCCTAGGTTTTTGAAATTTCAAAATCAAGAATTCCATCAAAATACAAACACAATTTTGAAGATAAAGATACGGACTACAACTTATTATCTTTAAAGGGGCAGAACTGGCAAAGTATAAGATGCCCCAAAATAGCACCTTGACCTAGACAACTTTGTCCTGGACCGCATTGACCGACACCCCCTGGCCCTTGGAATAGTGGGTGTGTCAAATTTAACATTTAAAAACAACAATTGAGTACCCGCCCTGGTTATTTTTAAAGCTCTTAACTATTTGAGCTCTTACAGTCTTAGCGACTGCAGTATAGTTTCATTTAACCATTAACGATACAACCGGAATAAACATAGTGTAATTATCTGAAATGCTTTCTCAGTGTGCTTCTTGGCATTACCTGGGAACGAATCTCTAAAGATTGTTGAGAGGATACTCTCGTCTTCCACGTCGAGGGCCGCCATTTTCCATCTGAAACACATGCACCAGTTACACACACACCAACCCGTTGCGTGCTGCCGTGAAAATGGGCTTCGTTTGTACTGGGAGTAGTAGATGTATTTCTCTGGTTCGTAGTGTAGTGAGCGAAGTGATATACATGTGATAAGCTGTGCCTTATTGCAAGCCGAGGTGCCCTAAAGTAAGCATTTATGGAGTTCTATGAATGATTTGTGGAATTCCATAAATCATTTATGAAATTCCATAAGGAATTCCATGAATTCCATTTGTTTATGGAATTCCATAAATGATTTATGGAATTCCAAAAATCATTCATGGAATTCCATAAATAAATGGCATTTATGGAATTCCATAAATAAATGGCATTTATGGAATTCCATAAATCATTTATGGAATTCCATAAATTAATTTTATGGAATTCCATAAATTAATTTTATGGAATTCCATAAATCATTTACGGACTTCCATAAATCATTTATTTTATTGAAATCCATAAATGTCGTGCAATTATGGAATTCCATAAATCCTTTAATCATTTTTTTAATCACTGTTCTTAAGCCACTGTTCTGTTAAATGCCCCAAAATTTAGCATGTCATGAAATTATACAAACATGATTCATATTCTATATCTACACACTCTTGGGTAGTTTTCTAAACCCAAACTATTTGGTTGAGAGTTTTGAATGGTCCACAAATTGATATTCAAGTTGCGGTAAATTACAAAAATCGCTCAATTTTGTTGATTTTTGCCCCACAATAACTCACCCCAGGGGATCAGTTATTGTCACAGTTATGCAACCTGTTCTACGACTAATAATGTCTATAAGCATCGTTTTGAGACAAGTGTTGAGTTTCTTTCACGAAAAAAAGATTTTCTAGAAGCGAATAAAAAAACATGCATTAGGGGATTTCTTTTTGCTTAAGAAAATACCCAAAATTCGCTTATGTAGCGAAATCAGGCTTGTCATTCACCACTTCACCAAAGCTCACCTCAGGTAGAGATGAATAATCATAGATGACGACTTGAAACAAGAAACGCAATCAAACTATTTCTAGAGCGCTTTTAAGGGTTTGGCCACCCGCCTATACCACCCAGTTTATCTATTCAGCTGAACATATATAATACGATATTTATGATAGCTTGACATCAGTCAACTGTATTACAATACGCTTTTCTGGCAATGGAAGACGACAATGCTTTATAGATTCCATTGCTATGGAGATACCATGACGCTGTTGATGTTTGAATTATAACATAAGGAGGCGTACACATATACACACAGGCTTGCTCAGCCTGTATGTGGAGATGATATGGAGGGGTATGGACGGATGATGAAAGTGTCCTACCTGTTGACGTTTCTCTTTTATTCTCTTCTCACCCTCAGCACACGTACGCAAGGTAAGAGCAGATATCTATCATTTCAATACAAAATCCAAACTTCTTTGCTATTTTAGAAAATATAATTTAGCAATTGATGATATGATGTCCACCGAGAAGGGCATATTTCTAGAAAGAAATACTTGTACTACCTCATCAGCTAGTCTTGATTAATCTCCAGTCAAATATGTCCCATTTGCATGGAATTGAAATGGATAGAATTTTCGTTATTTTTCTGCCAAACGAGCCAATTTGATGACAAGCTAATACCAAATGATAGAGAGAATTTGGAAATGACTCGGATACCCTCCAACTTTTTACTGGTAATGTTTGCACACACCCCATGAGGTAAAATCCCAGACTAAGTGTAGAATTTAACCTTGACGAACAGAATTTGTGCAATTGTTTATGCACCGATGTTTCGGCAATTCAGGGAAGCAATGCAGACTTTTGGACGCTATGCACTCTCATTAAAAGCCAGTATAACCATAAGTACTGAAATCCTTTATCAACGCATTCTAAGGTAACTTTCTGTGGCAATGTTGTGAAATCAAAATCATTTCATGGTATGCAGGACAATTTTAAGGGTTATTACTGAAAATCTCTCACAGCAGGGGGTACACTCAACTTTAACTAATGCAACACACCCTTCAACCATAGGCATGAATGTGAACATATTCGTGGCAAGTAGTATATACATCAACATTGGAAGTGGAACAAATTCCTAAAATCGCATGCTTTTGGTGACTATTTTCAGTACACTTCCCAGAAATTTAGCATGTCATTAAAATGGACAAACATAACTTAATTCTGTTATCTGCATGTTCTTGGTTTATTTTCTGTAACATCAGCATCAGTCTAGAATCTTGGGATAAGAAATGCTACCTTCGTTCAGATGTAGGAAATTTTAAAAATCCGACTATTTCATACGTTTTACGCCGAAATCACTCACAGCAGGGGTTAGATAATTTCATACTAACACACAACATTTGATATTGATAGACATCCTTGTGAAATCATTTGTGGCAAGTTTGAGTTCCTACTATGAAAATTGCGCTTTTCAGAAGAAAATCACTAAAATCCCTTTTCTTAAGCCACTTTTCTATTAAATGCCCCAAACCTTAGCATGTCATGAAATTATTCAAACATGATTCATATTCTATATACCCTCTTGGGTAGTTTACTAAACCAAAACTATTTAGTTAAGAGTTTTGAATGGTCCACAAAATGATATTCAAGTTACGGTAAATTACAAAGATCACTCAATTTCGGTGATTTTTGCCCAAAATAACTCACCCCAGGTGATCAGTTAGTGTCACAGTTACGCAACCTGTTCAACGAGTATAAGCATCGTTTTCAGGCAAGTGTTGAGCTTCTTTCACAAGAATTAAATTTTCTAGAAGCGAATAAAAATACATGCTTTAGGTGATTACTTTTTGCTTAAAAAAATACCCCAAATTCGCTGATGTAGCGAAACCATGCTTGTCATTCACCAGTACACCAAAGCTCACCTCATGTAAAGATGAATAATCAAAGATGACGACTTAAAACGAAAAACGCAATCAAAATATTTCTAGAGCTCGTAAGGGTTAGGCCACCTCCTATACCACCCAGTTTATGTATTCAGCTGAACATAATTCAATATTTATGATAGCTTGACATCAGCCAACTGTATTACAATACGCTTTTCTGGCAGTGGAAGACGACAATGTTTAATAGATACCACTGCTATGGAGACACCATGAGGTTGCTGATGTTTACGGCCTACTGTCATATTAATGTGCGATCTAATGATCCCCCCTGCCTGTTCCACTTCACCCATTCACAAGCGATGCCATGAACGAGAAGCTGATCCGCCACTTTGTCCAGTTGTCAGCCATTGGGAACTCTCTGTATGCTCGGTTGCTCACCCATGGGGAAAAGCTCTCATATTATTCATACATATGCATACATATATATATATATATATATATATATATATATATATATATATATATATATATATATATATATATATATATATATATATATATATATATATATTTATATATATATATATATATATATATATATATATATATATATATATATATATATATATATATATATATATATATATATATATATATAAATATATACATACATACATACATACATACATATATATATATATATATATATATATATATATATATATATATATATATATATATATATATATATATATATATATATATATATATAAACATAAATATATACATACATACATACATATATATATATATATATATATATATATATATATATATATTAGATACTTATATCAAATACCGGTAACAGGTTTGCAAGATATTAAATGTACTTTGAAATGCAAAAGTCTTATATTGCGATTGGCAAACAATATAATCCTTTCCATACGAATGTTAAAGACATGTTGGCATTATGAGATCTTTTATTTGTATTGTATAATTATCATCATGAAGTTGTTTCTGTATCTCCACTTCCAAGGCGAGGAGAAATCCAAGATAGATGGGAGCAAATTTTCACCTACACTTCTGTAAGACGAACTGATTAATCTATTTGGAATTTCGGTTCTTCGTCACTTTTTCTGCCATATTGCGGCTAAATCATGACTTGTCATTTGTAACTGGTAGAGGAAACCGGAGTACCCAGCGAAAAACACCGCTGGCAACTTTCTCACGTGTCCTAACCGGGATTCGAACCCAGGCAGTGGTGAGAGACAGCTAGCAGTCTGATTCATCAGTATATTTGGTTTATCAGGGTAATAATATATAACATGCATTCAAAATAGTAAATGTGTACATATTAACCATTAATAAGGTAATACATCTAATGTGTCCAAAGAGAGTCTGTTAAATTTGTGCAAAGTCCAACTCCAATGACACAAGTCCACCTGTATACGTAGACCTCTACATCTTTACTATAAAAGAGGGGCTTAGACTCTACAGGGAGAAACATGAGAAAGACCATCAGGAAGACAACGAGAGAGAGGGACTGAGACCACCAGAGAGATGTACAACTATGTAAAGCTTTTAAGATTAATAAAAAATAATTGATAATAATTGATATTTGATATAGGGCCCTTTCCACCTATAAATGACTACTTCAAAAAAAAAAAAGAAGAAACAACAGAAAAAAGTATTCATCTTATAAGATACCTACAAACAAACTTTTGAGTCACTCATCACCGAACGTAGAAATATTCATGCTACTATTCCCTCATGATCATTATAATACCACAGCACCTAGTGTAACCTGTAAAAGGAAGCAAAATCACAATGCTTAGTAATAAGCTGCAACATACGTCTTCTTTAATCAATACGCTCCCGCAAAACGTAATTGCCAAGAGGTACATCAGCTAGGGAGTGAATGTTTCAAAGACTGCTGTCATAAGGGCTTTTAAGTTTTACATTTACAAGAACAATTATACAATGATAGTTGCAGCCGCAGGAATTATAGGAGGTCAGGAAAAATAAACAATACTGATAAAATAATCAGCCTATGCTTTCTCTTTACAATAAACATTGCATTGTTGAAATATTTATTTAGAATGGTAATGCATACTAAGACGAAAGATCACAAGGTATTGGCCGCATTCGAAACGTTTAATGATCATATAAAATAAAATGTTTTCATAGAACATTATACTAGAGTTTCACAATAATAGGATTGCATCCTGGTTTTCAAAATGGGGACATATTATATATATATATATATATATATATATATATATATATATATATATATATATATATATATATATATATATATATTGTTATATACATATAATTTTTTTCGCCTATGTTTGACCAATGTGCATGTCTTTCCTTTCAGTCCAAGCATTGTAACTCGAGCAGTACGATATGCGCAATCTTTTCACATTGAATTGTTCTAGTGCTTAATGCAAGTAGTGTAGGCTTTAATTAATCAAGGTCTTAGGACACTTTTAGAAATCTGTTTAATTTTTCTGAAACTTTGCATACGATAAGAACGTAGCAGAGTTATCTTCAGAACAACTTTAAATCATCGACTCGCATTATATGTCACAAACATCTCATTCTCCAAAACTGTTTTCTTTCTTTGCTAAATTTATCCGTTTAGAGATATGGTCACAGCCTAAAAAAATTTCTGCCATGTTGAAGTTATTTTTCTGCTGTGATATAGGAAGTTTTTCGGCAAAATTAAGAAATTCAAGAAACAGGGTTTTAACCCTAAATTGTTATAAATCAGAATTGCAGTTAAATTTTCACCAAATTTCGTCTAAGCTATCTATACAATGCTTTTAACAGGAAGACAAAGAAAATTGCGGGTCATCGTTTTAGTTTTCGAACCTCAGATTGGTGCGCTTTGTGATATAGGACTTTTTGGCAAATCATAGAAATGGTAAAAGAGTTTCCCAATTGGTACTGTATTTGCCCTTTCTTATATAAGAGTCTGGATTCATAGCACCAAATTGGTGTACAAAAATCTCCACATCTACCGGCCCCGAATGACAGGGTAAGTCAAATTGGCGTCCGACGCTGTGGTCGATCTTTTGTTGCGTGATCGATCAGAAATGCTCACACATCCGATCACACAGGGCTCTTTTGCTGTGTCCAACATATTGTTTTCCACATTCTTTACATTGTATACAATATACAATGTTGTTAGTTTTGCAGCTACAACATCTGATGGTGTTGAAGTTGTGTTTTGTGATGGGGTTAGTGATCCTGTCCGAGTGGTTAAGGAGGACACAGTACCAACAGTTCTGTCTCTGACACCTGCTTTTAAGAGATTTGGATGGCTTCTTTGGTTTTTCTTGAATCACATCCATGGGGTTTGGTACATCTAGCTCTCACTAAATGGTCTCTAATGTGTTTGGGTATACGGAAACCCTAAGTGACTTTCCAGTTAAGGATAGTGTGAGTGCTGCTGTAACCGTCTAACAGTTTCCCAATATGCCTGGATTATGTTATTTAGAAACCTACCTCATGGGTGGTGTCTGGTAATGAAAAAAACATTATCTTCCTCATTTTTGTCTCATTTGAGTTTAGGTTTCTACAGGTCATCCCTGTTGAGATCAAAAGCCCTTGTGAAGGCTTTTCAAATAATTTCCTTATTCTGCCCTTAGGAAGTTTTGGCCAGAGACCTTGAAAGAAAACCAAAGTCATCGGTATCATTGCAGATCCTTCTGATCTAGAGGAACTGAGTGTACGGGAAAGCGTCTCGACAGTTCCTCGGGTGACATGAGTAGTAACTCAGGTAATTATGTGCATCTGTTGGTTTAGTATAAAATGAGGTATTGATATATATATTATATATACATATTATATATACATATATATATATATATATATGTATATATATATATATATATATATATATATATATATATATATATATATATATATATACATATATATATACATATATATATACACATATATATATACAAATATATATATACATATACATATATATATATATATATATATATATATATATATATATATATATTATATATATATATATATATATATACATATTTAATATATATATATATATATATATATATATGTATATATATATATATATATATATATATATATATATATATATATATATATATATAGTTATAGGTTCCTTTTCTTGGGCTAAATGAACATATGGATATTGGGGTAGTTTGGCTTCAATAACACGATTTACCATAACACGAAACTGAAATATGGGGTGATGAATTCTGGAACCTGCCTGGATATAACTTCAATTAGGGTGCCTCTGCATGTACGACTCCATTTAGGTAACGCCTTTTCGTCAGAGAAGGTGGATCCTGATGCTAAAAGGATGGCAAAATATAGTCTCGATAGTTGGTTTGCCAAATATTTGTTCTCATCCTTGCTTTGTATTGACCACTAGGGCTTTCATTTTTCATGGAGTAAATGCTCTAGCAGGTTATTTCTTGGTACAACTAACATTATAATCCTTCTATTGCAGCTAGGATTTTGAGTTGGGAGCAGATCACATTGAATTCCCAGTGGTCACGTTTACATTCATGGAACATTCCAGGAATATTCTAGCGAACATTCAAAAATGATTAGCTCATAGTTAAGAATGAAAATTGTACGAATGTTTAGGTGAGAATGTTCATAGAATGTTCAGAGCTGAATGCTAAATGAATCATTTGGAATCTGAATGTTGTCAGAACATTGAAAGTTGTCTGTTCAGTAGAAGCACTCGGTAACAGTTCAGTTTTCATGAAATAGGAAATATCTCAATTTAATGTTTACTAGTATAGAATCTCAAATCTGAACATTCCAGGAATGTTCAGACCTGAAAGTTGCAGGAATGTTCATTTTTGGTGCATGACATACCAATCAAAATTGAACATTCATATGACATCAAATAAAAACATTCCAGGAATGTTATGACCAGAAAATTGCTGAAATGTTCATATGTGGTCCAGAATATTCCGACCAAAATTGAACATTTATGTAACATTCAGGTAATATTTGTGCCCACTGGGTTTGATCAATCCTGTGAAACATCCCGATGGTTCGATTGGGCATTACAGAACTAACACTGAACTTAAGGGTCCACTAATTATAAACCAATTATGAATGATTAATATGGCCTATTCCTTCCCTGTGAATCATTTCTAAAGTGCTACTTTGTGTTATTGTGCACGGTGCTTTGGAGGTTAAGGTTACTTCCAGACAGATAAAGTCTTTAGAATAAGAGCACAGCAAATCTTAATCGCAGCTGTACAAAATAGACAGGCGACATTACAATATCAAAGAGGATAGTAAATGATCTTCAACAACTGAGGACCAGATATTAAATTTGTTCTGGTCTCAGCTCGGCCCTTACCAATCAAAATCAAAAGGAGTCAATTACAAACAACAGGACAGTATATTCAGGTCTTATTGCCCCCTCCCCCTTAAAAAATTGCCTATGAGTATTCCCTTTATTCACATTAATCTTTTCATGGAAAATTATAGTGAATGCTAAGTGGAATTTTGAGCATATTATATTGAACATTTAGAGTTTCCTGCTCTAGCTTTACTAATCATTTCTAACCAGCACAAGCTACCCACCTGGCTGAATAGGCACCCCTAGCGCTTGTAATTACAAATATCATTTTTGCACTCGTTTTTACGCTAAGAGTAAGTATAAACGCAGCACTACTCTCATTTCAGCTGTACAAGACAGTGGAAACTTAGCATTCCAACAGCCAACTTTTCAGAGTTCACCTGAACATCCTCCAAGTCTTGCAGTGGATGGTAACAAATCTCCTAATCATAACCATCACAGATGTACACATACCGCCGGCATAGGTGATCATGACACCTGGTGGTTAGTGGACCTACAACAGGTCCATCGAGTATCAACAGTTAAAATAACCAATCGTGGAGACTGCTGTGGTGAGTGCGCCTGTTTATTCATAGTGACTGAACTATAGCCTCATCATTGTCAGAGTGTCATGGCATTAGAGAAATACCCAAAAAGCCATTAAGTGGTATGTCATATGCTGATTTGAAAATGTCATTTGACAATAATATGCATAACAGACTCTTACATATTTCTGATATGTCAATATAACTACTTAGATGCAATAGTTACTTTTTATTTAGATCACTTGGCTAAGATACTGATTTATTGCAACTTTGTCACCAAATCCAGTAACAACCATCATATCATTAAATTAACTAGGCAATTCTGTAATAGAGAGAGAATATGGCATCACTTGAAAATGGGTAAATGGGTATTGCCTATTGAGATTGCCTACGCTTCATGAGAGGATTCATCAGCTGTATGGCTTTAGTAGATATTGCAAATTATTTTAGGGGTACTCAATTTTACAAGAATCAAGTACATGTAGCCATCAATACCTAACAAGAGAAATAATCTATCCTTTAGATAAAATTTGAATGAAACTAAATTACACATTGATAATATAGTCATATAAATCACATTGGCACCGCATAATCGCTAGTTTAAACTTTTAAACCTTGTATAGTAATGATACTAAATAAATTGTTTTGATTGGATTCCTCATACAAACATAAACAGTGTTACTAGGTTACACGTCTTATTGCAATATCAAAATACACTTGACTGTAATAATTAAGAAAGAAATCTACTAATCTAGAGAAACTTAAGTATTTGCATTTAAATGAAGTACAACTGTTATTGCATATTGATATAAACTCTATTGTCTTGAGTTGATAATATCTTGGCTTGGAAGTGACCCTTAATTAAAATTGATGGCAAGTACGTTAATTTAAAATGTTTTCTCAATATAGGTAACAGACTGCGGAATTTTGATGTGCTGGTTGGATGGGGAATGTCCCTGAATGAAGCAAAACAGGGGAAAAATTTACGGCGCTGCTACCATCACACTGGAGAGGTGTCTTCAGGAGCCACTGTCACTCTGAACTGTGATATGATCTATCCTGCTCGTTATGTAATGATTGATAAGGCACCAAATACAGGGCCACTTACCCTCTGTGAAGTAGAAGTTTATGCTGTGCCCACAGCAAATGGTAATTATGATTTTTATCTCTAAAAATAATAATCCATCTTCATCAATACATGCATGAATGAGGGCTTCAAATCACATTAGGCCATTCAGTGCCCTAGAGTTTTCTCTCGTAAAGTGGTCCTTTGCCATTGTTGAAGGACAATGGCAAAGCATGAGAAAGAAGAAAAAGTAGAAGTGAAAGAGCAGAGACTTCATATCCAAAGAAAACCAAGGGATCTTTTAGATGCATGGTATCCATAGACAGATCCACACATCCCCATTCTCTTACAAGGCGAGCAGGGTGCCACGCCAGTGTAGGGTTCCCCAGGAGGTGCCAGCTTCTATTGCACACCACTGATCAAGCCATAAAAACACAGTTATATGTTTCCCAGGATAAAACGGCTTCATATTTAGAGCATGAAAGCCTTTAAAGAATAAACCCATACAGACGATGTATGCGTTCATCCAGCCGATAACATTAACTTATCCAGGAACAGCTTTTCTTCGACAAATGATATCAGTCAACTGTAATATGGTCTATCAAATTCTTAGAAATAGAGATTAGGCTAACAAATAGAAAAAGATACCCTTGAAAATAAAGAATCTTTACCCTTGATGTGGGAACCAATGTCCCACTGCATTCACATATATAAAAGATATTTATATCAAGTTTTTGCTCTCTCCACAGAAATGCTGATTCAACTGATTGGTGAAGACAAGGATCTAATTGGCCCAATATTAGCAGCAAAAACATTTGAACAAGCCATCCAATGCATGGATTTCTGCTTCTTGCATGTCTCCTGTGCACAGTACGTCTTCTCAGAAGTCTCTGGACTTTGCAAGTTGCACACAGGTGGTGCAACTATGACTGGACCCTCTATTGGAAACTCTACTTATTCAGTTGATGCACTTTGGAAAAATAATGCCTAATCAAGCCATCCAGGATACTGCCTGTGAATCATTGGAGAAGTGGATAACAGTTACACTAGCTGCCAAGAAATGTAGACTTATTTCCACCACAAGAGTACAGAAACGATAAGTATCAATGATACCAAGGGAGGAATGGTTACATCCCTTTTTCACCAAGATAGAATTTTGTGTAAAATTTGAATAAAAAGTTGATGCGGAAAAAGGGCCAGAAAAACAACCTGCTTGTGAACAAGCCTATGGGAGCTTCTGTAAAAGATGGTCTCTCACCCTGTTCAATGATTGCCTAAACATTCATATGACCCTACATTCATAAATCAACTCAATAAGCCACAATAAGGTGGCTGTTATGAGGTCAATTGGTGAATCTAGGGTCATTTTGAGATTTCACGTATAAATATATATATACACTGTAAAGTTCAAAATATTAACATGCAAGTGGAAGTAATAATAGCAACTTCAATGAGTGGGTCCGATTCGTTAATAAAACGATTCTTTAATATTTGTTCTATTTTGTGTTCAAATTGCGTATATACATAGACACGTACGTACAACCAAATTTGAATGAGGTGTGTAATCATGTTGGATCCGAGTTCCTTAATTGCAAAATACCAGTCAAGACGGGCATTCATTGACACGTGACTTCGATAGACAGATGCGTGGCAATGCTATATAAGCGCATAAAATCCGCGTGGTTCTAAGAAATTACAATTGCAATAGACCCATTTTGACGATCATTCGTACCGTTCATAGCTCAATTTGATAATCTTGAACCCTTAATATCACTTGTAAGGTGGTTGCGCCTGAATGAAACAAGGTCTAGGCAGTATCTTCGAGCATGAGTGGTAAATTAGTACATGAACTAGAATACCACTACTCAGATGGCGCATTTGGTGATGGACCAGACGCTAATATTACGATCCGCTATTATCGAATAAAAAAAGATTAACTAAATATAAACCCGCTAATAATTCGAACTTTACAGTATATATATATATATATATATATATATATATATATACACACACACACATATATATATATATATATATATATATGTATATATATATATATATATGTATATATATATATATATATATATATATATATATATATATATATATATAAAAAAAAAAATATATATATATATATATATATATATATATATATATATATATATATATATATAAATATATATATATATATATATATATATATATATATATATGTATATATATGTATATATATATATATGTATATATATATATATAAATATAAATATATATATATATATATATATATATATATATATATATATATATATATATATATATATATATATATATATATATATATATATGTACATATATTTATATCAGATTTGGCATTTAGGATAAGCTGACAAACTCGTCAACTATTCTCTCTCTCACTCATTGCATATATGAACTCTCAAACACGTGCTATGTTTCTCTTTGAGTCTGATACCCAGGTTATCTGAATCATAATTAGCCCACCAATACTTCTGGCATTAAATGCAAATGCTTTGAATTGCAAAAAATAACTTAAAAGAAAAGAGTGCAGAGAATATCTGCCTGTACATATGGACAAAGGGGGCTCTTTTATATCATCTAATTGACAGACAAAATTAATTGCTAATAGGGTGATGAATGGGGTGATTGAAAGTGATCTTTAGTCTATATTAACAGCTGATCTGTACTAATAAGTATATATTTCCACATATGGGAATGTTAGAAATGGTCTTAATAGACAGGTGGTCTCTCATGAGATTTTGTTTTATGCACCTACAAAGATAACCAAAACTGTTTAGAGGCAATAGGCCCGATGACATATAGTGATCAAACATTAATTTTTTACATATTGGTGACCTTTTTAATAGGTTAAGTATTTATCTTCATCTCAGGCAATGTTACACACAGTCTTTACAGACAGGCCTTCTATATATATATATATATATATATATATATATATATATATATATATATATATATATATATATATATATATATATATATATACATATATACATACATACATACATACATACATACATACATACATACATAGAGAGAGAGAGAGAGAGAGAGAGAGAGAGAGAGAGAGAGAGAGAGAGAGAGAGAGAGAGAGAGAGAGAGAGAATGTTTGCTCTAAGGGCAATTTTTCTGCCAGGGGAGTTTATATAATTAGCCTGTTAACACAGCCCATATTCACAAAATCGCTTTTTTTCAAGATGACTCTTGGTCATCATGTCTCTTTTTAGTAGCTTTGATTTCATTTACGTAGACATATAAAATAGTTTGCAGCACCATTGATATGGTCATGAGTAACATAAAAAGGTACAAGCTTTCCCATATATATACAGAGAAAAAGATGTGTGTCCCTTTTGTCGCCAAGCAGTAAGTGATTGTTACAAGTTGGTAATGCAAGTTTATGCAAACACTAGTCTTGATGCAACCATTGTATTCAATCATAATCCTTATCTGTGTCAGCTACTTCAATATAAGCAAAATATCAGAATAACCTCATATGTTCAAATGAAAATAATCAATTCATCTATGTTTTTCGTAACTTTTTCTGCCAAGTATGTTGCAGCTAAGTCATGAATAGCCAGTAATAACCTCTAAGTCATCTGCGTGAGCGAGCCTGGGCAAAGGGACGCATAACTCCTCTGATAATGGATAGAGTAAACCTGTTTGAACTCACACAACGAGCCTTACAGGTCTAATGCAGTCGTGTTCCTCATTTTCGCAATCAATCTTTCAAAGCATTGTGTTTTTTGCAATTTAGATTATAAGCATTTCACACTTGAAGTAATGATGTGCTCATTTAAAAAAGTCAACTGATTATTAAACTAATATGGGTAACACAGCTCTTGTATAGCCATCCGTATTATCAGAATTAACCCCCCCCCCCCTTATTTAGATATCAAGATGGCTGCCAGAAGCTGCAGAAACAAACCTTAGAATAGACATATGTAGTCTTAGAACAAAGCATTATTTGTTAAAGGCTGCTGTAACAGAATAGCAAACATTTCCAAAGTGGTCAATGTGGTATACTCTGCTGTTCCGAATGAATTTAGGTTAGGGAAGCTAATAATATCTAACTGGTTATTACTGCTTATACTTGAAATTAAAAACAACAACAATGATTTGAAAGATTGATTGCAAAAAATAGAATATAGCTGCATTATTGCACAGTCTGCTTAGATAATTCAAACTGGTTATCAGAGGAGATATATGGCACTTTGATGGGACTCTTCCAACACAGATTGAAGAATTATTACTTTCCCTTGCAGACATAAAACGTCAAAATGACATTTTGGCAATAGTGAAGGAACTGATGCAGATCAAGACTCTGTTTGGCTTGCTACAAAGTTATCATTATGACAAGTGCTTGCTTAAACTCAATCAGTTAGTCCATGGGGGAATGTCAGAGATTGTCTTTATACATGTAGTTAGCATGGTATCTCACATCTACAACATTGTAAACTGTGCTATATAGCAGTGACAAACGGGATGACTAAAACTGATTTGAAGCAATATTAACAGCTGGTTTGTACTAACAGGTAAGGTATGTTTTCCCATGTATAGGAATGTGAGAAATGGTCTTAATAGACAGGTTGTCCCTCTTAAGATTGTAATATAAGCACCTACAAAGATAGTCAAAACTGCTTTAAGGCTACAGGCGCGATGATATATAGTGATCTAGCTAAACATTTTTTTACATATAGGTGATCCTTTTAAAAGGTTAAATATTCATCTCCATATCAGGCAGTGTTAAACATGGTCTCTATTATAGACAGGCCCTAGTGGCAGGTAGTCTCCTAACAGGTTAGACTTTATCAACATAACTCCACCATGATTAGCAGCTTCCAGTCAGACACTTTGATTGAAAAGATAGAGAATATAGCTGCATCAATGTGTCCATTACACCATTTTGTGAATTGTCAATGTCGGTTGCTCCTCAAATGGAAGAGATATGCTTCACCGATGTGAGCTGTGTCTCCTCACTTGGGTGATGAATTGACTAACTTCACTTACATTGGCAAAGACGTGAAATATTTAACTGACATTTTGGCAATAGTAAAACAACTGATGGAGATCAGGCCACTGTTTGGTTTGAAACAATGGTAGCAGCGAGACAAGTACGTGTTTGCCTAAACTCAGAAACGTAGATGATACATTAACACTTCTGTACACCTACCAAGAGGTACAATCAACAATTTTCCACATGGTTGATGAATTGGCTAGCCCCACTTACATTTGCAAAGATATAAAATATTAAAACTGACATTTTGGCCAAAGTAAAACAACTCCTGCAGATCAGGCCTCTGTTTGGTTGGATATAATGGTAGCAGCAAGACGAGTGTTTGCTCAAAACCTCAGATGATACATCAATACTACTGTACACATACCAAGAGCTACAATCAACCACCTCATTGAAGCTGTGTGTGTTTGTGTATATATATAAATATATATATATATATATATATATATATATATATATATATATATATATATATATATATATATATATATATATATATATATATATATATTATGGCTTGATTAGTTTGGCATAACTTTAAGAGGAAAAGTCCAGTATAAGTGGGTTGACATTTTTTTTTTGGAGTATGGATCTATTACAGCTTAAATAATAGCTCACTTGGAATGGAAGGAAAACCCATCAACAAACCCTGAACGTCCACTGAATTAAGATTAAACAGATGAAACGATCATTAACGAGGCTGTATCCAACTGGAATGAAGGGGCGGCAAATTTAGGAATTAAGTCAATAACAGCAGGTTGATCTTTTATGGCGTGTAAGCGTATTGTGGTCCACAATTTGTGGATGATGTATATCTCAAATATGTTCAATTTCTTACTTTTCATTATAGATTTTTAACAATTGATATGTTAGCTAAATGTCATTTGTCATACTAATATTTGTTCTATTTGTGAAACAGAGAAAGACAGCGATGTCCAAGTGTTGTTAAAATGCATTCATGTATGTGAAATTTGGGTTCAAGTTTGCCAGTGGAAAGCCACAAAAGAGACGATTTACAATTGTACGGTAGATGGAAAAAACAAAAAACAATTTATAGCAAATATTCTACCATGAAATAATGTGGCAGATTTGGACAAAAAATAGGCAATATTCAGAGAATTGGTGAAAAAGACAAGCCAAGTCTAAGTTCTTTAAGCAGTTTATTTACATATAAGATTAATGCATCTCGGTTTACATACTTGTACATACATGTACTTTTATTTGTCTTATAACTGTCGCCGCGATGTGACCTAAGCTTGAATAAACATGATTGAAAAATAAAGAAATGTTTTATTTGTTTTGTTTTAGGCCTGTTTTTTTATACTGCTCCTGGGTTCGCGCCTCAACTACTAATATGGCTAATAGACACACTGTTTTTTCCGAGGACAGGTTGGTGTGGAATGTGCACAATTATAATTACACGTTAAAAGTTTTTGCTGTTACTTATACACCACCGATGGCAAGGCAGCATAGTTCCGTCCACTTGCTCTATTACATAACTCATCTCTTCCCTTCACCCTGTTAGTAATACACATGCACATTTACCAAGGCTGCTTATCTTCCACTCATCACAGGCCTAGAAAAGAGTGTAGTATTTGACATAGCCAAGTTCTTTATGCTTTTCTTTTCTGAGCTTGCAAAACCACAACGTTTTTTTTATCTTTAAATAATTTATTTCCTGCATGTCACCTATGGCCATCACTATGTACAATATAATGAATAAGCGAAGTACAATTAGATAGACACAGGCATTAGGTTACATTGTGCTGTTTTATTCAGTTAAATGTAAAAGAAGATATCAAATGTTAACATGTGGTATGTGATAAGACGAAGGAAAAGAAACCTTGCTGAATGTGAAATGTGTATATATATATATATATATATATATATATACAATATATGTGTGTCTGTGTGTAACACAGAGAGCCAAAGATGGTCTTAGATTCCAACTTAAGATTAATGGATACTTCAAGGAATTGATAGTGCTGTATGGAGTGATTGGGCAGGCTATATGCAATGACCTGCTGTGTGCTGACACTGTATGTACTCTATGATACATTATACTTACTTAAAATGCTACTCAATACTATTTCATAGTGTAGCTAATAACTAATGATGTTTGTTGTGGGTTTCCTGGGATTATTGAACTGCTTGTCATATTTTCCTCGGGGAAAAAAGCAATAGCCACGCTGGCCAGAGCTTCTGCTGCCAGAAATTTTACGCAGAAATCCTCTTGTTATGACAATAATGTAATTCATCAATTTTCTGGTGCTGCCACCTTTTGGGTCTAATTGGATGTGTTCCCCTGCACTACCTGTAATGGTGCCTATTGATCCTTTGGGGCTCTCTTCTACAGGTCTACATGTTTCTAATATGTGGGCCTGTTGCATTATCCTTCTACCTTTTGGCATTGATGAATTATACATTGGATAGGTAACAAGAGACCAATTTGCTGCTTTCTGAAAACTGTACTTCAGATTAATATAGGAAACTAGTCATCTGACATATTGGTGTGTTAGTAATGGTGTATTGGGTTATGTACAGAGCTATAGTAGTACACTGCTGGGGGGTGTCATGCACTATTGGGCTAATCAGTACTATTTTGGACTTGCTTAGTGAGAAATTAAACTTGCTCTAGAAAATATCAAGCTTGGGTTAGTATCTGTAAGTTGGAAAATAACAGGTATATTTTTATTATTTATTCTTAATGTCTGGGTAAACATGCATTAATTTCAATTATATATTCATATCTTTTCTTAAATAAATGAATTCATAGAATAAAAAGCAACTTTTAGATAGGCTTGGCAAGCAGACAAATACTTGAGATTAGAGTTGGTGCCTATTAAGGACCTGGATGTATCTAGTGTAAAATAATTTTCTTCCTATTGGAGATTTTAATAGGAGATGAATACATTTCATTCACCACATCAAAAATAGGCTGATGTAAATCAGAGTAGGGGAGTAGAACTATGCCCTCATTTGTGTTTGAATTTCGATGAGATAAGATGAAAGTAATGGACCAGATAAGTGCTTAATTGTTTTTCTATTTTCCTGAAATCTTTTGATTGCAATCTGGTAAAGTTAATTGAAGAAAAGCTATTCATTTATTTTAATTCACACAGCCGTCTGAATACAATGTTCACTTGACCCTTTCCATTATTTCACTGTTCGTTGTTTTAACATTTCTGTCTCCGTGGGAGGCACACAACCTTGTTAGACATTTTGGAATTCCTAGGTTCAGTCATACAGGTGTCATCCATATTCCAGATTTCATGATCAGAAATTGGGGTTAAAAGAGAACTGCCTTGCTTTAGAACAGACTCAAGGGCCTGACTGGGAATTGAACAGCTCTCCCTCTGATTGCTGACCTGACCTGAGCAACTGAGACCTGAGAATTTAAGTGTTCATTGCTATAATCATTACTCTTTTACTGAATTATTATTATCTTCCTTTATATTTTGCAGGGATCCTGAGGGACTGCACACATTTTATTACCTGGTCCAAGATCTCAAGTGTTTGGTTTTCTCACTCATTGGCTTTTACTTCAAGATCATCTAGAGTTTTAGCCACCACAGAAAATACAGAAACCACTGTTGGCTAAATGAGTGACACAGAAATAAATATAAAGGAATACACTCTATACAAGCAAGCACCTGTTGTTTTTGAACATACAAGTTTTTAACCCCCATCCCCACAATTAACCTTTAGAAGATATTTGTGAAATAGGCACTGCTGTTTTGGCTGCCACAGGCATGAACAGGTTAACCAATTAATGCTTGCAGTGGCCAAAAGTGGCATGGCAATTTTTGAGAAAGATTTCAGGCCAAAATATAATTGAGGAGATATTTGAGAGAAATGTTGATCAGAACATTATAAATAACACTCCTTCAAACGTTTTGTAAGGACACTCCTAATTTCAAATTTATTGTCAGAACTATTAAAGATCCAGACATAATTTGCAAGGACAACGCCTTAGCATTAATGGGTTTAGCACCTACTTTTGATCTAGCCATCATTCATTCAATTCGATATAGGAAGATCTGCAGTGTAGAGGTTAGCTCAACCAGTCTAGCTGTATTTGATTACATCAATGGTTCTACATTTTGTCTTTCTTTCAGGTATAGAGACACCTGTTAGAAAACACTGTTGTGCATGTCAGAAACATTCATTTTGAGAGTTAGTTTTTAGTATACAAATTGGTATCTACATACATTCCTTTGCTTTTAAGTCTCAAATTGGTCATTGCATGAACCAGAACCTTAAAGGTGAAATTTAGGATTGATGGAAGGACAGGGGAAAACGTTTTAAAAGAACATATATTACTTAATAATGAAATGCATGCAACAATAACAAAACACAAACACACTGTCGTTGAGGTTTTTCATATCAATATAGTGCTTTTATTGATCTTCAATCATTTACATAAAAAGTATAGCAGGTTTGTCTTAGATTCATTTCTCAACTGTAATCTGGGAGCGACCTATAAGTTATACAAAAATGATAAAAAATCACATCTTTCATGCATCAAAATCTCATCTTGATGGGTTCATCCGACTATAGGTGAATAAAAACAAGGTATTGTTTCCTGCCTAGCTACTAGGCGATACATTTGTATCTTATCTTACACAAATTTTCGTCTGCGCCTATACAACATATGGGCCATCCTGCTCTTATGGAACCCATTGTTTAACTTTTTGTTTTCGGCAGTTGACCCCTGGTGGAGTTTTTAGAAATCGCTGTTAGTGGCGCCATCATCGTCACTTTTTTAAAGAACTAAATCAAACCCCCTCTTCTCAAATCCTGTATCCGCCCCTGGATTCCCGACTATATGTTGTAAAGTAATAAAAGACGCCCATATTCCTAGGGTGGCCAATATTTACATGCATTTACATACTTATCTGATGGCAAAAATGTAGGTTTAACATACCCTACCAGCAATGCTTCAAATGTTATTTTTTCCATATACTTTTATCAGAAAATTATCACATAAGCATGTTGGCCATTTTGGCTTCTATGCACGAATGGATTAGTCCCTTACTTGGAATAAGGAAGACCTGTTAATCATAATCTCATTCAACCAGATATCAGAAAGTCTTGCATTATCACAAACATCACACATAGTATATGGGTCTAATTTAAGAGACTGCTTGCGGCCTGACCTCTGGAAGAGACCAGTGTCCATGCTACACCAATAGGATAAGGGCAGCCAGCAGCCAAGCTTCACACAGGACATCCTCCATGGGCTCCTAACTCTTGATGTTGATGGTCTTCTGGTAGAAACTCAGGAAGCACTGAATTGTATTTCTTTCTTAGTTCCCTCCAGATTGATGCATCACTTCTGAGAGTAAATGTTCATTCACTGTGTCTGAAAGATAAATACATAGAGTTACAATATGTATCCCTGTGGCCTGATAGGTAACTGGTATATATAAACCTCAAGGGCCACACAAGGGATTGAATCTTGTGTCTGACTGTGTAATACCGTCTCTAAATAAAGATTATTACCATTATATCTATTTATTATCATTATTATTATTATCATTACTATTATTATTATTATCATCATTATACAGAGAATCGAATGGTTCTCTCTGGCAAAACCAGGATTGCAAATTGAAATTTGATTTAAACAATTAGCCTTTCAAAAAATAAATCTCAAAATAACTAACTGACACCAAAAAGGTCAACACAATATTTTTCTCTCAGATTTAAACAGATGAAAATAAATTCGATCAAATAAAATCACAACACAAGTATTGCCAGTTGTAGTAACAGTGAAAAGATGGCAGTTTTAAGGTTCTCATTAATCTCAACAAGGTATGGATATCAATCAATTTAGTGTTGTAGCAATCCACTAGATGTCTCTTCGTCTTGTCACTTACCTTGCACACGAAACCTTAGAAAAAATTTATAGAGACCTACCTCAAACCAGTGGTTCAGTCAACATTTTAGCTATATCAAAGGGATTTATTAAGAGGAAACTAACTGAAAATGTTACAAAAGAGCAATACTTAAATTTTTCAACTGATAGTTTGATTGAACAGAACTGATATCAATATATTTCCTTAAATGGTACGATATGATAACAATATTTTTGACAATATTGCCTGCCTCCCTCCCAGGGATCTACGTTTGCATATAGCGGACTGCCCTGATTCCCAGATAATCAGGTACCAGACAATTCTACACTGTATAACAAATACTGGCATAGCGAATCTTGAACAATACAATACTTTTCCCCACTCAATATCAATATTTGGTATCATATCAAGTACCAGACTGGAGCATCGGAGCATCTTGAATTCAAACATTGATGTCTATCGAACTGTTTTGCTGTAAGGGCTCAATGTCACTTCTGATGCTGATAATGACAAGAAGCAAATTACCAACCAATTGCCAAAACCATAATCTGGAAAGTCTGATCCTGTAGTCTTTCCATCTGTTAGTTAGGAAGGGCTGCATGTTGGTCTAAGGGGAAATCTCTTATTGTGGTATGATGTAGTCTGTGGATGGGAAGATGACAAGCAATTTACCAACCCATTCCCAAAACCTTAACCTGGAAAGTCTGATCCTGTAGTCTTAGTATGAAGGGCTTCATGTTGCCCTATGGTGAAATCTCTGATGGTACTATGTACATGTAGTCTGTGGCTGGGGAAGATGACAAGCAATTACCACCCGATTCCCAAAACTCTAACCTGGGACTAGAGGGCGTCACAAGTTAGGGTCTCAGGGTATGGGGAGCATGCTCCACCAAGATGTCCTCCGTGATATGTCGCCACGACGCCTTTATTCTCCTGCTAAATAAAACACTGCCACCGCCCACATGCTCCAGCAGCAGACTGGGGAAGGTAGGCTACAGCTTTGTACATACTCCAATGCCCTCAATACCGAACCCTAAAGCATGGTACAGAATCGAATTTGTTCCTACTTAATGAAACACTACTTCCCCCAACGCTGCAGTAGAATGGGGAAGGTAGGCTACAGCTTTGTACATACTCCAATGCCCTCAATACCGAACCCTAAAGCATTGTACAGAATCTAACTCGTTCCTACTAAATGAAACACTACTTCCCCCACGCTGCAGTAGAATGGGGAAGGTAGGCTACAGCTTTGTACATTCTCCAACTCCCTTAATATCGCACCCAAAAGCATTGTACAGAATCTAATTTGCTGATGATAAATGTCTGAATTCTCCTGCTAAATGAAATGCTGCTTCCCCCACTCTCCAGTATACTTGGGAAGGTAGGCTACAGTTATATACACACTCCAATGCTCATGCTACACCCACAGTTCCAATCCAATCCTAAAGCAATGTACAGAATCTAATTTGTTGATGATAAATGTGCCCCCACATGCTTCAGTAGACTGGGACATGCAGTAGGCGACAGGTTCGTAGAAACTCCTACTCTAATAGCATCCCAATCGTCCAACTGTACAGTAGCATACAAAATCTAACTTTCTGGTAATAAATATTGCTTTTCCCATGCTCCAACAGACAGGAGCAAGTGAAAGGATTTAAGTTTAATTTAATGAGTAGATTGGGGTTGAAAACTGATCAATACCTCATTTATACATGGTAATAATGCTACCCAATAGAAGCAGAAAGTGATAAGCTACAATGTCATACAAACTCATTTGGCTAATTGATTGTTTTAAAGATCCATTAAAAGATTAATCAAAATCTTAGTTTAGTTATACTCCCAAATATAACTGATAGCTAATGAAAGGCGAGAATAGTTTGCCCATTATCACATAATCTGTTCTAAATAATGAATGTCTTGAATATTCATTTTGGGATATCTAATTTACTTGTGCGCATATATATATATACATATATATATATATATATATATATATATATATATATATATATATATATATATATATATATATATAGATATATAGATATATAGATATATAGATATATAGATATATAGATATATATATATATATATATATAGATATATATATATATATGCATAACATATATACATAAATATGCATAATATATATATATATATACATAAATATATATATATATATATATATATATATATATATATATATATATATATATATATATATATATATATATATATATATATATATATATATATATATATATTACACTATATGTATATCTACACACATAACACAACAGAGTTCGCCAATAAAGTCTTTGGTTAACTCCAATCCTTTTTGTTGTCCATGCTGTGTCCTGGGTTGGGCTGGTCCACTGGTCTGTAATGTCGGTGTCAGGCAGATTGGTGTGTCTGGTGTGCATATTGCTGTGCCCCAGGGAAAGCTAGAAGATTGTACAGTTCTCCTGAATTGATGTAGCTCTTAACTATACAATCTACTACCTCATACTGAGGTGGCACGCACGCACCTACTTCAAACTCCTCCTTCTCCTCCTCCTCCTCCTCCTCAGAAAGGATGCAGTGTTTTTGGTGAAACTTTCCCCTACCCAATACCTCCTGAGGAATCAATATCCTTTTGAGTGTAAGTACAAGTTGCAAAATATTTTACCTACACAAAATTGAATATCATCCAATATTTAGTTAAATACCTAATCAGTTTGTTTTCTAATTGGTATCATATGGCTATAATCATGCTTATTTGTTCTAAGTATCTTTTAAGTATTTCTTAATCAATTGTATTCCTGAAAAATATTTTAATGCATTTGAAAATAAGTAAAGCTGATTATGTATCGTTTAAAAACATGTCTTATCGTAAAGCTACTCTTAAAGCTACACACTTATAACATTTAAGGAGTAAAAACTATAAGCTGATAAAAGTGAAAGGATGTGAGGCACCGGCAGCTATTTAGCGAGTGTGCGCACTGAATTAAGCACATGGTAGGGTTAAGCATGGCAAATGAATACACCACAGTGAGAAGAAGAAAGTGCTTGCCATAAAATCGTTAAAAATGAGAAGGCTCAAAAAATCAACTCATACTATGAGGGATAATAAAAGGAAAAGACAAACCCCTCCTGCCTTGGGACTTATGTTATCACCATAGCAACACAGACCCGAAGAGACGATCTTGTGAGTAGATTATGCAGCACAAGTTCGGATCTACGGGTTTGTGCAGCTAGGTTTCGTTCTTATACCTTTTCCAGGGCCACTATCTGATTACACAAGCCAGGAAATCTGGATAATACCAGGTAGGAATAGTTGGCAAGTGAGGGTGTCATGCTTGAACAAAAGAGTGCAGATGAAGAATGTAGTTATCCATCTTGTCAATAGAGGGCAGCATCGACTGTGTGAGATTTCTGTAGCACCACCATGTGGGAGATCTGAAAACCAAAACAGAAATGATTAGCAAGTGTCTTCCTCCATGTAAGGTATTTCAAATAATGTTAACTAACAGAAATTAGATAAATGAGAACAATAACAAGTTAAATAATCGATAACATGCTTAATATAGCAATTATTTTGGAAAATATCCTAACATGATTAATATTAATAGCTTCAAGCAAACAATATTAGCCTTATATTGAGATACAGTATTTTACAATTCTTTATCAATACCAAAGATTCAAATGATTTTTTTGTCAAGTGATTTAATTGCGACATATTGGTAAATGAAGTACTTTCAATAAATTTGTCAACAAGTTACTCAGGTCATTCCACTCAAATATATATTCTTCATTATTTCAAATGAAAAGAAAAGAAAAAAGAAAGAAGAAGAAAAAAATATTGGCATATATTTCAGGAAACCAGGTCATTATGAAAACTCTGTTGAAAGCACAGTAGTGTCGAACAAGACTGTTAACTCCCAAATGTGACTGCTCCCACAGCTTAAACCATATATGTGTATTTGTAAATAAATCTATTCGTAGCCATGTTTGCAACTTTGCCTAGGTACTAATCCTTCCTGGGTTTTATCCTATTAAACTATCTATGTTAATCTCTTTTATAAAACTAGCCAATGCTCAATTTGGATTTGGATGCGCTAAGAGCATGGCGAGTATAGCTCTCATGGATACAGTAGGTGGCGAATATGAATATATTCACGAATATAGCGAGCCTAGCTACAAGCCCTTGCTTAGTTTTACCATATCATTTATAAGTCAATGCCCTCACCTACATAAGGGCATGGCTAGCCTGGCAACAAGCCCTCATTATGTTTTACCCTATTATCTATAGGTCAATGCTCCCACATACACAAGGGTATGCATTGCCTGCTATCTGGTAATTAGGTTCATACTTTTGGCAAATAAGGGATTTGTTCAATCTGTATGATTCATAACTTACCTCTCTAGAATACCACATTACTATCTAACCATAAGGGATGTCATTTCTGAATCTGGTCAGTGAGGAAGGTTTAGTTCACCACTGACCACTGTGGCATAAAGCAGTGCCATCTATCCACAAAGAATGCCATGTTTAATTCCAGCCTGAGACTAGAATACAGTAAGACATGGCAACTTGCACACTGGTGCAGACACAGACATACCCTATAGCAGGTGCTATATAGAAACACACCATGAACCTACAAAACATACAGATTATAAACCCCAGGTATTGCTTTATCTATGATGCAGGTTGTATTGTGTATATATATGATGTCTTTAATCAAACTCACATGCAATAATTTTATCACCTAGATATGAGAAAACACAAGAAGTCACTCATTCTTGGTTATGAGTTTCAAATTGAAAATGAAATGAGTTCAATTGTTTTGTTAAAAGAATAACAAATAGAAGAAAGATTTTTTCTATAGAATTTTTTTTTCAAGATGCTGAATAATCCTTGTATCTTTGATAATTTGTTCAGTATGAATATCATCTTTCTAATTTATTGTGCTGAATAATCCTTGCATCCATTCATACATCGTCAATATGATTTTCTTTCCTACCTTTCTGGTTTTTCTGAATATAGTATGATGAATAGTCTTGACTATCCTAATATATATGTTAAAAATGTTTATCTTTTCCTCTGACTTCTATTTTTTCTGAATTAAGGTTATATATTGAATACTCCTTGTTTCCTAGTTGTATAAATATTCAATATAGTTATTTCCTTGCGAAGCTCGGATGTTGAATGGTCCTTTCCTGGCTAAACTCTTCATTTTTCTGAATTCAGGATGTTCAGTGGTCCTTGTATCCTTGTTGTATACATATTCAACATGGTTATTTCCTTGCTTAGCTGCTGGTTTTACTGGTGTGGGCTTGTGACCTGCATTCAGTACCTGAGCACCTAGGAGTACAGCCAGCCAGACAGCTTCTCCAGACACAATGGCCACAGCCTGGCCTCCGCCGGAGAGGAATTCTTGATTATCCATAAAGATCTGCTGCTGTGTGAGGCACATATATCCTTCAGATGTAAATGTCATCCAGGCGCAGCACTTTCCTGTCTATTGCACAGCCCACGAGGAGAATAATGCACTACCGGCGAAAAGAGAGGAAAAGTCTGCAGCGAATATTCCCTCAGAACTATGATCCAAGACTCGCACCTCGTGCATTTGCATATCTAGGCCAGTGCAGGTCACTGTGTGGCCTTATAGCGAGGCTGCTGCACTCATTTTCAGAGCCAAGGGAATAAAATCGCTGATGACGGGACAAAAGGTGTTCATTTCATCCTACACTGATCTTTTGTCCTAAAAAATGAATTCAGCGCGAGAAAACTGCACTGTTCATTTTTGATTGCATCGTTTATTAAGTTTTTTCCACCAGCCAAGCAGTTGGGTAGTCAGATTTATGCATAGGAAACATGTAGAGCCTGCTACACAATACAGGCAATATAATGCGATTAATTGAAAGCATAAATTGGGGCAGTGTGTCACCCAGACTGAGCTGCGGGGCAGTTGAGGTCTCTCAATGGCTGGCTCGCTGCGGCGGCGGTGGCTTCTCGGTACGGTGGCAGCACCGGTGCTACAGGGTCAGGAGGCGGCCCCATCATTGAGGAAGGAAGGAGTCTCGACCCATTCCGCATACAGGCTGGCAGGCGGCGAGCCGACTATATGTAGCAAGGGCACATATCCAATTGAAAGAGAGGCATTTCCATTATCAATTAAGGATTTTGTTTTCCACCATACACAGCGAAATTTGGCATTTTTGAAAACTTGTTTTTTTTCACATAAAGGGAACGGGGGTAAGAGCACCCTCTTTCTACAAATGTCAAAAACTGAGAACATAGACCATGTATGTCAGGTATATGGAGGAGATGAAGGGGAGATCATGCAAAGAAGGAGTAGACCAAAATAGGACAGATTAATGTATATGCAGTTGAGAACACCCTTCTATAATCCAAATGTTGATCTTCTTGCTACAAATCGTTACTTTTCATAAGTTTTGTTTAACATAAAAGAAGATTATGTAGGTCTCTGTTAAGGTGAATTCTTGCATGAAGACTAAACCCCTTCCACAGAAATCCTGGATTGGCTTGGATACAGGTGGAGAATACACAAGGCCTGTTAGACTTGCTACAAGTCTGTGTTATCCAGCTCTTTCCTTAGTCTTACTCAGTTGATTTCACTCCAGGTTTAGTTCTGAATTAATCCTCAAGGGGGACATATTTGAGTTTCAAACTGCACCTCATGAAAACTGTGCTGACATCTATAGTGTGAGAGACATGGTACTTGAGCTGTCTTTCGTAGCAACAAGAATTTTATTTCAAACTGCAACTCATGAAAACTGTGCTGCCATCTATAGTGTGAGAGAGGGTATTTGAGCTGTCTTTTGTAGCAACAAGAGACATACTTGAGCTGTCTTTTGTAGCAACGAGAGTTTTATTTCAAACTGCAACTCATAAAAACTGTGCTGCCATCTATAGTGTGAGAGAGACATCAAACCTATTTAGCACCCAGTATATATAGTGGTGGGGCCTGAGAAGCAGGCTAAAGGGCTGCAAGGGGAGGAGGATGGGCAGGATGGTGAGCAGACTGATAGCAGGATCGGGGAGGAAGAGGTCCCGACAACGCGTTCTCCCTGTACGTACGTACAATAGGGCAGGCAGCCAGCCAGACAGGCAGCTACAGAGAAGGCAGGCAGGCGGGTAGACAGCGGCGTACATACAGAGCACACAAACCTGTTTCACCGCCAAGCCAAGCCGAGCCGAGCCAGGGAGCTGCCGAGCTGAGTCTAAGCGCTAGCTAGAGCACTCTCTCACTCACTCACTCACAGGAGCCTTTCTTCTACTTCAAGGCCATGAGTGCAAGGTTGCTAGTGGCAAGACTACCGTCTAGACAGCTCAAGGCCTCACATTTATTTAAGGCACCCAAAGCCGATTCCGCTATTTTCAAAGTTGTATTTGCAACCATATGGAGGAAAGGGAGTTAAGTAGGTAGATTAGGATTAAAGGGAGTGGATAAACCTTATATGATGGTAAAAAACATAAAAAATAAAGATTTTCTTTCCATTTAAGCCTCTGCAAAATTTGAAAGGATTTGTCAAAATTTCTCTAGAACAAATACAAATTGCATGTAATTCAGTATTCAGTGACACTGAAAGTCACCGATGAAGTCTCATCACTAAAACTGTCTCTTTCCCGAAAAGACAATACTAAAAAAAGAGAGAGGCGGCTTTTTTCTTAAGGTTCAATAAGGCACTCATGAGTCTTGCTCTCCGAGCGTGAACCTAAAAGGTTGAACATATCAGCAGCTACCAACAAGTACCTCTTTCCTTGCCCAGACTAATTACTATTGGAATGGAGATTACCGGGCCTTGTCGCAACTCTGACTTTTCCAATTTCCTTATTGAACACCGCTGGCGCTAAAATCAATCCATATTTGCTTGGTGCGCTGAGGCTGCTCAAGACTCACTGCTGCTGCTGCTGGCGCAATGGCAGCTTGTTCAGGCGCCACTGTCTCACAATACCGCCATATCCACGAGAACACATTGTCCCCACCGCCGACAATGACGTTCACACCGCCGACAGGTTTTCCAGCAAAGTCATGTGCTGGCATTTTCAGATTGAGAGAGAGAGAGAGAGAGCGTGGATGGAGTCTCGGTGTGCAAGCTGCGGCTGCTACTGGTGCAACAGCCATGGCAAGTAGAGGTGTACCGAGGCCTAGGATATTGATCGAGGCGGCTCGGTGGCGGTGGTGGCGGAGACAGCGGTGGCAGTGGCGGTGGAGAGCGGTGGTGACGAGGAATTGTATGAATGAGAATGCAGATGAAGCAAGCCTGGCAGGCAGCAGTCGTGACCCACAGAGGCCTTCCCAGGTGAAGGTCAAGGTCAAATTAGTCCTCAATTCTCTAGTCAGATACCGTAGGTGAAGAGTCCGGGGAGGTTTACAGCGGACAATATTGTTCTGGGTTATGCGGGTCAGAATTTGGCAGCACGCAAGTATGACTCTTCTTTAGAGCAAGACCATGCAATTAAATTGATCTACACAGTTACATCATTAAAACATTTTTAGAAAGAAATAATCTCTACCCTGATCCCTCTTGCTGACCATGAGGCTCTACTTGATGCTGGGTGGATTTACTGAAATTCTTATATTTCGATAATACATTTATAATTAAAGTATGTCTCAAAAATTAAATGAATATTTCAAATAAAAGGACAGACTGCGCATCATACGTACACACCCTAAAGAATCTTCTAAAGTTTCAATAGATTTATTGAAAATCATATAGAACAATTCTGAATGCCATTTATATTTGGGTGTGTTTAGAGGTAACTTGATTGATATTTCAAATATGAAGGCTGAATTTCAAAGGTATTTGAAGGATATTGGTTTAGCAATACAGTCTCTGTCTATCTCATTCACCATGGCCCTAAAACTGTACTAAAAAACCCAGCAGGTAGTCACTAGTGCTAGGCAGTGGATTTGGCATTAACCATATTTCTCAAAAGTATTCTAGACATGTGTTCCTTGGTGCAACCTATATTTCTGCAAGATGTTCATGTACTGTATAGTATCAATAAGTACAAAGACATCATGAAGGTAGCCCGTATGAACAAATCACCACACCATATGTATTAGTTAGATGATTGCCAAGGTAAAATTTGCGCAAAAAGTATGTGCGATGTTGTGTACTTATCAGGTCCACTCTAACGCAATAGTGAACCTCCATTTTAAACCTGGAACATCAAAAGGGGAAAAAGTAGTAGCAGGCCCCAGAGAAGTATTGTTCCATGAGTATTAATATCTGCATTGTATTGCCTTTGGGCTGAGCCCTAAATGTCACTGTAACATTTTCTATAAAGTATTACCAAACACTTCCTACATATCTGATATGCATATATATATATAAACATATATATATATATATATATATATATATATATATATATATATATATATATATATATATATATATATATATATATATATATATGCACATAAAGATCCCTGGGTTCAGTCTGGCAAACATAGAAAGCTTAAGAATTACACTTTACACCATACAGGTAGTGGGAAATGGCATACTGACCACTGGTCAGTCCGGCTGACCGCTAGATGACCACTCCAACTGACCAATAGTATCACGCCATGAAAGGTCATCCAGGGGACAGCTTGACCACTACTGTTACATGGAGTGAGCCATTTGGAAAATTGTTGGCTCTAGGCTTTAACATACTTCGCATGATAGCATCAAGTAAAATTAGCATCCAAGTATCAATAGCTAATCTTGTTGATATGGAACAAAGCATGTGATAAATATCAAAGAAGTAAAGAAACTCTCGTAGGTATTCCTGAAATATTTTCATGGAAAGTTCAAGAAGGTCTTGAATAACATGTGAACATAGCAATCAGGGTTTGACTTTCCCAGGGGCCCACAGAATTTGCTGTGGGCCCCTAGATTTCTCAGACATGGGGCCCAAAATAGTATGTATTTTAACCAAAATTCCTGTTTTCGACCACATATTTTTATCTAAAGATCTTTTCGGGCCCCTAGCCTGAAATCTAAGTGTCAGACCCTGGCAATATTGTGCTGTGCAACAGTTCAATAGAACCTTCCATGCAGCAAAACTGCATAACCAATAGAGATGGATTTTGGTATACACAATAGTTTAGCCTCATATAAAAAGGAGCTGTGGGATGGGAGGTTACAAGACTTTGTAGATTTTACTTGAGAGGTGAATAATCCCTGTCCAAATCAAACCATCATGGTATTCTTCTCTGGAAATTCTTCAGTACAAAATTTCTGCCTGACCAGATTTAGCTTGATCTCAGCTACTTAAGTGACAGGAAAGGTATTGAAAAATAGGACACTACCACTTTTTACTAACTATACTAGAAAAAATGTTATACTAGAGTATTCGTGAATAGTGACCATTGGCATGTTTCACTTATTATGAGTCTTATCAAATAAGGGTTACAATCATTCTGATCAAATAAAAAGTACAGGAATAATAATAATACCTCTTGAGCATCATTCTTTCACCATTTACAACTAGCTAGTCTTGACTTATATTAGCCTTAATATGGCTAAAATAAAGATTAACAAATTCCCATTTTACCATACTACTTTCATCCTAATAATTGGCTTTAATTCAGTTATATAACATCTATACTTAATTAACTGTATGATCACCTAAATCTGAATATAATTTCTTCTTCCTTTATCCCATTTAAACTTGGGGCAACAGTATAAAACATTGGAGTACAAAGAAAAGTATTCAATAAATAGTTAGATAATTAAACAGTCTCCAGTAAAAAAAAAATGAAGTCAATATTTTAAGCAAATAGGAATATAACTACCATTGTACTCTGATCATGCTCTGGTTTGAGAGAGATGGTCAAGGATTTATAGGTAAAGGAATACTGTGGAGATTTGTTTTGAAGCTAAATGTGTCATTTCAACGATAAAAAGAGTATTTTATACATATTAGTGGAAACCCCTGCTATAAGTATAGGCAGGTGATGAACGATGAGAAGCCTGATGATTGAGTTATAACAATAGCTTTCCACTATTGTTCTGAAATCCTATTGTCTCAAAAAAAACACGTAATAGTGATGAACGTGATGAATAGATAAAAGACACCCACCTGTGCTGCTGCTGACAAAGAGATGTTCTGACCACACATATACCACAATTGAGGGGCCTACTACATAGGACTGGCCCTTCTGCCTCTGACTGAAGACAATAGCTACCTGACTGCCAGGTGCCTACACAGATTTCTTGGTGATGTGCCAAGCAGGAGCATCTGGGCAGACTCTCCGGGCTCAAAATCAAAACTTTCTTCTAACCCACTCAAATAGCGCTGAAACATGCCCCCATCCATTCTATTACTATTTATGTGATCAAAGCATTTTAAAGAAAATCTCTCTCTCTCTTTCTCTCTCTCTCTCTCTCTCTCTCTCTCTCTCTCTCTCTCTCTCTCTCTCTCTCTCTCTCTCTCTCTCTCTCTCTCTCTCTCTCTGTGAATATATTGTCTTCTCATCAAATTATAATCATTATCACCATCAACATTATTTCTATGGTCATCATCACAACTATTAATTGAAATGAATCTGTTTCATATCGTACGCAGTAACCTGCGTATAAAACAGGTTAGTTATAAGCTTATAATCAACTCATCATAGACATTATTACTATCAACATCATCATCAATAACAATTAAAATGAAACTCCTATTTCATACACAGTATAAACAAGTGAATAAAACCCATTATTCATTCATTTTTGTTCTCATCCAGACATTAGGCAAGACATAGCTGAATTATGTAAAGAACATCTGAATTCACCTTGATTTTTGGCATTTTGACATGCCTGGGGCAAGCAGGACCTCAACCCTGGTTTTAGAACATGGGTATTGCTGTCACTAGCTTCCCAGAAGGGGCACTGATCCTGATATTGATATGTACGATATCAGTGGTCCAATTTGCCAGCATGACTGCTAGTGCGTTTGGTTGCACAAGTGAGCAGCACTTCAAAAGTGATGTAATGTGCTGCCAACTATTTATAGCCTCGTTCCAATCCCTATTATACTTATCATTTAAAACCAGAACAGAAATCATTTCCTCAAGTATGCAGACACTATTATGGAGAAGGGGGTTCATTATGGTACCAAAAACATGGTATGCACATGACATAGATTCTGACTCAGAAAAAAAGCTGTTCTTTGAATAGAATTCACTCATCATCCAGTACTTCATCCCATAGTGATAACATGTAGGAATTACGCATATGAATCAAACATCTGCTTTAATTATACTAAATATCATTTGTCATTTGAATTTCCTTCATAATAACACATAGTATTTACTAAGAAATAATACTTTTCAATTCCATGTTTTACTAAGCAACATTTCTATATTTATGGTCATCATAAATATCACTAAGATCCTTGTCCTCATCAGGATCATCACAGGCATCACCATAAGGCGTAAAAAAGTTGTTTGTTTCTTGTAACCCTACCCTATTAAGTTTTTATTCAAAAAAATCCTTACCCTAAAGTTTTTTTCGCCCTCCCATCTCCCAATCAACGAAAAACATGCATAAAACACACATTTTTGACCAAAAAAATAATAATTTTTTTTTACCAACCTACCTACCGGCTAACCCTATTTTTTTTCGGACCGTTACAGAAAACAAACAATTTCTTTGTTATGCCTAATCAGCATGGTTCTCTTTGGTGCCATAGTCAAAATCTTTCTTTTTATCATCATGCTCATCATCATTTGCAACAATCTTTTCTAAAGCATCATAGCATCAAGTATCATGAAGTACCACAATCACCATTAATAGATAAGCGTGTCGATATTGTTACATGTACATGCATGTCAAAGTTTCCAATGACTTGTACTTAAAGTCAGAGGAGATCCTGTAAACCATTGCACTAATAGGCACCGCAGGAGGTTTGACGCAAAGGGCCTGGGTTCAGATACAGTATAATCTGTAGCCTGGTGCACCATTTAGGGGAGGTTCAAGTTCACTTGTGGCTTAGCCAATAATAAGTAGGATTTCAGGATTTGCATGCAAATATGAATATCTCCCCTGCTTGGGTATTACAGAAGCTGAGAACTAAAGGGAGTCTTCAGTTGTGTTATGCTATCGGTCATTAAACATTTGCTTTGGAATCATGTCAAAAATAGTAAGGTCCTCGGAAACATGGATAAAATTTACTGTTGATATACTCAATTGAAAATTTTGTAGCAAAAAAGTTGATTCATCTAAAAGAATAAACTTGTCGAAGTCATGTTGCAATCTAAGGTCTTTAGATATATTGATCCAAAATGTCCCAAGAAATGACCTTTAAAATTTATCAAACCAACCTAAACAAATAAGCAACCCAAATATAACCACATAGGCTGGATCACACCAGAGGTGGTTTGCATCATGATGAATAACAATAAACTGAGTGTCCATGATAGAGGGGTGTTCACCTCCTTTTTGTCTACTATAACTCGCATAGGGATGTCCTGGGTCTAAGGGCATGGGCATACATAAGGTACATGGTAGTACCTGGGTACAGGAAGCTATCCGCATAAAGATAGGGAAAAGGTTGGAAATAATCAGCTGTGATTTTAATTAATTACTACAAGGGGCATGGCTATGAGGGTGTGTTTCCCTGTTCAAAGGATGCAGTGTTAAGGTAGAGAATGGGTAAGTGGTAACAGTATGGGGAGGTAATGAGGTCTGTAATATTATGTCTCCTAAGTAGCAGTTAGCATTGTCAATAGGGTGTTAAATAAGTGGGCAATAATGAGAGACATGAGGCCAGATAAACAGCCAGCCCACGCTTCACTGACCAGCTCTAGGGTGCAGGTATGCTCCCGTACCCATGATGCTCCTCCCATGTAGGCTAGTCCGTACCCTGCTATCCCTGCCCTACAGTGCCCAGCCTGGGTATCCTCATGTTACCCTCTATAAGGGTAGTCTGTACCCAGCTATCTCTGCCCTACAGTGCCCAGCCTGGGTACCATCTATAAGGCTAGTCCGTACCCATCTATCTCTGCCCTACAGTGCCCAGCCTGGGTACCATCTATAAGGCTAGTCCGTACCCATCTATCTCTGCCCTACAGTGCCCAGCCTGGGTACCATCTATAAGGCTAGTCCGTACCCATCTATCTCTGCCCTACAGTGCCCAGCCTGGGTGCCATCTATAAGGCTAGTCCGTACCCATCTATCTCTGCCCTACAGTGCCCAGCCTGGGTACCATCTATAAGGGTAGTCTGTACCCATCTATCTCTGCCCTACAGTGCCCAGCCTGGGTACAATCTATAAGGCTAGTCCGTACCCATCTATCTCTGCCCTACAGTGCCCAGCCTGGGTACCATCTATAAGGCTAGTCCGTACCCATCTATCTCTGCCCTACAGTGCCCAGCCTGGGTACCATCTATAAGGCTAGTCCGTACCCATCTATCTCTGCCCGACAGTGCCCAGCCTGGGTACCCTCTATGAGGGTAGTCTGTACCCTGGTGTCCCTGCCCTACAGTGCCCTGCCTGGGTATACTCATGCTACCCTCTATAAGGGTAGTCTGTACCCTGCTGTCCCTGCCCTACAGTGCCTAGCCTGGGTATACTCATGCTACCTTCTATAAGGGTAGACTGTACCCTGGTGTCCCTGCCCTACAGTGCCCAGCCTGGGTCTACTCATGCTACCCTCTGTAAGGGTAGACTGTACCCTGCTGTCCCTGCCCTACAGTGCCTAGCCTGGGTCTACTCATGCTACCCTCTGTAAGGGTAGTCTGTACCCAGCTATCTCTGCCCTACAGTGCCCAGCCTGGGTACCATCTATAAGGCTAGTCCGTACCCTGCTATCCCTGCCCGACAGTGCCCAGCCTGGGTACCCTCTATGAGGGTAGTCTGTACCCTGGTGTCCCTGCCCTACAGTGCCCAGCCTGGGTATCCTCATGCTACCTTCTATAAGTGTAGACTGTACCCTGGTGTCCCTGCCCTACAGTGCCCTGCCTGGGTATACTCATGCTACCCTCTATAAGGGTAGTCTGTACCCTGCTGTCCCTGCCCTACAGTGCCTAGCCTGGGTATACTCATGCTACCTTCTATAAGGGTAGACTGTACCCTGGTGTCCCTGCCCTACAGTGCCCAGCCTGGGTCTACTCATGCTACCCTCTGTAAGGGTAGTCTGTACCCTGCTATCCCTGTGGCCTACAGTGCCTAGCCTGGGTCTACTCATGCTACCCTCTATAAGGGTAGTCTGTACCCTGCTATCCCTGTGGCCTACAGTGCCTAGCCTGGGTCTACTCATGCTACCCTCTATGAGGGTAGTCTGTACCCTGCTATCCCTGTGGCCTACAGTGCCTAGCCTGGGTCTACTCATGCTACCCTCTATGAGGGTAGTCTGTACCCTGGTGTCCCTGTGGCCTACAGTGCCCGGCCTGGGTCTACTCATACTACCCTCTATAAGGGTAGTCTGTACCCTGCTATCCCTGTGGCCTACAGTGCCCGGCCTGGGTCTACTCATGCTACCCTCTGTAAGGGTAGTCTGTACCCTGCTATCCCTGTGGCCTACAGTGCCTAGCCTGGGTCTACTCATGCTACCCTCTATAAGGGTAGTCTGTACCCTGCTATCCCTGTGGCCTACAGTGCCTAGCCTGGGTCTACTCATGCTACCCTCTATAAGGGTAGTCTGTACCCTGCTGTCCCTGGCCTACAGTGCTTAGCCTTGGTATACTCATGCTACCCTATATAAGGGTAGTCTGTACCCTGCTATCCCTGTGGCCTACAGTGCCTAGCCTGGGTCTACTCATGCTACCCTCTGTAAGGGTAGTCCATACCCTGCTGTCCCTGGCCTACAGTGCTTAGCCTTGGTATACTCAAGCTACCCTCTATAAGAGTAGTCTGTACCCTGCTATCCCTGTGGCCTACAGTGCCCGGCCTGGGTCTACTCATACTACCTTCTATAAGGGTAGTCCATACCCTGCTGTCCCTGCCCTACAGTGCCTAGCCTGGGTATACTCATGCTACCCTCTATAAGGGTAGTCTGTACCCTGCTATCCCTGTGGCCTGCAGTGTCTGGCTTTGGTATACTCATGCTACCCTATATAAGGGTAGTCTATACCCTGCTGTCCCTGGCCTACAGTGCCTAGCCTGGGTATACTCATGCTACCCTCTATAAGGGTAGTCTGTACCCTGCTATCCCTGTGGCCTACAGTGCCCGGCCTGGGTCTACTCATACTACCTTCTATAAGGGTAGACTGTACCCTGCTGTCCCTGCCCTACAGTGCCCAGCCAGGGTCTACTCATACTACCTTCTATAAGGGTAGACTGTACCCTGGTGTCCTTGGCCTACAGTGCTCAGCCACAGTATGTCTGACACCGATGTTACCCTCTATAAGGGTAGTCCGTTCCCAGCTATCCGTGGCCTTCAGTGCCTCTCTCTCTCTCTCTCTCTCGCTCTCTCTCTGACCTTCACTCCTATACCAGGCCAGGAACACTCTTTATCATGTTCTACCTGATTCACCTTAATCTGTCCTGATTCACCTTAATCTGTGAAAGAAACCAACCAGGCACCAGGAAAAGCAGTAAAATTATTTGCTGGCATTTAAAAGTTGAATTTCTATCAAAATCTCTCCGGAAAAATATAGTTTCCAAACAATCTTCTGGTCAAACGATTATCAAAAATTATGTCAGTGCATTTCTGTGTGTGGGTACCTGCAAGTATTGGTACAATATCAACTTGCTTTTGAGGGTATATTTCAAAAGTGGTTAGTATATAAGGCCAGTTGGATTGATTGCACAGGATAGGCAAGTGCTGTGAATACATCAGATCTCCCGCCACAATAACTATTCCGGAGGGTATGAGCATGCAGCGCCTGCAGTGGTATTGAATCATGCTATGACGTAACAGTCTGAAATGGATCTGTCTAGCCAGCCAGCCAGCTCTGGTCTATCGGCCACCGGCTGCCGAAACCACAAAAAGTTCACAACCAATCAATGAAGCGGGGCAGTGCCCTAAGAAACCATCATCGAAAATGAGACAAACAAACCCAGTAGTTGGCTGTTCATGGGTTCGGTATCAGAGTGTGTGTGTTCAGTCGTTGCCACCGACTGAAATGCTGTATTGGTAAGCGGAGCTCTGTCTGACCTGTACCTCCAGCCAAGGCTATCTTTAGCCAGCCCAACACAATAGCTCACAGAAAATCTCCAAGTCTGACCAGCAGATTTGAACATGAACACTGCACAGATTATATCAAAATCCATGTCTGGCCCGGAACATGCATTATCAAATGGTATTTGAAAGTCGCACTGTCAATCAAACAAATGATCTTTTGGCCGATTATATACCTCGAGGAGGTCCTGTAGACATTTGCCTCACTGCTGCCAGGTCTGATCTGATTGCACACTAGACCAACTCGTACATGGCTCAGAGCAGCTCATAGGAAGTGTGCAGAAGAAAAGGCAACAGAGAAGAGTAGGGGATTCATTTTATAGAGGGAGACTAACATGTAAATTCCTCATAGCCTATCATAGGAAATGTACAGTAGAAACGGCTACATTTCAGGGTAGGGGGTTCATTTTAAAAGGGGTTAGACTAACTTGTATAGGACCCAGAGGTGTTCAACATAATTATGCAAATGAGGAAGGAATATTTCAGAATTGGGGGTTCATTTTAGAAGAAATCAGACCATCTTCTATATGGCTGAAAGACATTCATAGAAATAATATACTTGATGAGGCAACATGGACTTTAGGGAGGGGGGGGGGGGGGGGGAGGGTAGACCAACCTGCACACGCTGTGTAGCCTACAATAGGAATATAACATAAAGATCAAAATAGGGTGTGGGGGATTAGGCCCACTTACAAATGACTTATAGATGTACATAGGAATAAGACAGTAGATCGGGAGGCAACATTTATAAACAGAGGGTCCATTTTAAGGAAGGGATTGGAGGGTTAGTTTTAAGTTGAAAAATTCTTCTATGAATGCTCCAGTTCAGTTGCAGTTGATACATCAAAGTTGATGGAATATGTTTATCAAAAAAATAAGAAATGATCAAGCATTTTTGGAGTATATAGCTGTTAAGGGAGTATAACTATTATGTACTCCTAGTTCAGAAGACATATAGGATCCCCTTTTACCTCTGTAAATTACTATGATACCAGGCAATTTCCAACTGAAAACTAACTATGGTCTTCGTGCTTGTTTTAAAAAGCATCTTCACATCAAGAACATATTATTCATATACACATCCCAGGTTATAGATATGCCTATGGCAAATAGGGTTATTCGAAATTCCTTTTTTATCCTCTGAGTTCCAAGCACATATATCTACTGAGAGTCGTACCTATCTTTGGGAAACTATTGAAAAGATCTTTTTGAAAGGAAAGTGACTA
>OZ012689.1:29090322-29097822 GCA_963942565.1 Maea johnstoni | reverse complement strand
GAAAATCAAAGGGGATGTTGAGTTTCAAAAAATAATTTCAAGATATAATCCACTGTTTTTGAATTGTGATTACCATTTAGAGTTTTACTGACTTCAAAATCCTCATATGAAATGGCTCTTTAACTCCCTGTACAGCCTAAAAGTTGTTTGCATCCTACTTCCTTCCTCATCTAAAAAAATCCTCCTTATCCTATAATTTTTAGAGGCAAAATGGAACCATGTCCAAATATAGAGAAAAAAAATAGATTTGAAAAATAAAACCTTTTTCCTACCTACCTTACCTAATTGTCTGGGCATAACGTAGGAAGCAAGGATTTTTTTCTTTTAGGCCTTACGATATTAACTCACTCATGCCTGTAGTGCCTAAAATCTGAGCATTTCATTAATATCTTAATGACTAAAATATTTTTTTCAGAATATGTCAGAAGATTTTGGAGATGTTGTAAATCTGCTCTTAGCTCTAGACAACTCTTGCCCAAATCTCTAGACATGATTAGAAAAAATGTCATATATTTCAAGAAAAGACTCAATCAAATCAAATGCTAAAATAAGAAACAAATCCAATCATGATTCACTTTTTTTCAACCTCATATTTTTATTTGAATTTTGTTATTTCGTTGTTGAAAACTCTATCCTTGAATCATGAGCCTCTTGGTCAGCAGGGGGTCTGAACTTATACCCTGATCGAAGCTGGTGCGTTGACCAATTAGCAGCGTCAGTGCAGTGGATACAGAGGGGGTTCAAAGGGTTCTATGAACCTTTTATAATTTTAACTGGTGATTCTTGATTCCATATTTAGTTTATTATATCAACTAGGTGTATTAAATTCAATTTTTTCTTGGATCAATCTTTTCAGCAAAGAACGCTTACAGGTGAACTTGGATATGACAGACTCAATGGGACCAGGAAAATTGGTCCGTCATATGCAAAATCCATCGTATACATATGACGAATACTTGATATGCATCAGACTGGGACCAAGCATATTGTCCGTCATATGCAAAAATCTGTCGTACAGTGGTCCGTCATATCCAAGTTCACTTGTATAAGCATTAGCATTATTCAATGGGGAGGTACCTGGTGCTCTTTGATTCCCGTCCCAGACAGATCAATATTCTGCCTGAGGAGCGGGTGGGTTCAGTGTGACATCAGGCACTCTGATGTCATTACACTCAATCTACAATCAGACATGTAACCAGCAGAATGGAAATCGTTCGGTGTACCAGCTGGGAACGACGGCTAGAGATACAATGTAGCAGCTCCAACAATAAGGGAGTTGGCTGCTGCTGCTGCCTGCCCTGATGCCTGACACTGCCTCTAGATGCCGAGAATTCTCAGACAGGGACACGTTTCGTTTGTGGTGGTCATGTTTATCAAGGAAACTATGTACAAAATGCCATGAAAATACTCACATTTCCCAGACACCCAGGCTTCGTCACTCATTTTTTCTGCCCTGCCCCCTGCCTGTCTCGCCCCGTGGCTGAATATAGCCCCAGATCATGTTCAGGAAATGAAGTAGCTGATAAAGAGAGCCTTACGGAAACAAGGTGGTTTCCTAGGACCGTGGGTCAGACACTGAAGTACTTGCAGGAATACCTATCAACAGTACGTGTATCATTTTCAGCACATCTGGATGGGGGCATAAGGGAGGTCTCGCTTAACCCATTAAGAACCCTTATCCTACTGGTGGCTAATTTAGCCAATAACAAATGATGCAAAAAAACTGAAAATGACTGAAATCTTGGCACATGTGTACTCATATGAGAGTACTCAACGAGAGCTGTCTTATGAATACCAACATGACAGGGTCTAAATGGTTTTCAAAAATCTTTGCGTCCTTGTGCTTAGGACGAAAGTAGCCTCAGCATTGGAAGGGTTAATTCATTAATGCTTAAGGTTTCCTCTTGAAATTGCTGTGTGGATCTACAATACTTTTGGAAGTAACTTAGATATTGGGAATGATTTGACAAAATATTTGAAGGAGAGTTATTGGCAGAGTTTGGATAAACACTTTCCCATTCAAATATTTCACCAAATCTACCTTTAGTTGAAATATTTCATTAAAACTGTCAGGCGGCTTTGGACTGCTGTGTGCATCAATGGGTTTAACCGTTTATGCCTGTAGCACCCTTAGAAGGCTTGACTAGTGTGGTGATATCTTTTTATATATATATATATATATATATATATATATATATATATATATATATATATATATATATATATATATATATATATATATATATATATATATGAATATATATATATATATATATATATATATATATATATATATATATATATATATATATATATATACATACACACACAAATATATATATATATATATATATATATATATATATATATATATATATATATATATGTATATATATATATATATGTATATATATATATATATATATATATATATATATATATATATATATATATATATATATATAAAACCAATATGGAGGGGAAAAAATCAGAACTCAACCATCACTTCTACCTCAAATACTTCCAACAGACACATTCTTTATTCCATACTTTGCTAATTTATCAATGCACCCATACAACTCTTCTCATGGGGGTTCACCAATTGACTAAACCTCTTTTATCATTTTGCCATGCCATATTCACTGAACGGAAATTGCTAGGGATTGTACAAGCTATAACCTTGAAAAAGGCTTTTCATCTTTGTTTGATTGTTAGAGACCTTGTACTTACAGGAAGTAGTAAAGCAGGTTTAGGCAGCCAGCATGGTTTTCCTTTGCTTGTAAAGTTAACCTCCTGAACACTGGTGTAATAAGAAAAGGAGACTTAGCTGCTGAAATGTGATTAGCTCAGCACTGACACTTGTATTCTCCAGGTCAATGAATGCAAACGGGCACTTTGATATAACACCCTTGCTTCACATGAGCCATGAATATATACTGCAAATGATTTCTAAACATAGGACTTTGTTATCCCTTATAAGTTGCTGTACCTATTTAAGTACATAAGCCCCTTACGAATACCCATTCTTTTCACTTATATACAAACCATACATAGGAGCATGGGGCCACCATTACAATCAAATACTTATGTGTATGAACCCCATTGCTTACTGACCATTAAAATCCACCAGGTTCCTCAGCTAATTATATACATGTGGTGCATCCAGCCATCCACTGCTACTGCATCCACCCATGAGCACCAGAGAAGTGTGTATCAACATGGTTCAGTGTCAACCATGTGGTAATATGGTGTAATATCCCATTAGCTGTGACATAATATGGTGTCATACCCTTGTCAATGTTATTCTAGATAATCACCAGCACAAACAGCTTGATACATCTAATAGCCCTGCAGTCAACACTTCACAGGCTGATAAATGATACTGAGAGGATGTACATGTACTGTCTAAATAGCCATGCAGGCAGGTGGGTGCAGCTTACAGGTAGGTAAGCATGGAGGTGAATATTAACGGAGAGGTACACCAGCAGGCATAGCATTTCCTGTGCAGGATAATCATAAGACGCTTGTGAAGGGAAGGCTAAAAGAGAAGGAGGCTGTCGGTTGATATCTTGGTGTTACTAAAATGGATATATGGTAGAATCAAAAGATGATAGACAGGTGAATGAATGAATATCAAGGGTATCCGCAGGTATATTGGGGTGAGTACATAAGACAGACAGATAAGAGAGACAGGTACACTATGGTCAACATTTAAGGTAATGCAGGTAGATGTAGAGGTGAATTACAGTGATTATTAAAGGTACTAACAGGTATAAAAGGCAGGTATAGTGTGGTGTATACTTAAGACATAGACAGCCAAAAGAGAGAGGTATAATATGGTTGACTTTTCATGTAAAAGCAGGTAGATGTAGATGTTCATTACAGTGAGTATTAAAGATATTAACAGGTAAAAAGGCAGGTATAGTGTGGAGTATACAAGATATAGACAGGTACAAGAGACAGGTATATGTTTTAAGGTAAGGACAGGTAGAAGCGGATGATATTAGAGTGAATATGAAAGAAACTAACAGGTAAAAGAGGCAGGTATATTGTGGTGAATACTAAGATGTAGAAGACAAAACAGATATGGTCAACAGTTAAGGTAAAGGCAGGTAGATGTAGAGGTGTATTACAGGGAGTATCAAAGGTAATAACAGGTACAGGAGGCAGGCATAGTATGATGAATGATTAAAATATAGGCAAGTAAAAGAGAAAGGTATGATAGGTAAAGACACGTAGAGGAAAAGGTATAGTGTGGTGATTATTTTTAAGGTAAGAGAGGCAGCTATATTACAGTTAATACTTCAGGTATGGAGAGGTACAAGAGACCAGTAAAATACCACTAATATTTAAGGTACAGACAGGTTAGAGGAAGAGATACATTAGAGAGAATATTAAAGGTATCAATGAGTAAGAGAGGACAGTAAATTCTGATGAATTATACTCAAGACACAAACATGTAAAAGAGACATGTAAAATAAGTACAGAAAGAGTGAACACATGGGGAGGGGCAGCAATCAGAATAACACGCACACACACACACACACAAACCCATGTTATAACACAATGAATATTAAAGGTATCAATGAGTAAGAGAGTACAGTAAATTTGGATGAATACTCAAGATGCAAACATATAAACGAGTACAGAAATAGTGAACACATGGGGAGAGGGCTACAATCCGAATAACACGCACACACACACCCATGTTCATCCCTTCAGGCTCTGCTTCTAAATCGTTGCGAATGACGTTTATTTGCAGGGAAGGTTAGGCACATTACACCAGGGCTGTACTAAATCTGCCTAGGCCAACACTCTGCCTGATTGTTTATTCATGCACCCTTTGCTGCGCCAGATATTCAATTAGAGGGGGATGAATTTTCCCACGGAGGACAGGGACCTGTTTCTTAAAGCTGTCCTATGACTAGGAATATGTCTAGTAAATCAGAATTAGAAGGGCACATATTTTACTAGGCAATATTGTTTAATACTGGGCTGGTGTTTTTTCTTTAACTCATTTACATCTGTAGTGCACATATGATCTCACCTGACACTATTCAACATAGAATAGAATGATAAGTGAAATATATTTTAAGAGGGATTGTTTAACTAAATAGGAACAAAACTTTCAGTCACAGTTTTCAAAGCATTGCTTTGTTGTCAAGATAATTCTATCTACGTCAGACCAGATTTATGCTTTAACCCTTCCCATGCTAAAGCTCCTTTCATCCAAAGCACAAAGATGCAAAGATTTTTGAAAACCATCTAAACTCTGCCATGTTGGTATTCAGTGGATAGCTCTCAGATGAGTACCCATATGTCAGGGTTTAAGTCATTTTTCTGCTTTTTTGCATCATTTTGTATTATTCAAATTAGCCATCAGCAGCATAAGGGTTAAATGTGAATGAATTAACCCTTATGCTGCTGGTGGCTAATTGCTCAGCAAGGGCTATCCAATGAATACCAACATGATAGGGTTTAGATGGTTTACAAAAATATTTGCCTCCTTGTACTTTGGGCGAAGTAGCGCCAGCATTGAAAGGGTTAAGGTATGAATTAAAAATGAAACCATTTTCACATATAAAACCCAATCCATTCATTCCTGCAAAGAATCTCACACCTTTTCAGGAATCACATTCTGATATGTACTTATATGCAAAGCTCAACTACATTACAAAAACATATGCGATCACCCACTCAACCCAAACTGAGACCACCAAGACGAAAATCGAAAGGAACGCGAGCAGATCTGCCAACCCTCTCAGAATTCAGGAATGCTAGACGAAGATTGGATAACTATTGCAAGCAACGTGCTTGCCCTTGGCCTCCGAGATATAAACAGCCAGTTCTACATCAAATTCTTCCGATTTCTGTGGGTCTGGGGTCGAGGCATGAAGGGCAAGGCGATCACGGTCTCACTGCATTCCTCCACATGCAGTGTTTATAGCAAAAAGAGGCAGCATCTAGTCCTGTTTTATGTCGCTGACAGAGTTGAGGCGGCGCAGGGAAAAGATAGAGAAATGTGATGCAAAGTATCTAGAAATTACCTAAGTCTATATAGAGGTGGCATAGGAAAAATATTGAGACATATGATACAATGTATCTGGAAAAATATCCATGTCTATATAGAGTTGGGCAGAAAAAAATATAGAAATATGATACTAAGTATCTGGAAAAATATCTATGTCTATATAGAGTTGGCACAGGAAAGAATGAGAAATATGATGTCAAGTATTTAGAAAATACCTATGTCTATATATAGTTTGCACAGAAAAAATATGATGTAAAGTATCTGGAAAATACCTATATCTATATAGAGATAGCTGGTGCCAAGGTGTGCTATAAAACAGACCCATACGGCAAATTTGTGAAGATTCAAAATTGAATTGAAATTTTGCTAAAACATTGAATATCCCATACTTCATAGGCTGGACAACCAGCTTTATTTTAAGCATGCATTTTTTCACGTTGGTTTTCAAGTGTAGTTACTTTTTCAGACAGGCAACTTTGGTAGGATATAAGATCAAAAAGAAATTTGCCAATGTGACAGCTGTAGAATTGTTGTTCGGCTCATACTTTATAGAGCGGCTCATGCTTAATTGTAAATACCAAAAGCTAGGGAATATAATTCAAAAGATACTATATATCACAAAAGGAATCATGTTGCAAAGGTTGTGAATTCACCTGTACCTTCCAGTGGCATTGGAAATTTGTTCAAACAGAATTTTGCATGCTCTGTTAGAAAAAATACAACCAAGTATGCTAAAAAGGTTACATCATCATGATAACCTGAATCTATCAAAGATATCAAGGATACAATAATCATATCCTTCAGATGTGGCCAGTTGTGAAAAAGATTACAGCACCTGGCAAAACTTTCATCTACGCCCACCATGCTCTTGACAATCATATCCATTACCTGATGAAAAGGTGCAGTTCTTTGTAGAGTGTGGGTGGCAATTACGGTATAGTGCGAATAGCATGGACCCTTCTATTATTAAGCAAGAGAGCAGCAGGAGGGTAAGGTGGGCGTGGCAACTAGTCAGATCCCTTAGACCAATATCACTTACATGCAGGTAAATTTAATTAAGTACTGTAAGTTTGTAGTGCCCAGAGTGCCTGACTAGTTTATGTGATACATTTTTCATCTGAGCATTTATACACACACACACACTAACAAACATATATATATTGAAAGAGAAATGTTGACTAGATCCAAAGCACATCTTTACACTCTACCAACTACATCTATAGGTTTTCAATAAATAAAGGCCTAACTGTAAATTCATAGATGTTCTATGTATAAAGGTTCAACAGTAAATTCATATCTATGTTCTATGTTTAAAGGTTAAACTGTAAAATCACAGATGTTCTATGAATAAAGATTGGACTGCAAATTCATTAGTGATTAATGTAGAAAGCCTCCTATTTTTCTCCCTACCTTTAGTCACATAAGCAATCCTCAAGTCACCAGTAGTGGTGCAATACTGGTCCTATAGC